>SJYX01008013.1:197425-350602 GCA_006410675.1 Oreotragus oreotragus | reverse complement strand
CCCTGGGATTTCTCTGGAAGGACTGATGCTAAAGCTGAAACTCCATACTTTGGCCACCTCATGAGAAGAATTGACTCATTGGAAAAGACTCTGATGCTGGGAGGGATTAGGGGCAGGAGGAGAAGGGGACGACAGAGGATGAGATGGCTGGATGGCATCACGGACTCGATGGACGTGAGTCTGAGTGAACTCCAGGAGATGGTGACGGACAGGGAGGCCTGGCGTGCTGCGATTCATGGGGTCGCAAATAGAAGGACACGACTGAGCGACTGAACTGAACTGAATATACCAGCTAACCCGATATGACCATTTACCTTAGTGTTTTTCAAACACTTCAAGTACATCAGATTCTGGATGTATGGCAGCGGAATACCTGAGGAATACTTCAAGCACATCAAATGGGGCAATAAAGCTTTGATTACTTTAAATATAAATGTATGCTTGGTCATAGAAGTACGTATATATGGTCATCAATATATCTACAAAATCAAAAGTATATTTACATGTTTAGGGTTAAGTTCTGTCTCACCTTGATAAATGAATCTCTGATCCATAACATCAGAAAGGGGGTAGACTGCCCATGCGAGGAACTAAACTTGAAGCATCAGTCTCTAGGAGTGCAGACCTCGGCGATGGCGAAGACAAGGACCAGGGCAAGGGTGGCGGGGGCTCCTGGCAGTCCCTGCGCAGACAGGATACGGAAGGGAACATGCCTGGTGTGCGCTTTGACGTCAGCAACTCGGCCTACGAAGACGCCATCTATCGTGGCCTTGCTGCTGCTGCAGCTAAGTCGCTTCAGTCGTGTCCGACTCTGTGCGACCCCATAGACGGCAGCCCACCATGCTCCCCCGTCCCTGGGATTCTCCAGGCAAGAACACTGGAGTGGGTTGCCATTTCCTTCTCCAATGCATGAAAGTGAAAAGTGAAAGTGAAGTCGCTCAGTCGTGTCCGACTCTTCGAGACCCCATGGACTGCAGCCCACCAGGCTCCTCCGTCCATGGGATTTTCCAGGCAAAAGTACTGCCCTTCTCATGGGGGCAGGTGCAAATTGTCCATGCCTAGAGTCCAGAGCACCTGGGCAGGGCCACGCACAGTTCCTCTCAATATCCAGTGGCCAGTACAGCCACATTTAAGGGAATGACCCACTTGCCTATCAGCTTGTCCTTTAATTTTACTGACTACTTAGGGCTTAGCACTGACAGCCAGAGCGTGTTGGCCCATAGACACTGGCCTTAGAGTCACTGACCACTGCAGCCAGGTGGTAGTGAGGGCCTCAGGCAAGAAGGCCAGAGGTAAGGCACTCTATCCCTGGACAACTTACTGGAAAACTGTACTGATGCTCTGCATAGGGGCTTAAGGTCCTCATGTGATTCTATGAGTGTTTAACAACCACGACCACTAGGCACACGTACAGAGCTAAGTGACCTATGTTTTTACATTCTTACAATCGACACTGTAGCACCTGGAGACTAGCAGACCACAATAATATTCTACCTTAGAAGTTCTGCGCTATTACTTGATGCAGATTACTGCCTTATTTAGTCAAGATTTCTAAGACGCCTATTCAGTCCTTTTGCATATTCAGTTTTCCAGATTAAGTGTAGGGTGAGAAAGGATGAGAATACATTTATTTTCCTTCCTTTCCCTTCCATTTCTTCCTCTCCTTTACAAAGAGAAACCCAATATCCCCTTTCTCTGCCTCCCCCTCCCCCCAAAGCAAGTGAACACATTAAGAGATTTGCTTGGGTAAATGGCCTGTACTGGACTTTTTCCCTCTGAGACAAGGGGAAGGAACAAGTCTGTTTCTATTTTGGCAGAAACTGAAAAGCAGGAAGTTTTGTGCAGTGATTGTCATTAAAAGCTAAGTAATAAGTTTTATATTTCAATATATTGTATAGATTGAAAATAAACATTAAAATTAAGTTGATGTAAACAAAATACTTTATTTGATGAGAAATAAGATTACAGAAGTGCAATGAAGACTATACTGAACTGCCCAGTAAAGTTAATATAATCTTATTAATGTAATTTGCAAACAGGCCAGTTTCTGAACAATTTAAGTACATGATATCCAGACCAAATTTTAGATAATATGCATACTGAGTACATAGTTTTCTATAACAGATATGTACTGATTGGATTATATACCAAAAAAATCTCAAAAGGAACATAATATCAGGCATCAACACAACATTTATTATGCGAATTCAGAGAACTTAGGTTCAAGTCACAATTCTACCCTCATACCTCTCTGATCCTCAGCTGCCTTACTAGTAACTTGGGGATGATAACAATTCCTATCCAGCAAAGATGTTATAAATATTTAATATTACAATATACATGAAAAATGCTTTGTAAACTGTGAAATGCAATATAAGTATTAACAGTTATTTCAGCCAATAAGGTATTGTTTATAAACTTAGAAAAGTAACTCCAGTGCATCAAATAAATCATACAAATTCCTATGTAAAATGACCTCTCTCAATAATACTACCCTTCATACCAGTGATTACATTTTCCTCTTGAGTGAATGATGCTGAAAAGAGCAATAAGATTGTTTTCTAGCAGCTGTATGTTTAACCCATAGTCAATTATTCTCAGATTGTTTATGTTGCACACAATGCATGCCATAAGAAAGGAAACGAAAACATTAAGATTCTGGAAATGAGCTTTTAAATGTTAAGATTATATAAGTAATTCATTTATTATATGATGTATATGATGTATAGCATAAGCATGCATATGTGGTAAAAAAAAATGAATTTGAGAAGTCGACACTAGGTGGGTCCATAGTAATGAACTGAGCATTTTAAATTGAAATGTGAGAAATATCTATGTTTAAAATAGATGGATTACAGCTCAAAAAAAGCAATTGAAACAGAGCAATCTGAAAAGCTCAACTGGTATTTTTAAAAGGCATATTAAATATACATAAATAGGAAATACAAAAAGTAAGTATGCAAGGTATTCTAAACTATTTTTTAATTTAGTGATTTAGTATCTGCCAAAGTTTCTTTTCATAAAATTATACAGATAATAAGCAATATGGAGTAGAAATAGGAAGATAATGTATGGTCTGTAGGTTATCTACAATAATATTTCCCCAAATAAATGTCTTCTCTGATTAAAAACAATAGTTTTTAAGATATGCTTATAAATTCAAAGCAATTTAAGCCAATGTCTACAACAAAAACACTGCATTTTTTCTTTGCAATGAGACATGTTAGAATAGTAGGAAATATGTTTTTAAAAAATTGGATATAAGAGAATAGGAAACTGGAAAGACTTTTAAGCCAATAATAAGAAATTAAAATGATTACTTAGGATAAACAGATCTTAATTTCTCTGCCATTATATTGATTGGCCTAGCTTTGATGTTTCCATCTAATTTTTTTGAAGAATATAAAGGTTAGTTTTGTGACTGAGAAGATCCCTATAATATCATGGATATTATAATATCTAGATCAAGGGTAAGTACAGTTTACGTTTATTAAATGTTTACTAAGTAGCAAGACATTATCATAAACACTCTTCAACAAACCCTTTCAGGTAGGCACTCCTGTTAGTAAGATCCTATTAGGGTATAAAATCAGAGATATTAAATAATTTTCCATGTTCAAACAAATAGTAGGTGGCAGAACATGGACTTTACATGCCTCTCTAGTACTGGTTCTTGAACTCTTTTCAGCTAAACTTCCCCAAAAGGGTGTTTTACTTTTGCAGTTACCATTAACCACCTCACATTCACTTCTCAAGGAAAAACAATACAGCTTTCACCCACACAGCACTACCAAAATTACTATTTCTAAGATTGACAATGACTGCCATATTACTAAGTCTAGAGGAAGCTTCAATTCTTAACCTTGGCAAGCCTTCCTTTCTTCAACATTCTCTTCTCATTATTTCCATTACAGCAGAGCCCTGTTTCTCATCATCTTGCTCTGTCAGCCCCTTCTTGCAATTCTGTGAATGTTGTTCCTTCTGCGCTGTGGCTGAATGTTGTGGCTGAGTGGTTGGAGCATCAATTCTCACTCTCCTCTCTCCCACTAGACAATTTCATTTAATCTTTCAACTTTGACAATGCCTAAATTTCAAGACTCCAAAACAATATTTCAATCTCAGACCCCTCTTCTAATGTATATCTCCACTTGGATGTCTTATAAGCACCTCAAACTCAACTTGTCCCAAAAGTAAACCTCATCACCTCTCCACTATTCACCCCAATTTTTCTATCATGATAAATGGAGTCAACATCCACCCAAATGTTTGGGTCCAAAACTTAGGACTCAGTTATTTATATTCTCCTCTCTACCTCAGGGTCTCAAATCTATTTGTCTCCAAGTCTTTCTAGTTCCATGTCCTAAATGTATCTTGAATTGTTTCATTGTCTCTAATGTCATTGCTACCACAAAAGAATATCATCTCCTGCTAAAGTACTATAATTTCCTCTCAATCTGTTTCTACACACTCTTGTTCCCACCATTCCATTTTGTCCCACACACAATACTCAAGTTGATCTGCTTCCCCCCCCCAAAAAAAATCAAGTTATTTCCCATGTTTAAAATCCTTCAATTTTCACATTTTTAATTAGAATAAAATCCATCACCCGTACTATGGCCTACACAGGACCTCTTTATTGCTACCAAGCTCCAAGCACAGCAGTTTTATCTCTGTTATCAGGATGTACTGAGTCATCTCTGGAGTAAGGCTTCTGTCCTCTGCTGTTTTCTCATTTTCTCTGTTTGTCATAATGTTTATTCAGATTTTTATTTGGCTTCTCAGGTGGCTCAGTGGTAAAAAAAAAAAAAAAAAAAAAATTCACCTGCCAAGCAGGGACATGAGTTTGAACCCTGGGTTGGGAAGATCCCCTGGAGAAGGAAATGGCAACTCACTCTGGTATTCCTGCCTGGGTAATTCCAAGGATAGAGGAATCTGGCGGGCTACAGTCCATGGGGTCAAAAGAGTATGACATGACTTAGCCACTAAACAGCAACAATATCTACTTACACTTTGTTGTTCAGTCGTCCAGTCTTATCCAACTCTTTGTAACCCCATGGACTGCAGCATGCCAGGCCTCTCTGTCCCTCACCATCTGCCAAGGTTTGCCCAAGTTCATGTCCATTTCATCGGTGATGCCACCCAGCTGTCTCATCCTCTGACGCCCTCTTCTCCTTCTGCCCTCAATCGTACACTTTATTTCAATTTAAATTCAGTGTGGCTTTAGCCCAGACTAATAAACTAGCTCATTTTAGTTTTCATTGTTGGAGCATCAGTTGTTATTCCACTTACTTTCAGGGTGAAAAGTGATAGGTTCACATAATAAAAAAAGTTCAAAATGTATGAAATAATAGAGTCAGGCACCATTTCAAAGATGGCAGGGTATGGCTCCAAATTACATTCTTTTGGTTTATAATCAAACCAGCAAACACTAGGAATATTTCACCTGAGCTCTAGTGTGAGGACAGTGCCCCACAATGACTTTCTAACAAGCAGGACTCTGGAGTTCTGTGGTCACTAGTCCCCTCCCCCAGCTAAGTGACTCATTCACCAAGTTGGAGAAACACAGAAAACTTTTACTTCCTGATAGCATGTCAGTATGCATGGGTGCACTGTTAACGTATAACATATTCTTGCTGGGCAACAGTTAATCACAGCAGCATTCTATTTTATACTACGACATGAATTAGAATGGCCTATCCCCACAGCCTATCATANGTCCATTTCATCGGTGATGCCACCCAGCTGTCTCATCCTCTGACGCCCTCTTCTCCTTCTGCCCTCAATCGTACACTTTATTTCAATTTAAATTCAGTGTGGCTTTAGCCCAGACTAATAAACTAGCTCATTTTAGTTTTCATTGTTGGAGCATCAGTTGTTATTCCACTTACTTTCAGGGTGAAAAGTGATAGGTTCACATAATAAAAAAAGTTCAAAATGTATGAAATAATAGAGTCAGGCACCATTTCAAAGATGGCAGGGTATGGCTCCAAATTACATTCTTTTGGTTTATAATCAAACCAGCAAACACTAGGAATATTTCACCTGAGCTCTAGTGTGAGGACAGTGCCCCACAATGACTTTCTAACAAGCAGGACTCTGGAGTTCTGTGGTCACTAGTCCCCTCCCCCAGCTAAGTGACTCATTCACCAAGTTGGAGAAACACAGAAAACTTTTACTTCCTGATAGCATGTCAGTATGCATGGGTGCACTGTTAACGTATAACATATTCTTGCTGGGCAACAGTTAATCACAGCAGCATTCTATTTTATACTACGACATGAATTAGAATGGCCTATCCCCACAGCCTATCATATGAACAGAAAAGTAATGACTCCCTTCCTCCTAACAAAGGAGAACCTCAAAGATTTTTCAGCTTTTTAGCAATTTTATTGAGATATAATTCACATACTATTCAATTCACCCACTTAAAGTGTATAATCCAATGGTATGTGGCATATTACATTATAATTCTTTAAGGATGGAGATAAATGTAGATGTAATAAAATTTACTATTTTAAGTATACAATTCAGTGGTATTAATGACATCCACAATGTGTGTGACTGCCCCACTATCTATTTCCAAGATGTTTTAATCATGCCATACAGAAACTTTTTACTCCCAGTCTCACCTTCCACTCCAACCTCTGATAACCTCTAATCTACATTCTGTCTCTTATGAAAAAATTTATATATATTTAATATAGGTGGAATCACACAATATTTATTTATTTGTGTCTGGCTTATTTCACTTAACGTGAGGTTTTCAAGGCTCATATATATTGTAGCATGTATCATTTCTTTTCTAGGTAACAATATTCTATGATATGATATATCACATTTCTTATCCATTCATCTGTTGACAGATATGTAGGTTGTTTCCACATTGTTCCTATTGTGACAGTGCTACAGTTCATCTGGTATATGTCTTTGAGCTTCTGTTTTCAACTCTTTTGGGTATATAATACGGAAAAGAATTGCTGTATCATATGGTAACTCTGTTCAGCTTTTGAGGAACCATCAAAATCTTTTTTTATAGCATTCCTATAAGCAACATTAAGAGGGCCTCAACCTTGTCAATATTTATTATTTTCCAATTTGTTGTGGATTGTTTGTGTGTTTTCATTATAGCAACTCTAGCAGATGTGTCAGTTGGCTTATTTTTTACAACACATACATTTTATCCAGGGAGATTACCACCACAATTACCACTACTGCTTCTTCTACAGTGGAGAGATTTAGACTTAAATAAATATAAATTAAGCACATATATGATACAATAGATTCACAGACGGCAAAGCTCTGTAGATTGTTTTTTTCACATTTTCCCAAATCTAAGAAATGATAAATGTAATCAGTTCAATATCTTATCAATAATTCTCACATTTTGGAGAGAAAACTAGAACTACTATTAAACTGTGTACCTTTTCCAACTCTGTTGATTATTTTGCCATTAGAGATTCAGGTAGGAGTAAAAACATAGAGTGAGAGGTACTTAATGGGAAATATGGGCTCCTAAGGTGGCTAGAGGTAAAGAATGCACTTGCCAATGCAGCAGACTGAAGAGATACAGATTTAATCTCTGTGTTGGGCAGATCCCCTGGGGAAGACAGCTCACTTCAGTATTTTTGCCTGGAAAACTCCATGGACAGAGGAGCCTGGTAGGCTGTAGGATATGGGGGTCACAAAGAGTTGGACATGACCGAGTGACTGCACATTCAATGCTGAATACTGTGCAAGCACTTCAAACTCACCATATTAAATATTCCTCTAAAATAAATAATAATAGTTATTATTTTTCTATTGTATAGATAAAACATTGAAGCTCTATGAGAACCATATTTAGAAAAGAAGTAGGATTAAAGTATGAAGCATGCTATGTTGCTTCAGTCGTGTCCAACTCTTTGTGACCCTATGGACTTGCAGCCCACCAGGCTCCTCTGTCCATGGGGTTCTCTAGGCAAGAAAACTGGAGTGGTCTGCCATTTCCTCTTCCAAATTAAAGCACCATTGAGTCTCAAGATTTTACTAGTTATTCATTTCAGTACTCAATAAATATGAATTTGGGATTTAATAAAATCTTGTATAACATCTCCAAAAATGAAAGAAATTATACTGCTTTGGCTCAAGGATGGGAAAAGATCAGAGATGCACCTTGAGACCTTGTACACCAACACTTCTGCTTTATCTGCAATTTGACATAAAAAAGAGTAGATGATACCAGTGTTCCTCAAGCTATAATGTCAGTTAAGTATTTGTATTTAGGAATCAGAAACTGAGCATAGACAACTCAGGGTAATACAGATTACAAAACTAAAATGTTGGGATACTAAACATATCCTGGACAAAGTCCTAAGTTTTTTCTTCTGCTTTTCCTTTTTTAATTTTGTTTTAGCTGCTATTGTTGATAATAATATTGTTTACCTTAGTGATGCAAACGAGACTCTATACTCTTATCCCAAATGAAAGGTAAAAAAAAAAAAAAAAAAGTTGCCTACACAGGATCTAGTTTTAAAAGATAAAGGGGTTATGGGTAGAAGAATCATTATTGGTAGGTGAATTTATAACCAGCCTATCCTTTCTTTTCAAAATATTAGATTGTGGTCTTCCTGAACAATTAGACCCATACTTTGTTTCTCTGAAAACTCTAGGCTCTGGACAAGAATTACGGGAAGATAAAATGGAAAGGGAATGAATCATTTTGCAAGAAAATAAAACAGAAAAGTAATTTCTGGAGTTGTAATTTGAAAATGAATGGATTGATACTGGAAAGGAAAACAAGTGATTAAGGATGAAGTTTTAATGATATGAAAATAAACTAAGAATCAGAGGAAAATTAGGATAATCAGAAGAAACTAAAAAAAGGAAAATTTGAAATGCATTATCAATATAAGAAAATATAAAACATTAAGAAAGAAAATCTTCCAAATATGTTTAGGAGAAAAAAATCTATAAAAGCAGGTTGACAAAAAGGAGCTAAAATATCAGTCTAAAGGTAAATCATTTATATTTGAAGATGAGATAAAAAAATTTTTTTATTTCATTACACACCTGCCTAGTATTAAATTTTTAAGTTATAAGAATAAAGTAAGTTAATTTCCATTAATCACTTTTTACTTATATGTAGGCATTGTAGACTGTTGATCCCAGTAAAGTAGCAATGGAAAATGTTCAAATACTTAATTTAAACAAAAATAGGTGAGGAAGCAACAGTTAGAACTGGACATGGAACAACAGACTGGTTCCAAATAGGAAAAGGAATACGTCAAGGCAGTATATTGTCACCCTGCTTATTTAACAGAGTACATCATGAGTACATTATGAGAACATCATGTACATGCAGAATACATCATGAGAAACGCTGGGCTGGAAGAAACACAAACTGGAATCAAGATTGCCGGGAGAAATATCAATAACCTCAGATATGCAGACGACACCACCCTTATAGCAGAAAGTAAAGAGGAACTAAAAAGCCTCTTGAAAATGAAAGAGGAGAGTGTAAAAGTTGGCTTAAAGTTCAACATTCAGAAAACTAAGATCATGGCATCTGGTCCCATCACTTCATGGGAAATAGATGGGCAAACAGTGGAAACAGTGTCAGACTTTATTTTGAGGGCCTCCAAAATCACTGCAGATGGTGACTGCAGCCATGAAATTAAAAGATGCTTATTCCTTGGAAGGAAAGTTATGACCAACCTAGATAGCATATTCAAAAGCAGAGACATTACTTTGCCGACTAAGGTCCGTCTAGTCAAGGCTATGGTTTTTCCAGTGGTCATGTATGGATGTGAGAGTTGGACTGTCAAGAAAGCTGAGTGCTGAAGAATTGATGCTTTTGAACTGTGGTGTTGGAGAAGACTCTTGAGAGTCCCTTGGACTGCAAGGAGATCCAACCAGTCCATTCTGAAGGAGATCAGTCCTGGATGTTCTTTGGAAGGACTGATGCTAAAGCTGAAACTCCAGTACTTTGGCCACCTCATGCGAAGAGCTGACTCATTGGAAAAGACTCTGATGCTGGGAGGGATTGGGGGCAGGAGGAGAAGGGGACGACCAAGGATGAGATGGCTGGATGGCATCACTGACTCGATGGACCTGAGTCTGAGTGAACTCCGGGAGTTGGTGATGGACAGGGAGGCCTGGCGTGCTGAGATTCATGGGGTCACAAAGAGTCGGACTCGACTGACAAACTGAACTGAACTGAACTGATGGTTGAAAATTCAAGGTAAATAGAGCATGGTGTGGTTTGGTATGTTTCCATATTTGACAAGTGTTAAGGAAGCAAGTTAAGAATCAGATGGGCTCTCTGGTGGCTCAGTGGTAAAAAGTCTGTCTGCAACGCAGGAGATGCAGTTCAATCCCTGGGTCAGGAAGATCTTGAGGAAAAGGAAATGGTAACCTACTCCAGTGTTCTTACCTGGGAAATACTGTGGACAGAAGAGCCTGACAGACTACAGCCCTTTGGGCCACAAAGAATCAGACATGCCTTAGTGACCGAAACAACAAACCAGTGGAGAATATTGAAGGGTGTTGTTCCACAAACTGCCAAATGTAGCAAGTTATATTTAAAAATAAAGTACCAAAAGGTTGTTCAGTGTTACTCAGGAGAATCACACTTTGGAAATGAGAGTCTTTGGAGATGCAAAAGAAACATTTTATAATAAATAATAATAGAAACTATAAGCAATACTGATAATTATTGAATGTTTTACAGAGTCCAGGCACTGTGATAAACAGTCCCTAGTCACTAACACTTTTCATATTTTCACACTGTCCACATGTTCTTATTAATTCCACTTTACAGATGGAGAAATGGAGGCATAGGGAGATTAGACAATTTCTTCTAGGACATCATATTAGTTATCCATGGCTGTGGAGCAAATCACCCTGCAACTTGGCACCTTACAACCAACCTTTATTATCTCAGGGTTTCAGTGGGTCAGGATTCCCGGAGTGGATTTGCTAGGTGGTTCTGGGTTGTGTTCTCTCATGAAGCACTAATCCAGGGGTTGGCTGATACTTCAGTCATCTGAAGACTTGATGGAGAGCGGGACCGGCTTCCAGGATGGCTGTGTGCAGTAGGCAGCTGGCATGGGGACTGGATAGTGGGACCTTGCGGCCCTGGTAAGCAGTCTGGGCTTTAAACTGTGGTGGGTAGAGCCATATAGGGTTGAAGCAAAAAGTGCCAGGGTCAGACTTGGCCTTTGGGAGGAGATGTGGGGTGGAGTGTGGGATGTGAAGCCGTCACCGGTCAGGGGTGAGCGCACACCAGCCGGGAGACCACGGTCAGAAGTGATTTGGATAAATGGCTTGGGAAGAAGAGTGGGAAGGAGACAGTTGCTGACTTGGTGACAGGCCTGAAGTCAAGGAGGGAGGGAAGGCCCACCAGGACACCTACTTTATTCCACGTGGCTTCCCCGTTGGTGCTGACACCATCACAGAGAGGAGGACTCAGGAGCGGGAAGAGCTGGGTGAGGGAGCCCAGTTTTGATCTTGAGTGCAGTTCAGTTGTTCAGTCATGTCCACCTCTTTGTGACCTTATGGACCATAGCCCGCCGGGCTCCTCCGTCCATGGGATTCTCCAGGCAAGAATACTGGGGTGGGTTGCCATGCCCTCCTCCAGGGGAGCTGGAGAAAAACCATCCTGAAGTCAGCACATATAATGCCCACAGGGTGCTCTGGCAAACAGTGGCACGTTAGCAACTCTCAGACCCCTCCTGGTACCAGGGAGTCCAGGGGCTGGTGAGAGGGGTGGGCCCCTAGGGAGGAAACCAGAGCTGGAACTGAGGCTGGTTCCTGCCTCGAGCTAGAATTTGGGTATACTTGATTCCCCTCACCCTCCAATAAAGGCCCTGCTCCCACCAGTTCCCAGTGACTGGCTGTGAGTCAGCTCCGCTGCTGCCTTTGTTTTGATGGGCGCTTGATGCGGCCTGGCTCCACAATGATGCAGAGGCTGATGCTGTTGCTAGGCAACTGAGCTGCAGCACAAATCCTGTGAGGCCTTTCTGCGACTCACCCCTCAACCCAGACCTGCTGACAGTGGCTGCTTTGGAACTGGCTATAAAAATGGGGAGAGATTCACCTGAAGTCCAAGGGTATGTTAGAGTAGTGGGTGTTTACGTGCCCAACAAGGAGGAAGAGGAGCAAAGCTGATACCTTCTGATTACCGCTCACTTGTCCTGTGCCAATCACTGTCCATAGATCAACTCATTTAATATTTTATAACAGCTCCAAGAGGCTTCCCAGTTGGCGCTAGTGGTGTAGAACTTGCCTGCCAATGCAGGAGATGTAAGAGATGCCAGTTTGATTCCTGAGTTGGAAGATCCCCTGGAGAAGAGCATGGCAGCCCTCTCCAGTATTCTTGCCTGGAGAATCCCCATGGACAGAGGAGCCTGGGGGCCAGGGTCCATATGGTCACGAAGTATCAGAAACAACTGAAGCAACTAAGCGTGCACACACACACACACACACACACACACACACTCACACGCAACAACTCACACGCTTAAAGATGAATGTTACATCTACTCCCATCTTACAGGTGAGAAATCCAGGATTTAGAGAGTAAAAGTGACTTAGCCATGTCCGCCTAAATATTAATCTGAGATTTAAACTGAGGCCCCTTCTGATTCCAGGGCTCATGAGTGGAAGAGAAATTCAGCTTTGATTTCTTGCCTGATTTCAGCACTCCCTGCTCCATCTACCGTCCTTAATTCATTCTCTGCAAAGCAACCAGAAATCAGATCTGTGCTCCTGCTAACAGCCCACCCACGTGGCCTGTACCCTCGGGACACTCCTTAAATTGAAGAGCACTGCTGTTTGTGGCCTAAAGCTGCCAGGCCCTCTGTGAAGGGATGGGATGGCATGCGAGGCCTCCCCCTTTTGTGCTTCCTCCTTCTTTCTTTTTGTAAGTGCTTCCTTTCCTCTAGGCTTCATTGAGCTGTTGATTGCCTGCAGTAAGTGACATCCCCCATCTTGCCTTTAGGAGCTCTTCCCTCTCCTGGTTTCAGCTCAGACACTTATCCTCTCAGCAGTCTGCGCAAAGGCTGACCGGGGGCTTTTTGACTCCCAGATCCCCCTGCAGCCCACTCTCTGCCCATTCACGTGACTCTCCCTTGCCAAGATCTGGGATTCCCTGTCTCATTCACACTCCATCTGCTCCAATATCTGGCCCAGGTCCTGGCACACAGGACAGGCCTCAGGAATACCTTCTGAATGAATGAACAGCTAGAGAGTAGCCGTTTGAATCTGGGAAGTGAGCTTCCTGGGGCCTGTGCTTTTCCATTCGTTTAGGAGAAAGCTGAGCATTAGCATTCAATCTGCTGCTCTCCCGGGCCAGACCTTCTGCTGGGGTCCAGGGCCTATCTGAGGGTAAACACTTAGCTTGAACAAGTAGCCCATTTTGTGGGTGAGCAGTTGAGGTTCAGAGACTGGAAGCAGCTTGCTCAAGACTAACAGGATCTGAGCCCAAATCTGTGTGGTCCCCTAGCTCTGCTGCGAAGATGCAGGTCTCTCTAAAGAGCATTTACAGTGAAATGGAGCAGAAAGAGGAGCACGGACGTTTTCACGAATCTGCAGTGTTTCCAGACACTTTTGGTTCAGAGACAATACCTACCAGAAAATGAAAAAACCAGATGTGAGGCGGGACCTGAGGGGTGTGGAGAACAGTGGGGTTAGAGAGTTACAGGGAAGCACAGGGAATGAGCAGCAGCCTTGTCCTGCAGAGTCCCGGCCCCTCCCCAGGACACAAGAAGTGCGCCTCCCCTCCTCCTGGAGGAGGCCGGTGGAAGGGAGGCGGGCCCCTCAGGGTCAGACCACTGGGGCCATTTGTCCCATTTCGGGGCAGCATCAGAGACAAGTTTCTTTCTCCATGACCTCCCTGAGCTCCTCTGATCTTCACAAAGGGAGGAATTATTATCCCAAGTGTAGAGAGGACATGGAGTCCCATTCATTCATTCATTCATTCATCCAGCGGGTTTTATTGGCCATTTGAGCCAAATCAGCTATATGAGGCTGCCTCATAGACACTGCAGACCCACCCCTTTCAGGCCTCCTGTTGCCATAAGCAGCTCCCCATTACCCAAGACGAGAGCAATTCTCAGTCCTTCTCTTCCAAATCCCATTCTTTTGCGTCTACTGGCTCTCTACTTCTGATATGTACTAACTGAATTCTCTGATTCCAATACTCGCCCTCCGATCCTAGTGTTAGCTGCTCAGCTGTGTCCGACTCATTGCGACTCCATGGACTGTAACACCCCAGACTCCTCTGTCCATGGACTGCTCCAGACAAGGATACTGCAGTGGTTTGCTGCTTCCTCCTCCAGGGAACCTTCCTGACCCAGGGGTCGATCCCATGTCTCCTGCAATGCAGGTGGATTCTTCACCGTCAGGATGACTGGATCAGTCTCTTGATTGGCCCCTGCTTCCACCCCTCCCCTTTGCCAATCACAAACTTTCACATCCCACCCCTAATGGAAATCTTCTGTGGCTACCTGGATCCCTTGGAAGGACCTGTGTGCCCAAGATGGCTGGCCCTCTGCCTGCTTCTCACCACACTCATGACTGCCCCAGGGCCTTTGCCTTTGTGATTTCCCTATAACACCTCACTCCACATTTGCACAGCTGACATTCATGCTGCAGTTCAAGTCACTCTCACCTTGACAGTCTTAACCATCTGTCACCTCACCTTATTTTATTTATTGTAATATTTAATTTATTGTCTTATTTGTTTTTACCCTTCCTTACTATGATGCAAGCTCTGTGAGAGTATGATCCTGTTTTCAGCACCTAGAACAATGCCAGACATATTGCTTGCAGGGTGGATGCACGGCATAACTCTAGAGGACACGATACACATCAAATCTATATGAAGGATGCTCTGGAATAGTCTAGTGCACATCCTGTACGACTGTACATGACAGGCCTAGGGTTACATTCGTGAAAATAGAAATAGTTCCTGATCTCACAGAAGCTACACTTTAAAAGGCTTACTTCAACAATTTGAGACTTCTGTAACAGTGGGTGCCAGACACTCCCAGACACTTCACATTTATGATATACATTTTTCCTTTAAGTCAACATTTTACAGATAAGGAAATGGAGGCTCAGAGAAATAAAACGATCTGCTCTAAGGTCACTTGACTGATAAAGGGAGGCTTCCCTGGCAGCTCAGCTGAGTAAAGAATCCACCTGAAATGCAGGAGACCCCAGTTCAATTCATGGATTGGGACGATCTCCTGGAGAAGGGATAAGCTACCCACTCCAGGATTCTTGGGCTTCCCTGGTGGCTCAGACGGTAAAGAATCCACCTGCAATGTGGGAGACTTGGCTTCGATCCCTGGATTGGGAAGATCCCCTGGAGGAGAACATGGCAACCCACTCCATGGACAGAGGACCCTGGCGGGCTGCAGTCCATGGGGTCACAAAAAGTCGGACACGGCTGAGCAACTAAGAACACACACACCTGATAAGAAGCAGAGCCAGGACGTGGATACTTTTCAAGCTAGTAGCAAAGTCCAGATCCTTGAAGACACAGAAGACAGAGGGGCCTTGTCTTAACGGAACTTGCCATCTTCTTGGGTTCAGGGCCTACCTTTTATTGTTAAGTTAGCATGTGCCCATCTCGATACTATGCAGTTTATGCACGTTTTTCTTCCCATGTTTGAAACCTCACAACAGTGAGGTCTAGAAACCTAAAGAGGAACAGAGGCTTCCCCACGGTCACATATAATGAGAGGAAAGGCTTGGATTGGCAACTCCAAATAGTCTGTTTTCCTGGTTCTTTCTAGTCTGTGACACTGACCAGGAATGATCATAATTAAATATGGCAGCTGCTGTAATTGAGGGATGAACAGGATGCTGAGGAGCAAAAAGGAAAATGTCTAACTCTGCTGAGAGTGATTTGAGAGTCACAGAAAGTGGCCTTGAAAAAAAGAGAAAGTTTGCAGGCAAGCTGGAGCATTCCAGTAAAAGGGCCAGGCTGATCGCCATCATTAGAAGTGGCATGGTGATCAGAAGGCACACCTCCTGACTCTAAGGCCAGCCCTATGCTTTAGCCCAGGACCCCAGATGCTGTTGATGTTCGTCTCTCCCTCACCTTTCTCTGCTCTCCTTCCTTCTCCCAAACAAGAGGTTCATTAGACAATAGCTGGAATCGAAAAAGTGGGTGATTTCCTAACCATCTAAGCTCAGCTGAGCTCATCCACACTGAAAATTCCTGGTTCCATTTCTTTCTAGATTCATCCACCATTCAAATAAAGGTCTAGAAATATATCAGTAATAGCTGGGACTTGAGAGAAAGTGGGTGTTAGGTGACTCTGCTTCCAAAGGGTTCAGTTCCTTGTGAAGCTTTCTCTGCTGTGACATTGTTGTCATGGGAGCCGGGGTTCCTGCTTCCATGGGACTTCCAATCGTCCCGTCCCCTCCATAGATGCCCCAGATGGCTTCCTCCATCCCCTCTCAGCAAACGGCTCCATTTCCCACCTTTGCTTATACCAGAGAGCTGGGTGTATTTACCCTTCCTTCAGCCAGCATTCTCCCCACATTCACTTCATCTTCAGGTTCTGTTAATTCTGTCTCCCAGTGAATCACAGCCCTGTGCGTGACCCTCCACCCTGTAGGTCTTTTCCTCTGAAGTTCTTTCCAGGATGGGATGCTGCTGTTGCATTTCAGTTCAGTTCAGTCACTCAGTTGTGTCCAACTCTTTGCAACCCCATGAATCGCAGCACGCCAGGCCTCCCTGTCCATCACCATCTTCTCTCACACTCACGTCCATCAAGTCTGTGATGCCATCCAGCCATCTCATCCTCAGTCGTCCCCTTCTCCTCCTGCCCCCAATCCCTCCCAGCATCGGAGTCTTTTCCATCCAGTACTTTGGCCACCTCATGCAAAGAGTTGACTCATCGGAAAAGACTCTGATGCTGGGAGGGATTGAAGGCAGGAGGAGAAATGGACAACAAAGGATGAGATGGCTGGATGGCATCACCGACTAGATGGACATGAGTTTGAGTGAACTCCAGAAGTTGGTAATGAACAGGGAGGCCTGTTGTGCTGCCGTTCACAGGGTCGCAAAAAGTCAGACACGACTGTGCAACTGAACTAACTGAGATTTAGAAAAATCTTGAAACAAATAGCCAGTGAAAAAGCACCTCCTAAATCTTTCTTTATTGGTTTCTTGTCTCATTGACATGTGTGTTCTAAGCTGTTTCAGTCATGTCCACCTCTGTGTGACTCTATGAACTCTAGCCTGCCAGGTTCCTCTGTCATGGGATTCTGCAGGCAGTACTGGAGTGGATTGCCATGCCCTCCTCCAGGGGATCTTCCTGACCCAGGGATCAACCAGTGTCTCTTATGTCTCCTGCGTTGGCAGGAGGGTTCTTTACCTCTAGCTCCACCTGACAACTCAGTACAGCAACAAAAGAGCTGTATTCCTGCCAGACCTTAATTCTTAAGATGAATCTGATGAGCTTATTTAAAAAATAAAACATGAAAGAGCAACAAATAACAAATTCATTGATTAGAGTCTTATGTATCCTTCGGGCATTCAAATCTAAATTTTTTTGGTGATTTGTACTGGTTGGTTGGTTGGTTGCTCTGAAGTGTAGTTTGTTTTGTCTTTATTACAGTCATTAGTGCCCTCTGCTATGAATCATTTGTTTGTATTACAGAAACTTTGCAATGTGACATTTGTCCTTCTAGTGAGGAAAGGTGATGTCATGACTAAAACCATGGGTTTTAGTCAGCCCAAATGTCCAGGTTCATATACCGTCTTTGACACTCAAAGCTACTTTCTGTGCCCCAGTTTCCCCATCTGTTAAGTGAGACTGATTATAATATTACCCATTTGATAGGGCTATGGTAAGGAATAAATTAATGAATAGGCACAACATAAGTACCTTGTGCATAACAAGCACTGTTTGACTATTAAGATTAGCAAGCATGTCAAAAGTTTTATACTCAGATTTGTATTTAATCCACCATTTAATATGCTACTTAACCTAAGAAAAGTTATCCTTCTCAACCTACTTGTAAGCAAATTATGATGAGTAAATTAGAATTAACATATTCTTTCCAGCTATTCAGTCTCAAATACAGTTAACAGACTATGAAGCACACTAATAACTAAAAAAGACATTTTCATATAAGCTAAACTTGTACATTTAAAAGACAAAACAAATTTTTCCTCAACTCTTGAAACAGCTGATTTTAAAATAAAAATGGGCTCAAGAGGAAGAGGATATGTGTATACTTAAGCTGATTCATGTTGTTCTACAGCAGAAACCAACACAATATTAAAAAGCAATTATCCTCAAATTAAAAATTTTTAAAGTGAAGAAATTTAAATTCCTTTAAAGTAATTAACAATTAAATCCTTCGATAGNTCCTCAACTCTTGAAACAGCTGATTTTAAAATAAAAATGGGCTCAAGAGGAAGAGGATATGTGTATACTTAAGCTGATTCATGTTGTTCTACAGCAGAAACCAACACAATATTAAAAAGCAATTATCCTCAAATTAAAAATTTTTAAAGTGAAGAAATTTAAATTCCTTTAAAGTAATTAACAATTAAATCCTTCGATAGTCAGAAAATATTATTCTCTGAACTGATTTTTTTTTAAAAACATTCTGTCTGGAATTAAATAAATGTTAAACCTATTTTGTCAAAATTGCTAAAAAAAAAAAATACTGACAATTTGACTAAATCTTGGGGAAATTGTCTCTTACAGACTATGTCTTTAAACATTTCTATGATGTCAACACTATTCAAAAATTAAAAAAAAAAAAAAAAGAGGAGTAAGGTTAACAGAAGGAGAAGAAAGAGAGAAAAATAAAACTTACTAGAACCCAAGAAACAAATTCATTGATTGGACCAATTTTAGTTATTTTATTGAAAAGCAGACGAACATAAGATTTGTTAAGATGGAATTTGGATAAAAAAGGAAATGTTACTTGAGATAACCTGAAAGTTCTTTAGACATTTTTTTGAAGGTAGATTTATAACTGTCACAAAAGTCAGTAAACTATGTCATTATAATAACACATTCAGTTCTTTCTGTACAAGAACATCAAATTCCTTTCCAAAATCCCATATTAATTGTTAATCCACTATTTGTTTTTTTTTTAATGCTACCTTAAAAAAAGTCCTTTGGTTAGAAGTAGTAGGAAAAAGAAATTGTGAAAAGCAAATATAGGAGGCAAAGATGGGGAAGGAGTTAGAAGAGGACTTAAGAGTGTGTAAGATGGGCCCTTTTCTCAAATATAGCACAATATCTTATTCTACTGGGACTGAACTCTGTATTTAATCTCATTACTTTCCCTGCATTATCAATAAATTCATATCTGGATAAAACCTTTTTGGCTATGAGAAATAAGGACAATAGCAAGAAGATATGATGTGTATCATCCACAACTTCATATGAATGAATTTACTACAGATTAATTTTTCCAACATTTCATTGAACTTATCAACACAGTATGGAGGAGAATCAGAGGCAGGCAGGAAGGGATAATTTGGGGTTTTAAACATGCTCTAAAGTGATGCCATTCTAGTCTAGCATTCTTCCTAGGTCCCTGCTTCCAAAAGAGTACACCTGATGGGCTTGAAGTTTGAATAAACAGAAAAATGGTATAATAGCAAAAGAGGAGGATGCATAAAGAGAGGCTGAAGTGTTGAAGAAAAAATTTAGAGTGCTGAAGACACTCTAAGCTACCCCTGCACCTCAGGGAAAAAAATGCTTTTCCTGTCCCTCTTGAACCAAAAGCTCCCCAAAACTGGTAGTCTACCTGTTAGAACTGTAGCCCAGTCACAAATTTGTAGATCAAAAAAACTTTTGTGGGCTATCTGATTATCCAAACACAATTCATAACTTTATTTCTGTAGACAAATGTGTTGTAAATTACAAACAAACTATTTGAAACAACCTGTTCACAAGTTTGGGACAGCTTGTACACTGTGTGTTTTGGATTTAGGGAGCTAAATGACACCTTACTGGATAAAAACGTATTATGACATGTGATTCATACAACTATTATTAATCTTCAATAAATTCTGCTGGAGTAAGTACCCAAAGGTGTGCTAACTTAATTTAAACCTCTGTAAAATTTGGCTGGTAATTTTCCAAGAACAGATTGACTCATGATATTTTCAATGTCCCAAAATGTGTCTTTCAGTCATAAATGAAAGAATACCATGTTGCACATTTCAACACTTATGTCTTCAATCTTAAATAAAAATGAAGTCTAAATGTGGCCAATAACAAATAAGAACCAATCAAGAATATCAAAGCTTAAAACTATGTCTTTTATTTTTAAATTAGAAATCAACTTTTGAATTAAAAAGCATGCACAGATTATCAAAAATTAAAACGTGATGTGACTAAAGATGTGATACCAAGCTTTCTCATATACATCATCTAAAATGCTATACATAATTTGTCTATGCTGTTCAATGTCCTTTGCAATCATTATCCAATTCTTCTTTACAATATATGTTAGAAATATGGTGAAATATTTGCTTTTAATCTATATGATAAAGAATTTATTGCTTTATCAATCTAGAACTATTTCAGTAGAAACCTATATATTTTTCTCATTCTGGATTCCATCAGTTCAGTTCAGTCGCTCAGTCACGTCCGACTCTTTGCGACCCCATGAATCGAAGCACGCCAGGCCTCCCTGTCCATCACCAACTCTCGGAGTTCACTCAGACTCACGTCCATCGAGTCAGTGATGCCATCCAGCCATCTCATCCTCCGTCGTCCCCTTCTCCTCCTGCCCCCAATCCCTCCCAGCATCAGAGTATTTTCCATTTGGAGAATTTTGAGCAGTACTTTAATCAGTGAAGGGACTTTCCTGCTGGTCCAGTGGTTAAGAATTTGCCTTTCAATGCAGGGGACGTGGGTTGGAACCCGGGTGGGAAAAAGTCCCACATGCTGCAGGGCAAGTAAGATGGGGCACTAACTACAGAGAAACCAAGCACTGCAAGGAAAGATCCCTCATTCCACAGCAAAGATCTGCGTGACACAACTAGGACCTGATGCAGCCAAATAAATAAATACAATGAGTGAAAATTTTATACTTCAGTAGGAGAAAACTGTTATTCAACTGTAATCTTACTTTATATCAGATCCTACATAAATGAAGATAAAATTTCATTTCCATGGTTCAACAGCTACAAGATTCTAATGCCTTACTTGATGTAAACTTGAAAACCTGAATTTTTCTTTGCAACTCTCCCATTAATTGAAATGTATTACGTTAGCTAATAACTTTCCCTGAATCAGCCTTCTTCTATGTAAAACAGGGACCATCCAAGTTTTTACTGATTTCACGGGGGTACAATGAAAAAGACTGAAATGTCAGTTCTTATATATTATACATAAGATGCAAAACTGAAGCTATATTCAAGCACTAATCAATCAGAAGTTTCCTGTAAATTCTTTCTCCTTTTTAATAGATAGGTTTAGATTCTGCAGCTCATTACTGTAGAAGTTTTACCCTTTTCTTCCTTCTTCTCTCCAATCAGTAAAGTCAGTATTACCACTTTCAAGAACAGATTAAGAAAACACTGAAATAAATTTATTGTCAGTATGCTTGCATTTTATATATTTAATCCATTAGCTTTCAGATATACAGCTATAATCTGCTACCACATGCAAACATGTGGTACCATGTTTGAAGAAAAATGCTTCTTCGTCTTTAAGAAAATTACCTTGTATGTGACTGATAAAATAGGAAAATGTGGTAGCGTGTTAGAAGAAACATGCTTTCTTCATCTTTGAAGAAAATTACCTTGTATGTGACTGATAAAACAGGAAAATGATGCCAATGTAACTCAGAACTTATGGAGGTTCATAAGCAATTTTCTCCAGTATACTGATGTTTAACACTATCTGGGAAAGCTTTCTCACAAATAAAATGAAGGCTTTGACAATGTATGAAGACCAGAGGAAGAAAGCTGAACATCCACAGACCTGCCTTCCTTCATCACAAGTAGCTGCATTTAAGAACTGCTACACTTTCCATTATGTTAACCATCTGACAAAGCAGTGAGTGCCGATGGAGGAGTGACAAAAACTCCTCCATATGAAAAGACACATTAGTGAAGAATATCCCACCCAAGGTCAGACTTTAAGTTTTGATAAAAATAGTCTTCATTAGCATCAAATGTCCTCTAGTGTCTACAGCTCAAAGAAAGAAGCGTGTGACCTGAGGTTTAAAGCTCCAAAATCACTGTGATGCTTAATATAAACGTCTATACTTAACTGTTGTTCTTCAGTCACGTCAGACTCTTTACATACTAGCATTCATTCTTATTAGAATTACTACACTAGTTTTTATTAGTATCTGGCTATTAAGTTCCACAGATTTAGAATGGTATGTCCCATTTCTACCTCTCTCCTAAGTCCTACGAGCTTTAGTGAGCAATTTTGCAGAATTTAAGGTTTTCTAGGGACACATGTTTGGCATTATAATACCATAATCTATAATTTTACAGAGACTCTATATAAAAGCAGTCTGTGCTGCTGTTCTCTATAAATAATGCCCAACCTTCTGTTACAGCCATAAAACAAAAAAATTTTAAAGAAAAATTTAATGTAATAAAATACCTCTGCCATCTTGCTGAGGAACCTTTGTCTTTTTTTAAGCACCCGACTTTCAGTAGCAGGGTACAGTGACACTTGAGTACAAATGAACTGGAACATTAAAGGAAAAGCACCCACAATCTAGAAGGTCAGACTTACCTTTGGTGCTTTTGGGAATGATCTGACTCCATCGTGGCTTATATTCCTGCTGACTGATATACTGGTTAAACAAGCCATCTGGAAATATTAAAGGAGAAAGAATTACATCTTAATAGCTCACACTTTTCATTACAGCAAAAAAGACCAAAATGTGGAAGCCTCCATTAAAGAAAATCACTACTATGACTCTAAAACGACAGCACATTTTCATAAAATATGTCACTTCAGTTTTTATGCTAATAGCAAAATACAAGGTGACACGACCATGCACCCAGATTTCTCCAGTGGCCGCTCATCTAAGCTTGCTAAGTTCTCCCCATTTTGTGCTGTGATCCCAAAACACTAGAAAAGGAAATGGGAGCTCCAACAACTTTGGACTAGGCCCTTGTTTCTTCGGGAAAAAAACTAGTCCTTTAAAGTGAAAATACCATTTTTACAGTTTATAAGTATAAAACTGTATAGAGATAAAAGTACCAGTAACTGTAATAGTATATTTATTGAATACCAAACATTAGAATCTGTGCTATCTTACCTGATTTAATTCTAAAATCAACTTTATCAATTACGCATTATCATCTTCATTTTATAGATGTGGAAATGCGTACTCAAGAGTCATCAATGAATTTAACCCAAATAACAGAGCTCTTAAGTAGTCGGGCGGAGACTCATGGTTCACTATGCTTTATTTTCTTCATTTAATAAATTCTAAATCTCATTCTTAACAGGAGTTTTTTACAGTATAGTAACTAGTTATACTAGGTACTATGGTCTATACTAGGTACTATGATGGAGACTGAACTCCCCACATACATCCATTCTACTAAATTATTATCAATTCCTAATCCTGTGCCCTTCAACAAAGATTAGTTTAAGAATGGTATGAAGCCAATCTCTGGCTATTGAATCATGAGGATCTCCTGGCGGGTGGGATGGGTTGCCTTCAGTTCAGTTCAGTTCAGTCGCTCAGTCGTGTCTGACTCTTTGCAACCCCATGAATCACAGCACGCCAGGCCTCCCTGTCCATCACCAACTTCCAGACTTCACTCAGACTCACGTCCATCGAGTCTGTGGTGCCATCCAGCCATCTCATCCTCTGTCATCCCCTTCTCCTCCTGCCCCCAATCCCTCCCAGCATCACAGTCTTTTCCAAAGAGTCAACTCTTCGCATCAGGTGGCCAAAGTACTGGAGTTTCAGCTTCAGCATCATTCCTTCCAAAGAAATCCCAGGGTTGATCTCCTTCAGAATGGACTGGTTGGATCTCCTGGCAGTCCAAGGGACTCTCAAGAGTCTTCTTCAACATCACAGTTCAAAAGCATCAATTCTTCAGCGCTCAGCCTTCTTCACAGTCCAACTCTCACATCCATACATGACCACAGGAAAAACCATAGCCTTGACTAGATGGACCTTTGTTGGCAAAGTAATGTCTCTGCTTTTGAATATGCTATCTAGGTTGGTCATAACTTTTCTTCCAAGGAGTAAGNAGATCTTTTTTGTACAGTTGTTCTGTGTATTCTTGCCACCTCTTCTTAATATCTTCTGCTTCTGTTAGGTTTGCTTTAGGGAAATATTTTCTTTTTTTAAATGAATATACAGAGAAGGAAGAAAAAATCTACTTTTGTTCCCCTGGAAATGTTTATACCAACATGCAAATGTACATAACTGCTATTCAAGAATGAAATCAACTTCTGTAATGATGACAGGACAGAAATCTACCTTACCTCTGGACTTCTTGTTATATGATAAAACATTCCCTTACTTTTCAAACTAGGGTTTTCTTTTACACGAGCTCAAACAGATTATAATTTAGAGTTACTTTTACTGTAAATTCTGTCATTTGACTCTGATTTCAATCAGAATAAAGGATTTCCTTTTGCTTCATTTAGCCACTGAAAGCAAATACTTTTGCAAAGAACTTACAAGTAAAACTGTCTGTTTTCCCTGACTTGTATACTTGCCAAAGACTGTGTAATTTATAGAACCTCCCTAATGACTTTTTTTTCTGGGCAATTATGAAGCTCAATTGCTACCACACCCTTCAGCTTTCAAGTTCTTTCTCATGGCTTTAAGAAGAAAAGCTTATCTCATAAACTCAACTAGTTTCTTTTTCTTTGCTTGTGGACTTTAAAAAATTACTGTAAAAAGTAAGCTCTCTCCTTCTTAAATTGGCACTCATAAATCAGCATTTATATTTTAAATGTTAAAGTAAGGGGAACAAATAGACTTACAGCATGTTTTATTGAGTGCTTCTATCAATATTATCTACTCCCATAGGTTTTCATGACAATTCTTGCCCCATTCAGTCTATTCTGGCCAATAGTATTTTCCCATTACAAGAGTGGGAAATCTTTTTTAATCCACACAGAATGTTGTGGCGCTCTTACTAACAATAATGATAAGATGACAATAAATATAATAATTACAAATTTAGAAATAAAACAGTACATTTTAGTTCATTTTGTGAAAGGCACATAAAAGTTAAAAGATCCTTCTTACAAACCGTAAACAGGACAAGATAAAATTATTTAAGATAAATAATGATTTTAAACTATTCTACATAATGGCTAACTGAAGAGGAGAGAGAGGAACAAGTAAAAGATGGAACTATACAGAGATAAACAGAAAACTGAGGGAGATAAGAAAACAGCAGAAAAATACAAAGCAACAATAGAGACAATTAGAATAGTACATTTTGTATTTTTTTGCATGCTAGTCTCTCAGTCGTGTCCAACTCTTTGTGACCCCATGAGCTGTAGTCCACCAGGCTCCTCTGTCCATGGAATTCTCCCGGCATGAATACTGGAATGGGTTGCCGAATATTCCGGTACCCAGGGGATCTTTCCCACCAAGGGATGGAACCTGAGTCTCCTGCATTGCAGGCAGATTCTTTACCATCTGAGCCATTGGTGAAGCCCAAGCCAACACAGGCGCCATCAGAGATGCAGGTTCGGTCCCTGGGTCAAGAAGACCCCTGAAGGAGAGCACAGCAACCCACTCTAGTATTCTTGCCTGGAGAATCCCACGGACAGAGGAGACTGGCAGGCTACAGTCCTCAGGGCCACAAAGTGTCACACAAGACTGAAGCGACATAGCATGCAATTGTCCTCTTACCTAAGTACCCAACAGTAATTTATTACAGGACTTCTGATAAGTCAATCAAGCTCCTCATCTATAAAACTGGTGTTTAAGAGTTGGATAGAGCCTGAGGTTCCTTCCAAATTCTGCCATCTTAGGATTCCATCACTGTTAGAACCAATAAATTTATTTACTTCAATTTTGTGTGTCTGGCTGATTCCACCTTATGTTCACCTTAGAAAAGTCTCCATCTCCTCTTTCTCCTTAAAGTATTCTGTGACTATTCGGAAAAACAAATCACAATCCACTGGGGGAAATTCTTCTAAGAGCTCCTAAGGCAGTGATCATAGGAACAGTTATAATCAGATGAACAAAGTGTCACACAAGACTGAAGCGACATAGCATGCAATTGTCCTCTTACCTAAGTACCCAACAGTAATTTATTACAGGACTTCTGATAAGTCAATCAAGCTCCTCATCTATAAAACTGGTGTTTAAGAGTTGGATAGAGCCTGAGGTTCCTTCCAAATTCTGCCATCTTAGGATTCCATCACTGTTAGAACCAATAAATTTATTTACTTCAATTTTGTGTGTCTGGCTGATTCCACCTTATGTTCACCTTAGAAAAGTCTCCATCTCCTCTTTCTCCTTAAAGTATTCTGTGACTATTCGGAAAAACAAATCACAATCCACTGGGGGAAATTCTTCTAAGAGCTCCTAAGGCAGTGATCATAGGAACAGTTATAATCAGATGAGGGACTTCCTGATCTTTAAAGTCATTCTGAACACTGGAGGTAAAATTCTGTTTCTTCAACCAATTCTTCTATCCTCACTCTTAGCTAACCTGAAAAGCTTACAAACACTTTATCCATCAAGAGCTTCGCAATTTCTCTATCAAACACAACTGTCTTATGAAAATACTGTCAGGAATTTTTCAAAGTAAAAAAAGCAATTCTCAAAACATTATGTAATTTTTATAAAATCAATTTGTAAATACCACACACAGACAGAAAAACACACAGTGACATACATCAAAAACTTCAAAGTGACTTTCTTTGGTTGGCAGGAGTAGGATAATTTTGATTTTTGCTTTTGTATTTATTTGTCCCCCCCTCTTTTTTCTTTTTCCATTGAGCGCTATTACTATCAGAAGAAAAGCCACAAAACAACTAGATACAGGGATTTTTCCCCATAAAATAGGGAGAATTCTGCAACATAATGTTATTACCAATATAAACCATTTTCACATATACTTTGTTATCCCTGAAATATCTCTTCTTCAAAGCTCACTAGACATATTCAGTTTCTACAAGCAGTGCTTTGTACATTGACATTAGCTTGTTTTAACAAGGACAAAGAGACCTAAGTATACACAAAGGATTTATACTCAGGCATGCAGAGGAACTTACTTCCAAAATTTAAATATTAAGTACTCCAAACTTGAAATTATAAATTATGATGATTTTACTCTAGATAGATACAGTTAACCTTCTTTTGAATAATGACAGTTAAGAGTATAACATCAGAGATGTTCAGTATATAATAAATGCTTAGAATGGAAAAAAGAGCAAGAGGTGGAGCGACTTTCTTAGTCACATGGTTGACATTTTCTTTGAGTCATCTTATTGTTACTAAGTTCCTTATATTTCAACCAACTGTTCATAAAACTCCTACTTCCAATGAAGTCAGTTTCTAGTACATAATGGCTCCCTGACAAGTCACACGATCTTGCAAAACAGTCAAGCAAATATTTAAAAAAAAAAATGTTTGGGGAACTTATTAATTTGCCTCCTTCTATCTCAAATAAATCCCTTTTCTCTTCACTAAAGGTCACACAGTTCTCTTTGGTATCTCTTATTCGTTCTTCAGTTCAGTTCAGTCGCTCAGTTGTGTCCAACTCTTTGCGACCCCATGAATCGCAGCACGCCAGGCCTCCCTGTCCATCACCAACTCCCGGACTTCACTCAGATTCAGTTCCATTGAGTCAGTGATGCCATCCAGCCATCTCATCCTCTGTCGTCCCCTTCTCCTCCTGCCCCCAATCCCTCCCAGCATCAGGGTCTTTTCCAATGAGTCAAATCTCCACACGAGGTGGCCAAAGTACTGGAGTTTCAGCTTTAGCATCTGTCCTTCCAATGAACACCCAGGACCGATCTCCTTTAGGATGGACTGGTTGGATCTCCTTTCAGTCCAAGGGACTCTCAAGATTCTTCTCCAACACCACAGTTCAAAACCATCAATTCTTCGGTGCTCAGCCTTCTTCACAGTCCAACTCTCACATCCATACATGACTACTGGAAAAACCATAGCCTTGACTGACTATCAGAAAACTTGAAGAAAGTTACTTCAATATAAAATTATCAAACCTGGAAGCAAATCTTTAAAAAGATCTTACCAAGGAAGAGTTGACTTTTATTGCATACTTACTGTATGCAAGACACCAGAAAGGTTAACCCATTTATTTCTTAAAATAAATCTATGCAATCAATGGCCATTACTAATTATTGCAAAGTTTAGAAAATCAAGGTTCAGAGAAATTAGTAAACCCAAAGACTCTAAAGAAAAAGGTAAAAAGCCCAATTCCAAAGTCTAAAGTATTTTCAACTCTTTATAGAGAGCATGTAAATAAACACACAAATATAACTAACACAAATAATAGTTTTTAAATTATACTCTCAGATTAAACACTGTAGTAAAAGACACAACAATGTACCTATTCAATAACACTTGAAAAAAAGCAAGAGTCTGGGAAACAAAACTCACACACAACATTAAATATTCTAATAAAAGTAGGATAGAACAGTTGAAATATGTCACATTAATTACAATTTAAAGGAAAAAAATGTAATCTCACTGTTAAATGAAAGACCTATTGGACACTGAGGCTCAAGTTTAACTTATGTTTCATTTTCTCTCTGCAACAATGGTTTGCCACTACTCCAGATCACTTTCTTATGTGAAGTATTCATGTCAGTTGGAAGTTGTTCCAGAAAACAAATGGCTAGTTTGATAAGCTAACTGTTCTACCAAAAACTAAAACTAAAACCAAACCAAACCAAGCCAAACCACAACACCTCTTTTGGAGATACCATAAGACATAAAAGCTAGAAACATAATTCCAGCTCTCTCATACCTCTCCACACTCAACTTTAAATTCTTGCAATTTCATTTAAATTATAATATTAAACTATATTATGACTCAAAATTTTAAAATTACTTAAAATGTTGCATTTTGCAGAGAAACATGATAAATTAAAGATTACCCTCATTTAATCTATTAGAATACATATTATTGCCTACTGCAAGAGAAACTGGGTTATCGTTAAGTAGTCCAGGTCAGATCTGAAGCAAATTATATTTAGTAGCTATTTTCAATGAAATAACATGCTTAAGGATCTTCTTTCATGTCCTCAAAAAGAAGAATAGTAATATAAAGTTTATTAATATACTGTTTTCTTGGTGAATAGTCATTTCAAACCCATAGGAGACATGCTAAAGAGACTTTATTTTTTAATAGGATAAGTTAAATTTTTCAAAATTAAACAGTCATAAGCTTGAAATACTTAAGGTGATCAATAAAAATGCTACAAACATTATTAAAGCAGGGTAAAGATGGGACTTCCCTGGCCGTCCAGTAATTAAGACATCACTCTTCCACTATGGGAGGCATACATCTGATCTCTGTTCAGGGAACTAAGATCCCGCATTAAAAAATTAAAAAAAAAAAAAAGGCAGGGTAAAGATTTTTTTCAAAATATATTGCTTTCAGTTCCTTGTTTTAATGTTAAAGAACTCCTTTCAAGATCTAATAACAAATGAAAAGTTTACACCTCCGCTGCCCAAATAATTTCCCTATGTTTCCCAAATTTTTAATTCTACAAAGGTCTTGCTTAGTTAATAAGCCTTTTGTCTGGTATATTTACTTGTATATATTCTAAATGATTGAACACAAACAACTGAGCTTTCTACTGAAACAATGACATTCTCATCTACAAAACTATGAAAACAACTGTTATATTATTTTAAAAGTCCCCAAAACAAAAAACGTACAGCATTTAAATGTCTAAGAACTATTCAGGCTTAAAAGATTATTTTCATATTTTAAGAAGTCAGGCAGTTGCTAATATTCCTATATGTCTATTTTTGACAAAAACCTAAAGCAGGAAATCAGAAGGGTCTGCCAAGAATAAACTATCAAAAAGTACTGAAAATATGACTTCGGAGAAATCACACTAAGATCTAGTTGCTAACAATTCTCAAACTATTGAGAGTCTCCCAGCCCAATACCATCTCATTTTTTCTCTATGATTATGACTATAATAAACACATTTCATAAAGTCTTAACCAGGCACAAGCTGATTCTGTCTCTAAGAATGAATACTCTTTTAAAAAGGACATGGTTAAAAAAAAAATTAGGAAGGAAATTTTAAACAAAAGGAAAACACTACGGTCAAACCTTATCCAAGATTAAAAAAAAAAAAAAGTACTGAATACAGTATTAGGGCCTACATTCAAACTTTTATCAAACTGATTTTTTACCAACAAAGAAATTTTTTTATAAGATTAAAAATTCACTTATAAGTACAGCATAAAAAAGTTTTTGATACTTCAAGAAGAATAATGGATGGGTAAAATAGATTTTTAAAAAAATTATGCATTTCAGCAGTTTGATCAAATTCTGACAAGAGAAATACATGACTTATAAATATTTACATTACAACAATAAATACTAGGAAAACTAAACCAGTAAATATTTACTTGGATGGCAAAGCACAGTGGTAAAGTGAACAGACTTAAAATTTAGCTCTGCCACTTACTAAGTACACTGTCTTAGGCAAATTACTTAATCAATGTCAGCTATTAAATTGAAATAACAATACTTGCCTAGAAAGTATGAGAATTAAATAAATTAATTCATATATAGTATTTATTATGTATTAAAAAGAAGAGACATCAATTTGTCAACAAAGGTCCGTATATTAAAAGCTATGATTTTTCCAGTAGTCATGTATGGATGTGAGAGCTGGACCATAAAGAAGGCTGACTGCCAGAGAACTGATGTTTTTGAACTATGGTTTGGAGAAGACTCTAGAAGTCCCTTAGACTGCAAGGAGATCAAACCAGTCAATCATAAAGGAAATCAACCCTGAATATTCATTGGAAAGACTGAGGTTGAAGCTGAAGCTCCAATACTTTGGCCACCTGATGTGAAGAGCCCACTCATTAGGAAATATCCTGATGCTGGTAAAGACAGAAGGCGGGAGGAAAAGGGGATGACAGAGGACAAGATGGTTGGATGTCATCACCAAATCAATGGACATGGGTTTGAGCAAGCTCCAGGAGATGGTGAAGGACAGGGAAGCCTGCGGTGCTGTAGTCCATGGGGATGCCAAGAATTGGACATGACTGAGAGACTAAACAACATAGTATTTATTACAGTAGATGGCATATGTGCCTTTGATATAATAATGATATATAATAATATAAAAAATGATATAATATTTGGAACTATATATGGCAGAAAACTAATAATTTTTTATACACAAAATAAGAAAAATGGCATAAAGGCAAACAGAAATTAAGAGATGGAGGAGCAACTGAAGGGCAGGAATAATTCTGAAAAACTAGCTTGAAAGAGCTAGCCTTGAAGAATGAGTTAGAAGCAAACAGTGATAAAAAGGTAAAGTAATCAGGGAACCGTGAACTCCCTGATGTTCAAGCTGGTTTTAGACCAGGCAGAGGAACCAGAGATCAAATTGCCAACATCCACTGGATCATGGAAAAAGCAAGAGAGTTCCAGAAAAACATCTATTTCTGCTTTATTGACTATGCCAAAGCCTTTGACTGTGTGGATCACAATAAACTGTGGAAAATTCTGAAAGAGATGGGAATACCAGACCACCTAACCTGCCTCTTGAGAAATCTGTATGCAGGTCAGGAAGCAACAGTTAGAACTGGACATGGAACAACAGACTGGTTCCAAATAGGAAAAGGAGTACGTCAAGGCTGTATATTGTCTCCCTGCTTATTTAACTTATATGCAGAGTACATCATGAGAAACGCTGGACTGGAAGAAACACAAGCTGGAATCAAGATTGCCGGGAGAAATATCAATAACCTCAGATATGCTGATGACACCACCCTTATGGCAGAAAGTGAGGAGGAGCTAAAAAGCCTCTTGATGAAAGTGAAGGAGGAGAGCGAAAAAGTTGGCTTAAAGCTCAACATTCAGAAAACGAAGATCATGGCATCCGGTCCCATCACTTCATGGGAAATAGGTGGGGAAACAGTGGAAACAGTGTCAGACTTTAATTTTGGGGGGCTCCAAAATCACTGCAGATGGTGACTGCAGCCATGAAATTAAAAGACGCTTACTCCTTGGAAGAAAAGTTATGACCAACCTGGATAGTATATTCAAAAGCAGAGACATTACTTTGCCGACTAAGGTCCGCCTAGTCAAGGCTATGGTTTTTCCTGTAGTCATGTATGGATGTGAAAGTTGGACTGTGAAGAAAGCTGAGCGCCGCAGAATCGATGCTTTTGAACTGTGGTGTTGGAAAAGACTCTTGAGAGTCCCTTGGACTGCAAGGAGATCCAACCAGTCCATTCTGAAGGAGATCAGCCCTGGGATTTCTTTGGAAGGAATGATGCTAAAGCTGAAACTCCAGTACTTTGGCCACCTCATGAGAAGAGTTGACTCATTGGAAAAGACTCTGATGCTGGGAGGGATTGTGGGCAGGAGGAGAAGGGGACGACCGAGGATGAGATGGCTGGATGGCATCACGGACTCGATGGACTTGAGTCTGAGTGAACTCCAGGAGATGGTGATGAACAGGGAGGCCTGGCGTGCTGCGATTCATTGGGTCACAAAGAGTCAGACACGACTAAGCAACTGAACTGAACTGAACTGAATCAGGGAAGGCAAATATAGCACAAACAAAAGTACAAAGGCCCTGATGGTTCAGATGGTAAATAATGTGCCAGCGATGCAGGAGACTCAGGTTCAATCCCTGGGTCAGGAAGATCCTCTGGAGAAGGGAACAGATACCCACTCCAGTATTCTTAACTTGGAGAATTTCATGGACAGAGAAGCCTGGTGGGCTATACAGTCCATGTGATGGCAAAGAGTTGAACATGACTGAGCAAATAACACACACAAATAGCTGATTCAATCTGCTGTACAGCAGAAACTAACACAACATTGTAAAGCAACTATACACTAATAAAAACTAATTAAAAAAAAAAAGACATGAATGAACAGGAGTTAGAGAAACAAGTCATGTTTCAGGAAGCAGTCTGGTGGGAAAAAGAGAGAGAAAGAGACTTTGCATTAGGAGTACTGTTGAGAAGAACCAATGTCCCAAGAGAAAAGCAATAGCATAAGAAAAAATCTTTCTGTTCTAGAACACAGACCTACGAGCCTATTTAAAACAGGAAAAACTTATTTCTTTCAAAGATTACTAAAGGCCCAAAACAAGCAATTCAAGATTTTTATGAAGATATAAAAGAGGAAGAAAAAATTTTGAAGTGGCAAAAAAAATCTGATTCAACATCAAAATGTAGTCATGTAATAGATGAAAATGGCCAAATACTTCTCCATGAAGATAAAAAAGTAAGAAACTCTCTTATACAATATTAGCACAGTTAGAGAAACAAACAGAAAACAGAGATATGGAAAAGATAAGGTTTGAGAACAAAGGTAACTAAAACATGAATGTCAGAGTCAAAGGAAAAAAGGAAGGAAAAGAAGAATATATAACAGAAATGAAGATCAAATTAAGAAAGAAAACATTAATAATATAGTAATGGAAATGAGATAAAGATATTAGAGAAGCTTAAAAAATTAAACATAAATGTGCAATTAAAATGAGAAAATAAAAGAAATGAAAAACAGGCAATGTACCTTTAACTTGAAAGAAAAACAAAATACATAACAGTTAACAGGGTCACCACACTGGAGTTGCCCTATTTACATAATTATAAAATAACCTAAAACAAAGGTATAGCTATTATACTATTTAAACAGCCATAGGAAAAAAGACAGAATGCATCTAAAAAAGCAATAGGTGAAACTGCCAATAATGAAAACTGATAACAGTGAAATGATACCCAAAATGTACTTGAAGAAAATAATTGTCAATCTAGAATTCCATGTAAGTTAAATGTTAGTCACTCAGTCATGTCTGACTCTTTGGGATCCCATGGACCACAACCCACCAGGCTTCTCTGTCCATGGAATTTCCCAGGCAAGAATACTGGAGTGGGTTGCCATTTTCTCTAGAATTCAATACCCTGTAAAACGTCTTTCAAGAAAAGAGGCAAATTTTCAAGCAAACAAAAACTGAGTTAATCTTCATTAGAAGAAATTCTAAAGGATGTGCTTAAGGCAGAAGGAATATGATCTTAGATATAAAATCAAAGATTCAAATTGCAATGATCAGCAAAAAAATCAGTAAAATTTGATAAAATTAATGGCTATAAAATCAAGATTAGTAATGTCTTCTAGGATCTTTGAACATAGTATGGAAATAAGGAACAATAGCATATGAGCTAGAATGTAAGTAGATGGGAGTTGAAAGTCTATTACATTCTTGTACTGATAAATTGTGTTAAGTATTTATATTTGTAATCATTTACAGACTCACCATAAAAAAATATAAACAGGCTGCACTACTTCCAAATAAATAAAGAAAAAATGGGAAGGTTAAAAGTTTAAAAAAATAAGAGATAAGAACCAAAGAGAAGAAATAAAGGACATGACTAATTTTTTCAGTAAAATGGTAGGATTAAACTCATATATTTACCAGTAATTCAATCAAGTAAATTAATGTTCAAATCAAAAGAAGACAGATTTTTTTTTTTAACAAACCAACTAAATTTACAGGCGATACATCTCTGAAAAAAGGATACAGAAAGCTTGAAATTAAAACATGGAGATAGATATGCTATGCAAACACTTACCAAATAAAGGCAGTTATATTAATGTAAGACAATCTATGCCTTAAGGTAAAACCATTACTAGAGATAAAAATATACTTTAATACAAAAGCTTTCATCCAAAATTAAAAAATTAAAAATTTGTGTGCATCTAGTAATATAGCTTCAAAATATACCAAGCAAAAGCTGACAGAATTATATAAAGAGAGAATTCCATAATCATAGTTGGAAGCATTAACACGTCTTCTTAGTAATTGAGAGAATCAGATGGAAGCCTTACTAGGAAGGCAGACTTACAAAGCATCATCAGCAGACTAGACTAGCTGGACTGCGATGAAGCACGGTACCAGCAACTAAGGGCTGGATCCCGCCCAAGTGCACACAGTATATTTATAAAAACTGGACAAAGGAGGCAACACGGTAAGTCTCCTCAAATTCTGAAGGATTGGAATGTGCCAAATATGTACTTTGACCACTATGCATTTAGTTAGATAGAAGTAACAAAGGAAAAAGCCAGAAAACCTTTATGTATTTGGAAATTAAAAACTATATTTCTTACATAACTATGACTCACAAAAGAGCAGTATCATTTCCTAATGAAATTAATGAACTGGATAAAAATGAAAACAATTCATAGCACAATTAAAAAATAAGAAGAGGGAAATTTATGTCCTTAAATGCATATAACAGGAAAATAACAAAGTCTGAAAATTAAAAAGCTAAATATCCATCTCAGTAAATTATAAAAAGCATATTAATCTCAAGAGAAAAAGAAGACAATATTAAACACAGAGTATAAGTCAAGGACATAAAATTTAACCTAAAGAATCAACAAACCAGCAGTTGGTTCTCTCAAAAGATAAACTTATGGTAAAAGTAATGAATTGGGGAGGGAGAAATAATCCATAAATAATGAATATTAACAGATTTTAAGAAATCCTACACACATTAAACAGATAATAGGGAGTATTAGGTACAATTTCATGCTAGTAAGTTTGAGATTTTAGGTGATCTTATTAAACCTCAATCAACCAATCAAATGACTCTGAATAGTCCTATAAAGTTTAAAGAAATTGAATTGGTAACCTAAAACTATTCCTGCAAGTAAATCTCAAGCACAGATAGTTCAATGGTAAATTCAACCAAGCATCTTAGAAAGAAATGATTGACATCTTACATTTATTCAGAAAACAGAAAGAAAAGGTTAAATCCTAAACATTTTATGTGAATTAGTCTAATAGGTATTAGTCTAATTAGGTATGTCATGAAAGCATAAAATATGTAGATTCTACCCTATCCATATTTATATATGCATAAGACTATAAAATATAGGAGATCAAACCAGTCAATCCTAAAGGAAATCAGTCCTGAATATTCATTAGAAGGACTGATGCTGAAGCTGAAGCTCCAAAACTTTGGCCACCTGATGCAAAAAGCAAACTCACAGGAAAAGATCCTGATGCTGGGAAAGGCTGAAGGCAGGAAGAGAAGGGGACAACACAGGATGANAGGAAATCAGTCCTGAATATTCATTAGAAGGACTGATGCTGAAGCTGAAGCTCCAAAACTTTGGCCACCTGATGCAAAAAGCAAACTCACAGGAAAAGATCCTGATGCTGGGAAAGGCTGAAGGCAGGAAGAGAAGGGGACAACACAGGATGATATGATCAGATGGCATCACCGACTCAATAGACATGAGTTTGAGCAAGCTCCGGGAGTTGTGAAGGAAGGGGAAGCCTGGCGTGCTGCAGTCCATGGTGTTGCAAAGAGTTGGTGAGCGACTGAACAACAAAAAGGGAAGTTCCTAGGCAAACAGGAAGTCTATTAAAGAAATAAATATAGCCCAGCATTTTCTTAAAATACAGACTATACTTGAAGAAGAGCATACTAATACATCAAATACACTAAAAGTAGTTTTTGTTTCCTCCACCATAAGAAGTCTGAAAAATGTTTTGGATTCCCCAGACTTTCTTATGATCAGGCAGGAACTTCTTACCCTTCTCTACTACGTTTTTAATGGAGCACAAGCCAAAAAACTTTGCAGTGTTTACTTCCTTATTTGTCCAACAAATCATCATCAGTGAAGTCAGCAGCAAACTGAATAACCCTGGAAGGAATGTTTATTAACTAAACACTGTTCCAGGCCAGTGAAGTGTAAAAAAAGTATGACTTGGCCTTAAGTCTCAAGCATAGTTACTACCAATTTCCCTAAACTTGGTTCTTTCTTAGAGTCAGAAGGATAAGTTAGCTGTCTGCAATAGCAGAGTTATACATGATTTTAACTTCGCTTAAATGAGTCTATTGCTAAATAGGCAGTTCTAAAACCTGTTTTTAGCTAATTACATAAAATTGCTGGTGGGTCTGTTGTTTACCTTAACAAAATATTAAATGCCATAAAAAGACTTAGAACATAAAGTTACTTGTGCCTTCATCTACAAAGTTAAAAAAATATAAACTCATTCTCAGAAATGGTATACATACATATATATACACACACACGTACATAGTTTCATTAGTGGCATTTTGATTATAAGAGATTATTACATATGTTCTATTTGTATATACTCCAAAGTATATTCTATTTAAACAGAGTAATCATTTATTTGAAAGTATCATCATCAATTAGATAAACAGTAACAATGCAGAAGGTTGAGAGGCAGGTTTGTTATTATTACACAGTGGAGCTGGGAGCAATTCATTTTAACTTAACTTTAAATTTATAAACTCAAAGAAGGCACTGGTTCTGTTTCTCTAACTGTAAAATATTCAACCAAATCCTAAAGGAAACCAGTCCTGAATACTCATTGGAAGGACTGAAGCTGAAGCTGAAGCTCCAATACTTTGGCCACCTGATGTGAAGGGCTGACTCACTAGAAAAGACCCTGATGGCTGGGAAAGACTCAAAGTGGGAGAAGATGGGGATGACAGAGGATGAGATGGCTGGATGGCATCATCAACTCAACGGACAAGAGTCTGAGCAAGCTCCAGGAGCTGGTGATGGACAGGGAGGCCTGGCGTGCTGCAGTCCACGGGGTACAGAGAGTCAGACACGACTGCGTGACTGAACATAAGTGAGTGCCTAACAATAATGAAAGATAGTGGTAAGATTAAAGTCTATGAAAAGAGGACCAGGAAAGTTTATTACTCTTTGTTTCTATTAAAGCAACAGGATTTCTATACAACTCTGCATCATTTCACAAGTTTTATACTGAGCATTCAGCTTTTTCACTCACAGTGCTTCTGACTCCAAATGTGTGGGTTTTCTCCTTACACCCACCATTTCTCCAATTCTCTGATTCCAACTTGATATCCAACAGATTCAACTCAATTCTGACAGTATCTCCCTGGAGTTAGTGTCAGATCTCAAAAGTTAAAGGACTTATTCTGACAAGACTATCCTCACTTCAAATTCCAATCGTAAATTCCATGCCACTGGTACTTGTGACCTACCAGCTGTAAATTGGGGTTTCCCACAGCACCCTTCAGAGTCAATGAGTCTAGAGTAATCACATAATTTAGGAAAGTACTTTAGTTACTATCACTGGTTTATTATAAAGGATTCAAATATGAAACAGCCAAATGGAAGAAAAATGTAGGGCAAGGTACGAGGGTGGAGGGTGTGTGTGTGTGACTGGAAGCGTGTGTAGCTTCGTGTGTGTGTGTGACTGGAAGCGTGTGTAGCTTCGTGTGTGTGTGTGACTGGAAGTGTGTGTTTATGTACCTTCCATACCCTTCATGCCACGCTCCCTAGCACCTCAATGTGTTCATCAAACTGAAGTAATCTGAACCCCACTGTTCTGGGCTTTTATACCATTAGGTGGGCATGACTGATTAAAACATGGTTTTAGGTGACTGAACACCATCTTTGACTCTGTTTCTCTCCCCAGAGATCAGGGATGGGGCTGAATCACATGGTTTGATCTTTATGGAGATCTGAAGTTACCTAGGGACTTCAGCACCAGTCATCTCAGTATACAAAAGACACTTATCACTCTGCAGATCCCAAGGGTTTTAGGAGTTGTGTGCCAGGAAACAGAAAAGACCAAATACTTATTTTTCATTATAACACAAGCATCTACTCTGTACTCTGTTACTATGACAGGTAAATTTTTTAAAAGCATACTGCTGCTGCTGCTGCTGATGCTAAGTCGCTTCAGTCGTGTCCGACTCTGTGCGACCCCATAGACGGCAGCCCACCAGGCTCCCCCGTCCCTGGGATTCTCCAGGCAAGAACACTGGAGTGGGTTGCCATTTCCTTCTCCAGAGCATGAAAGTGAAAGGTGAAAGTGAAGTTTCTCAGTCGTGTCCAACTCTTCGAGACCCCATGGACTGCAGCCTAACAGGCTCCTCCATCCATGGGATTTTCCAGGCAAGAGTACTGGAGTTGGGTGCTATTGCCTTCTCCGTAAAAGCATGCTACTCTATACAATAAGAACAGAGTTCCTTAAATAACAAAACACAAGACCTTAAATATTTAATTGGTATCATCCTCCAAAACAATTACCTTGGGAGATTATACTGTTAGGGGAAACACACACCCTGGTCAGGCACCATAGTAACAATCTGCATGAGTTATTTTACAACAGGAGGTCCTAGTAAAGAACATGGAATTAATAAGCTACCTAACACTCTTTCCCGGAAGAGTTCAGGAAAGGTCTAAAGGAGACCATGTGTCCCACCATCTCCCAGAATTCTCAGGGATCTATCTTGGCTGAGCAATGCGTGTGGCCCCAGGAAGGACTCGAAATGACTGGCCAGAGACAACCCAGAAACTAATCCCATGGCAGAGCAGCTCTCCTGGGTTCCCTTATCCTACTGCTCTCTGCCTGGGCGCCCCTTCCCAACAAAGTCTCTTGCTCTGTTGGCACATCTGTCTCCTGGGATAGTTTATTTTCCAGTGTTAGACAAGAGCCCACTCTCAGGCCGTGGAAGGGGTTCTCCCTTCTGCAACAATATTATGCTCTAACATTCACATTTCTTTCAGAATCAGATCATAGGCTAGCCAAGAAAATTAGCAATTACGTAGCATTCACATTACACAGACAATGTCTCCAATACAAATCTCTTCATTATCAACTATATCATTATTAACTGTATACTAATACAATTTTGTGGCTTATCCAAGCACTCCCCACCCCCAAATTGTATGTGTGTGTATATCAGGCGCTCAGTGGTGTCTAACTCTTTGCGACCCCATGGACTGTAGTCTGCCAGGCTCTTCTGAACGTGGAATTCTCCAGGCAAGAATACTGGAGTGGGTTGCCATTTCCTCCTCCAGGATATCTTCCTGACCCAGAGATTGAACCTGGGTCTCCTGTGCTGGCAGGCAGATTCTTAACCATCTGAGCCACCAAGGAAGCCCCAAATTACACTATTAAAAAAATAACTACTTGTTATCAACAAAAACATGTAAAGGAATAGGTCACTGGTACTGAAGGTAACATTTAAGAATTTTTCTAAGTCGCTCAGTGCTAGTCGATGTTAGCATCTGTAATTACATGGTTTTCCAAGATGAAAACTTAAATTTAGATACGTGAGTTCAAGTATGTTACTTGCTTATTTTTCAAGTTTCATTATCACGTTATGGACCTGTCTTACAGAAAAGAAGTCCCTAACTCAAGGAACTAAATATTTAGAGTAAAAGATGGGGGAGAAGGGAAAAAACAAAAGAAAACTAAGAACTGACATAAACTTATATTCTTTAAAAAACGAACAAACAAACCCTGTTTCTTGTATATACGTAAAAACTGCCCTAATAACCAATCTAAGTTACATGTTTATGACATACCATTTACAGCTTTTTCAATCAATTCTTCACAGGCATCAAAATCACCCTTCAATACCAATTTATCATGCAGATCTGTTAACATTGGATGTTCCAGGGCAATCTTGGTTTTCTTTTGCAGTGATTCAAAGGCTTCTGTATAGTTATGTTGTCTAAAGTGTTTTAGGCAAAGACGAATAGCTTCCTGTTCACGGTACTACTGGAACACAAGAGAAGGTATGAAAAAAAGAGATCTGGTTAGTTATTACTTTAGGAAATAAGAAGTGACAATTACTAACCTAAAGTGAGCATTTTAAACATTAACTAAACATACTAAGCATAACTTAGCATTGTACTAACCCTATTCATTAGTATCATTACTAATTCTACTATTAAATGGCAAAGCTGAGGCTTAGTCAATTGTAATAACTTGCCAAAGGTCACAAAGTATATAGCAGAAAGATATTAAAGAGATGAAGATATACAGATATATATATACTAGCATATTATTTCATGAAGATAAAAGATACCAAAAGATGAAACCAGGCCTAATTCTGAACTTTCAAGAAAAGAACCAGAAAAAATATTTATCACATCTTACTTAAGATGGTAAAAATAATAGCTTCCAAGGTTTTTACTAATCGGGCGACAATGTTGGTACCGAAAGCCCAGAAGCCATTAAATACATGCTCTTTGTTCTTAGTTCTTAGTAATAAGTTATTAGTTGAATGACAAATATTATCAAATGTTCATGTATTTCAAATTCACAAACAGGTTTTATGACTCAAAATCATCAGGAAGAAACTATTTAAGTTTCATAATTTTTTACTAACCCTGAGCTAATTCATTGACTGAATAGCTATAAAGTAAAAAAAACTCAATTAATTACAATCCAAAAAGAAATATTCAAAGTATTAAGTCTCTTTCCTAAAAGGATGAATGTCAAAAAACAAGATCACATATAGAATTTTAAAAGAAAATTTAACTTCAAGTATAAGTTATAACATAGGAAACAGACTTATGGATAAGGGTAGGGGAGAAGTGGGAGAGGATGAAATAAATGGAGAGAGCAGCACAGATGCATATACACTAACGTGTAAATAGACAGCCAATGGGAATTTGCTGTAGGACTCAGGGAACTCGAACTGGGGCTCTGTAATCACCTAGAGGGGTGGGAATGGGCAAAAGAGAAGAGGGAGATTCAAGAGCTGGGGGGGGGGACATATGTATACCTATGGTAATTCATGTTGATGTATGACAGAAATCAAACCGATACTGTAAACCAATCATCAATCAAAAATAAATAATTATTTTTAAAAAGAATAAGTTATAAGACTTCCACAAATTTCCTAAATAAGAATACAACAAACTGACATGGAACCAATGCATAATAACCAAATAAAAATATAATTTACTGGTCAGCATTACTGTTTAATAAGGCAGGAAAATTTACAAGACTCAAAACACTAATCAGTTTATAGTTCTTGATATTTTATTAATGACAGGTTACCAAAACAGTTTTTCTTAAACACTATAGTAAGGTTTTCCCTCATCAATTAACAAAAGAATAATTTATATACAAACTACCTTGACATTAATAGCTTCTTATGCTTGGCTTCTAAATAAAGATGGGGAAACAGTGGAAACAGTGTCAGACTTTATTTTTGGGCTCCAAAATCACTGCAGATGGTGACTGCAGCCATGAAATTAGAAGACGCTTACTCCTTGGAAGAAAAGTTATGACCAACCTAGATAGTATATTCAAAAGCAGAGACATTACTTTGCCGACTAAGGTCCGTCTAGTCAAGGCTATGGTTTTTCCTGTGGTCATGTATGGATGTGAAAGTTGGACTGTGAAGAAGGCTGAGCGCTGAAGAACTGATGCTTTTGAACTGTGGTGTTGGAGAAGACTCTTGAGAGTCCCTTGGACTGCCAGGAGATCCAACCAGTCCATTCTGAAGGAGATCAACCCTGGGATTTCTTTGGAAGGAATGATGCTAAAGCTGAAACTCCAGTACTTTGGCCACCTCATGCGAAGAGTTGACTCATTGGCAAAGACTCGGATGCTGGGAGGGATTGGCGGCAGGAGGAAAAGGGGATGACAGAGGATGACATGGCTGGATGGCATCATGGACTCGATGGACGTGAGTCTGAGTGAAGTCCGGGAGTTGGTGATGGACAGGGAGGCCTGGCGTGCTGTGATTCATGGGGTTGCAAAGAGTCAGACATGACTGAGCGACTGAACTGAACTGAACTATCTGGAACCGTATTAAACAGTAATACCTTGTTATCATGCTGACTTTAATTTCTAGAGGTTTACAACAACACAGAGAACTTGACAAAAGAATGACTAAACAATTTCAAGTTCTCAAATACAATCTGTCCACAATGTTGTGGGGGGAAAGGTGCAATTTCTAATTTCTCACAGTATCAGGTGATTTGTGAATATATTAAAGAAAAGACATGTACGTATCAGAGGCTAAAGAGAAAAATTTTTCCGGTATCAGAAAACCTTACTCGTTAATTTTATAAAAAAAAAAAGAACCAATAGAATTTAGAAGATTGAATGTATCTGCTAAGCGCTGTTATATGTATAACACTGTAATTATAATTTTTAATGTTTAAGAATATCATCTCAACCTTGAAATAATTTAGAGTATTACAGGCAATCCGAGAAAATATATTAAAAATATAGAAAAACAAAAACCCAGCATCTGCTTTAAATTGAATATAATCAAATCCCCACAATAAATTAGTCAAACAAAAAGTTCCTCAATTACACTGACCAGAAAAGAACCGAAACTCTATTAAATAAAAAAAATAAAAAACTTAGAAAGAAGCTATATTGTTTCCCAACCTCCTAAGAGACAAGTTGACAGTTCAGCCCAAGAAGTCAGGAAGCAGTGATTAGATTAAAGCTTATCACTCCCCTAAAGAGAAACAGTTCTCCCCTCAACAAAAGCATAGCCAAAAGAGTTAAATGGATATACATCAGAAACAAAGATGAAACATTAAAGGTATTCAAAAAAAACACACCAAAGACCCATTTCTTAATAATTTAAAATCACACTTCTCAGGCTGCATTTATTATATAAAATGACCTATGAATAAAATTATTAAATATTACCTTTATACTCCCTATAAGAATAAGATCACACTATTTATAGAAACTATCTCAAATTTTAGTTCTTTAAAAGGAAAAGTAAACACTGCTATTTTACTCAACATGAACACAAAGGAGGAATACTTAAGAGCAATCCAGAACCACAACCACGCAATCCAGAACCACAACCACCCAACTGAAAACTACGTATAAATATTTCTATCAATACAGATTTGGTATATTAATGTAATAGCAGATTCTGCGTTGATGCACTGCCTGGAGCACTTGACAGCTGTGTGTCCTGAGGCAAAATACTTATCTTCTCTGTGTTCTACTTCATCATCTGTAAAATATGGATAATAACTGTACCTATCTCACAGAGTGGCAGTGAGTGAATAAGTGACAAAGAAGGTAATAACCTGGCAAAATGCAAATGTTTAATAAACATTGACTCATCTTTTTAATTATCATTGCTGTTCTCAATATTTTAAATTAATCTCAAGACAAGAGCATGACAAAATTCTCTATTACAGGCATCTGAAACATAAAATCAGGATTTTAAAATACAATCCTACCTTACTATACCAGTTGAGACAGGGTTGTACTACATCAGGATCATCAATGCCACTAAGTTCAACATACCAGATGCTAAAGTTAAAGCTGGGTCCCCACGATAACAGTGGAACTTGGAGAAGAGAAAAAAGAAAGAAAAAAAATTAACATAGTTCAAATACAACTTTAGCAAAGTAAAATAGCAATTCAAACTTATAGCAAATTTTCTGAATACTTTCTATATGCCCAGCACTGTACTATTGGTGCTAGGGCCACAGTAGCAAAATGAAACATATGATCCATGCCATTATGAGGTTGCTTTAATTATAAAAACATGAGGATATATTCAAAGTGTCATGTATCTATCCCCCAAAAAACAGGGCCAGGGCTAGATGATTTATTTTAGCAGGTTAGTTTTTATCAATGCCATAAGAAACAAATAATTACTATAAAAGTTATTTATAATTTAATTTAAACTGTATCAGAGCACAGAAAGAGACAAACTTCAATTGCTTAGCAAAGTGGCATATCCCAGAAAACTAAACCAGAAGAGAAAAGATTTAAGGATATTCTCAGCTTTGAGTATATATTCAAAATTTTAAGTAATACTGATTTTTTTAAAAAAGCAAATTAATTCTACCAGGTTTTCACTGCACTAAATAGAATTAGTTCAAGGAATGGAAGGTTGGTTCAACAGGAGTGATATTAATGTAATTCATCATGTTAAGTAAGTAAAAGAGAAGCACATTTGATTACTTCAACAGATGCTAAGAGCAAACTAATAAAATTTACTTAAAAAAAAAAACCCCAAAACTCTTAAGGAACAGAGGCAGAAGAAAACTTTGCTACCTAGATTCTTTTCTTAAGTATCAAAACCCCAACCCACCACCCCTCTCAAACAAACCAAACCAGAACAAAAAACTAACGGTGGAACATTAAGTATTCCCACTCAAATCAGGAACATGACAAAGAGGCCTAATATCTTTACTATTCAACACTATATGGGAGATCCTAGCCAGTGCAATCAGGAAAAATCGCTGCAAATTAAGAAAAAAAAATCACTTGAAGATGATTTAGTTTATCTACCTAAAAAATTCAAGACATTTAACTGAAAAACTTTTATTTAAAGTTTATATGCAATAGCATATTGAAAAGCAGAGACATTACTTTGACAACAAAGGTCCGTCTAGTCAAGGCTATGGTTTTTCCAGTGGTCATGTATGGATGTGAGGGTTGGACTGTGAAGAAAGCAGAGCGCTGAAGAATTGATAGTTTTGACTATGGTGTTGGAGAAGACTCTTGAGAGTCCCTTGGATTGCAAGGAAATCCAACCAGTCCATTCTAAAGGAGATCAGTCCTGGGTGTTCTTTGGAAGGAATGATGCTAAAGCTGAAACTCCAAAACTTTGGCCACCTGATGCGAAGAGTTGACTCATTGGAAAAGACTCTGATGCTGAGAGCGATTGGGGGTAGGAGGAAAAGGGGACAACAGAGGATGAGATGGCTGAATGGCATCACGGACTCGATGGACATGAGTCTGAGTGAACTGCGGGAGATGGTGATGGACAGGGAGGCCTGGCGTGCTGTGATTCATGCGGTCGCAAAGAGTCGGACATGAATGGCCGACTGAACTGACGCAAGAAAAAAAGAAAAAGCTTAAAATAGCTCAGAATAAACTTTAAAATATGCAAGGTAGTAAAATTTTAAAACATAAATATTTTATTTAATATGTTTTTAGATGGGAAAACTCAAAGGTTGTAAACATGCTGCTGCTACTGCTTAGTCGCTTCAGTCGTGTCCGACTCTGTGTGACTCCACAGATGGCAGCCCACCGGGCTTCCCCATCCCTGGGATTCTCCAGGCAAGAACACTGGAGTGGGCTGCCACTTCCTTCTCCAATGTATGAAAGTGAAAAGTGAAAGTGAAGTCACTCAGTCGTGTCCGACTCTTGGCGACCCCATGGACTGCAGCCTACCAGGCTCCTCCGTCCGTGGGATTTTCCAGGCAAGAATACTGGAGTGGGGTGTCATTGCCTTCTCCAGTAAACATGATGATTCCCCTCAAATTAATTATAAATTTAATGTAATCTCATAATCCTTATGGTATAGATCCTATTTTTTTGACATCAGACAAGCTGATATGAAAAATATCAACAAGACAAAATATCTAAAATAATACAAATAATAAGAAAATAAACATACTAAAAGATACAGGAATTTTAAGTTTGGTATTAGTGAAAGAAAACAAAGTAACATTATGGGAGCACAAGAGTGTGTCCAAAAATCTCTGAAGAATCAGAGGAATTTCATAGAATCAAGGTAATATTTCACATCAGTAACGATAGGACACAGCAGACAGAAGTTTTTAACCTGTGACTGATAGGCTCCCACAACCCTTTCAGGAGGTCCCATGTGGTTAAAACTACTTTTCATAATAAGACTAAGGCTTTATAGCCTTTTTCTTCTAAACTGTACTGACATTTGCACTCATGGTACAAAGGCAATGCTGAATAAAACCGTTGGCATCTTGGTAGTGCCATAAAAAGTAGTAGTATGAGAGTGTTCCAGTGTTCATTCCTTAATACAGTGTGAACTGAACTGTAATCCTCGCCATCACACACCTGCAGTTAAAATACACAATGACAATTCATTTAAGAATGTCTTCTGCAAATAGATAGCCAGTGGGAATCTGATGTATGATGCAGGGAGCACAAATCCAGTGTTCTCTGACAACCTAGATGGTGAGTTGGGGTGGAGGTGTGAGGGAAGTTCAAGAGGCAGGGGACATATGTATACCCATGGCTGATTCATGCTGATGCATAGCAGAAATCAGCATAATACTGTATGGCAGCTATCCTCCAATTAAAAATAAATTTATTAAAAAAGAAAATAACATAAAGTAAGCTACAACAATATAGTTTACTACACAGCTAATATAGCCAACATTTTATAACTTTAAATGGACCATAAGATATATTATATCATAACACTGTACACTTGAAATCCATATAATTTTATAAATCAAGTATACTTCAATAAACAGTATAAAAAGTAAATATACAAATAAACTTATTTCTTGGTTTGTGAAAAGTTTTCTAAATTTTCTTAAATGATGCTCACTTTCATAGCTCCTAGAAACGCATATATTTTTTTAAATAAAATGTTGTTTTGCCTGTAATATACACTTAAAAACGCAACATAAACTCCTAAAATCGTGACTGCATTATCAATTTAATGCTAATTTTAACTGCAATGCTTAATTGTGCATTCATCCTTCTAATTAAAATAATGATTAAAACATGAAAAAATGTCTCTGATGATGTATAAAAATTTTAGTAAATTCCTATCATTAAGTACACATCATTTTAATATTCTGTGTGGCACAATGGAAAGTACACAAAAAGTACCTTTGCTGCACATGACAGTATGATGGGATTTTCAAGGGATAGAACCTGTGTAAGTTGTGAGCTGAAACAGCCACTGAAATAGGATACTATTTTTTCTTAAAAGAAAAGCTGACATCTAGTATTTAGATTTCAGTATCTGCCAGACATTTAGCTGTCATTTCAAAGACAACAAATAACAGTATTTGTTGCCATGGACAAAATTCAAGCTTTTGAGGAAGAAGAATTTCAGAAATTCAGTATTCAGCACTGTGAGCTTAGCTACTTTCCAATACTTTTCTGATAAGATTGGTGGTAATAATAACAAGTGTGATTTTTTAAAAATATTATATAATGAAATGTTCCAACATTTGAAAGATCTGCATAACTCAGTGAATCACATTTTCTAAATTACCAATAAATGATTTTACAAAACCATACATGGATGAAAGACTGGTTCAAGGTACAAAACAGAACAATGGATTTTAGTATCACACCAACATGGTTCAGACTGAGTAATGTAACTAAGAAACTAATANCCCATGGACTGCAGCCTACCAGGCTCCTCCGTCCGTGGGATTTTCCAGGCAAGAATACTGGAGTGGGGTGTCATTGCCTTCTCCAGTAAACATGATGATTCCCCTCAAATTAATTATAAATTTAATGTAATCTCATAATCCTTATGGTATAGATCCTATTTTTTTGACATCAGACAAGCTGATATGAAAAATATCAACAAGACAAAATATCTAAAATAATACAAATAATAAGAAAATAAACATACTAAAAGATACAGGAATTTTAAGTTTGGTATTAGTGAAAGAAAACAAAGTAACATTATGGGAGCACAAGAGTGTGTCCAAAAATCTCTGAAGAATCAGAGGAATTTCATAGAATCAAGGTAATATTTCACATCAGTAACGATAGGACACAGCAGACAGAAGTTTTTAACCTGTGACTGATAGGCTCCCACAACCCTTTCAGGAGGTCCCATGTGGTTAAAACTACTTTTCATAATAAGACTAAGGCTTTATAGCCTTTTTCTTCTAAACTGTACTGACATTTGCACTCATGGTACAAAGGCAATGCTGAATAAAACCGTTGGCATCTTGGTAGTGCCATAAAAAGTAGTAGTATGAGAGTGTTCCAGTGTTCATTCCTTAATACAGTGTGAACTGAACTGTAATCCTCGCCATCACACACCTGCAGTTAAAATACACAATGACAATTCATTTAAGAATGTCTTCTGCAAATAGATAGCCAGTGGGAATCTGATGTATGATGCAGGGAGCACAAATCCAGTGTTCTCTGACAACCTAGATGGTGAGTTGGGGTGGAGGTGTGAGGGAAGTTCAAGAGGCAGGGGACATATGTATACCCATGGCTGATTCATGCTGATGCATAGCAGAAATCAGCATAATACTGTATGGCAGCTATCCTCCAATTAAAAATAAATTTATTAAAAAAGAAAATAACATAAAGTAAGCTACAACAATATAGTTTACTACACAGCTAATATAGCCAACATTTTATAACTTTAAATGGACCATAAGATATATTATATCATAACACTGTACACTTGAAATCCATATAATTTTATAAATCAAGTATACTTCAATAAACAGTATAAAAAGTAAATATACAAATAAACTTATTTCTTGGTTTGTGAAAAGTTTTCTAAATTTTCTTAAATGATGCTCACTTTCATAGCTCCTAGAAACGCATATATTTTTTTAAATAAAATGTTGTTTTGCCTGTAATATACACTTAAAAACGCAACATAAACTCCTAAAATCGTGACTGCATTATCAATTTAATGCTAATTTTAACTGCAATGCTTAATTGTGCATTCATCCTTCTAATTAAAATAATGATTAAAACATGAAAAAATGTCTCTGATGATGTATAAAAATTTTAGTAAATTCCTATCATTAAGTACACATCATTTTAATATTCTGTGTGGCACAATGGAAAGTACACAAAAAGTACCTTTGCTGCACATGACAGTATGATGGGATTTTCAAGGGATAGAACCTGTGTAAGTTGTGAGCTGAAACAGCCACTGAAATAGGATACTATTTTTTCTTAAAAGAAAAGCTGACATCTAGTATTTAGATTTCAGTATCTGCCAGACATTTAGCTGTCATTTCAAAGACAACAAATAACAGTATTTGTTGCCATGGACAAAATTCAAGCTTTTGAGGAAGAAGAATTTCAGAAATTCAGTATTCAGCACTGTGAGCTTAGCTACTTTCCAATACTTTTCTGATAAGATTGGTGGTAATAATAACAAGTGTGATTTTTTAAAAATATTATATAATGAAATGTTCCAACATTTGAAAGATCTGCATAACTCAGTGAATCACATTTTCTAAATTACCAATAAATGATTTTACAAAACCATACATGGATGAAAGACTGGTTCAAGGTACAAAACAGAACAATGGATTTTAGTATCACACCAACATGGTTCAGACTGAGTAATGTAACTAAGAAACTAATACTTGTCAATTTTTGATTAAGTATCAAAACAAAATATCTACAATATTTAATATCAGGACTACTAATTTCAAAGTCCACTGCTATTTCCTAGCAATATGAGACTCAATGAAGAGCTAAGATGTACTCAGTTCAGTTCAGTTCAGTTCTGTCGCTCAGTCGTGTCTGACTCTTTGCGACCCCATGAATCGCAGCACGCCAGGCCTCCCTATCCATCACCATCTCCCGGAGTTCACTCAGACTCACATCCATCGAGTCCATGATGCCATCCAGCCATCTCATCCTCGGTCGTCCCCTTCTCCACCTGCCCCCAATCCCTCCCAGCATCAGAGTCTTTTCCAATGAGTCAGCTCTTCGCATGAGGTGGCCAAAGTACTGGAGTTTCAGCTTTAGCATCATTCCTTCCAGAGAAATCCCAGGGTTGATCTCCTTCAGAATGGACTGGTTGGATCTCCTTGCAGTCCAAGGGACTCTCAAAATGTACTAGGTCAGATGTTTTCCTATTTTTGTCATCTCAAGGATGCTGAGTGAGTAAAGATAGAGAAAAGCAACAGGATATACGCGGGATTCCCGGAATGTTTAATAAGACCTTCAGTATATATGTGCAAATAACACAAACTTCAAAAAGTTTTATACCAACAAATACTGAATTATCATCACTGTTTTGGTGTGCATTTCTTCAGAAGTACCATTTAAAAAGCATTATTTACTATATCACAGCAATAACCATTAAGCAGTATAAATACCAGAATAAAACAACATTCTAAACCCAAGACCCCAAGAAAACAGTCTGTAAGTGTAACTTATTAGTGATCTGAAATCCATTCTTAAGTTCCAAGTTCAATTTCAATAAAATCAGGAGGAAAAAAAGCTTCCTATTACATCTATTCAAGTCAGCAAAATGTTCATTTATTAAATCCTTATAAGCAACTGTGGGAGGGAGGTTAATTAGGAAATCATCTCACAAGATCTTATATTAGACGAATAAAGAGTACAGTGAATTTTTAACAAACTGAAGGCATATATACAGGATGAGGAGAATGATATATACCCATTTCAAATATACACAAACTTTTGGTGGCATTAACAACACTAATACTGAATATCAGATCCAATCTGCATTGTATATCAGAAATCTACAATTCTGGAGATTTCTGGAGTGAACTGGAACGCCACGCACACCTTCCTTACTCCCTAATAAAAGATGCCTTTGCTTGCACCTCAAATAAAAAAAATTTTTTTAGAAACTCCACACATCCCAAGGCTAAGAGACTGTATCCTAAGATTCACTATCAGTTCTTCCAATGGGATAATCAGACAAAGACAAGATCAGGATCAATGCCTCTCACACATTTTCATAAAATGGCATGCATAGAAAATGACAAGATACTTAGTACACAAGCACACTAGGTTTTAGGATTCACTGATTCTAGGATTGGCAGGGAGTCAATGTACATATGTGCGTATACATTCAATATGCTTTGGCAGTATCATTTGGAAAGCTCTGGTCTAGATGACTAAACAGCTGTTAGAAGATGCTAGTAATTTTAAGCTCAGGTTCTGGAAGAGTATAAAAATTCAAGATGAACTTTGCTGAAAAAGTGCATCTACTCTTACTCAGTTCAGTTCAGTTTAGTTGCTCAGTCGACCTCATGAACTGCAGCACGCCAGGCTTCCCTGTCCACCACCAACTCTAGGAGCTTCCTCAAACTCATGTCTATTGAGTCAGTGATGCCATCCAACCATCTCATCCTCTGTCATCCCCTTCTCCTCCTGCCTTCAATCTTTCCCAGCATCAGGGTCTTTTTAAATGAGTCAGCTCTTTGCATCAGGTGGCCAAAGTACTGGAGTTTCAGCTTCAGCATCATTCTTTCCAATGAATATTCAGAACTGATTTCCTTTAGGATGGACTGGTTGGATCTCCCTGCTGTTCAAGGGACTCTCAAGAGTCTTCTCCAAAACCACAGTTCAAAAGCATCAATTCTTCAGTGTTCAGCTTTCTTTATAGTCCAACTCTCACATCATACATGACTACTGGAAAAACCATAGCTTTGACTAGACGGACCTTTGTTGGCAAAGTAATATCTCTTGCTTTTGAATATGCTATCTAGGTTGGTCATAACTTTCCTTCCAAGGAGTAAACGTCTTAATTTCATGGCTGCAATCACCATCTGCAGTGATTTTGGAGCCCCCAAAAATAAAGTCAGCCACTTTTCCCCATCTATTTGCCATGAAGAAATGGGACCAGACGCCATGATTTTAGTTTTCTGAATGTTGAGTTTTAAGCCAACTTTTTCACTCTCCACTTTCACTTTCATCAAGAGGCTCTTTAGTTCTTCACTTTCTGTCATAAGGGCAGTATCATCTGCATATCTGAGGTTATTGATATTTCTCCCGGCAATCTTGATTCCAGCTTGTGCTTCATCCAGCCCAGCATTTCTCATGATGTACTCCTGTCTCTTATACACATCTAGATGTGTANTTTTGAATATGCTATCTAGGTTGGTCATAACTTTCCTTCCAAGGAGTAAACGTCTTAATTTCATGGCTGCAATCACCATCTGCAGTGATTTTGGAGCCCCCAAAAATAAAGTCAGCCACTTTTCCCCATCTATTTGCCATGAAGAAATGGGACCAGACGCCATGATTTTAGTTTTCTGAATGTTGAGTTTTAAGCCAACTTTTTCACTCTCCACTTTCACTTTCATCAAGAGGCTCTTTAGTTCTTCACTTTCTGTCATAAGGGCAGTATCATCTGCATATCTGAGGTTATTGATATTTCTCCCGGCAATCTTGATTCCAGCTTGTGCTTCATCCAGCCCAGCATTTCTCATGATGTACTCTGTATATAAGTTAAATAAGCAGGGTGACAATATACAGGCTTGACGTACTCCTTTCCCGATTTGGAACCAGTCTGTTGTTGCACGTCCAGTTCTAACTGTTGCTTCCTGACCTGCATACAGGTTTCTCAAGAGGACAGGTGGTCTGGTATTCCCATCTCTTGAAGAATTTTTCACAGTTTATTGTGATCCACACAGTCAAAAGCTTTGGAAGACTAAAAATTCAAGATTAACCTCGCTGAAAGAATGCGTCTACTCTACTTACAAACGAATGAATGCAGCAAGTACACAAAACACTCAGCACAGTAACTGGCATATGGTAAGTGCTCAATAAATGCTATATATTAGTATTATTAACTCCTATTCCTATAATAATTTTCTTCTTAATAGTATACTTTAAAAATGTTACCTCTCTACATGCTCTCATGAAAGCCACCAAAGGGGTACATTCTTCCCCCACCTCCCCACCTCCCTCTGACAAGACACAGTACTCATCCTAGACTTCCAGACTCCTGAGGATCCAGAATGAAGGTTAAGTCCGGTCAAAGCTAAAGCTTCTCTCTGAACCTCTGACACCCACTCAGGCTACAAAAATCCAAAAAATTCATAGAAATCTAAGTCATCTCATCTACCAAAAACCAGAACTCCTCCAGAATCCTTCCAAAAAATCAGTACTTCTTTCTGCCTTCACATCACCTTATTTCCTAATACAAATCTTTCTAGTCACCATATAACTAATAACCTTATCTCATTCAACTTTATGTTTTTAGCCATCTGATCTAATCGCCCACTGAGGTTTTCCCTTCCAAACTTTAAACTTGCTCTCTTGAATCTAACCACCCAAATAACCACTCTCCTTCCTTACTAAACTTTCTTTTTACTTACAAAGCTCACCTGAAACTAAGCTTCTTCCTAAGGCTAACTCTCAACTTTCACACTAAGTCCTACTGAAGACTTCACTCCAGTATGGGCTCTCTGGTGTTTTGTTTGGTGATTTCCCCTGGATATTCAATGAACGCTGTGACCCAATCCCTCTCAGATTTAAATGTAAAATGAAAAGTACACAGGATTCAGAGTAAGCAAACTATATTGAAATATAGCTATAAAAATAACTAAGATACAAAATTATGATATAGAAATATATATGCTTCTATTAGCACATTACCTAACAAGATTCTAGTGGCAGGTCTAATAATTACCATAATTTCAAAGATATAATATTTGCCACAGTGTAATGTGATGAGAAATATTTATAACTTCTATCCAAAACAAGTCACAGGTAATGCCAATACTGTAAGATACTGCCTATATTCATAATTGAAGAAAATGCTAAGAGTTTAGAGAACACAAAGATGTAACACACAGCCGCTGATTAATCCCTATAAATTTCTGTATAATAAACTCAAAAAGTATAAACAGGATGTCTCTAATGAGGCAAGCAGTTTGCTTGATGCTTCTGAAATATGAGCAAACAGAAGACAGTTGCTATCACCAAGGATTTCAGAATCTACTTGAGGAAACAAAACTTTCACCCATCACAGAGTAAAAGAATTATAAAAAGATAGACTTAGGTTTGTATCCTATCTCTATGTTCTACTGTACAGTCTTGGTCTAATCATTTAATCTACCTCTAAACTTCAGTTTTCTCATCTGAAAGTGAGCATCATATACCTATTTCACAACATCTATTTATCACTTTAAAGTAATATAATCACATATCCAAAAGCATATACCAAATGCTATGTGTTTGATCCATCACTTACTAGCTATATACCCTGGGACACATCATTTGACTTCTAGTCTCATTTTCCTTAACCAAAAAAGGCAAGATTTTTTTATCTTCCAGTGAAATGCTCAAATGAGATTCCACTTGTGAAAACACTTACAAATGCAAAAGCAGTAAAGATAACACATTCAACTCTTTGCAACCCCATGAACTGTAGCCTGCCAAGCTTCTCTGGTTCATGAAATTCTCCAGGCAAGAGTACTGGAGCGGGTTGCCATTTCCTTCTCCAGGGGACCTTCCCGACCCAGGGACTGAACCTGCAACTCCTTTTTCTCCTGTCTTGGCAGGAGGATTCTTTACCAGAGCCACCTGGGAAGCCCATTAAAAACATACGAAGTTCTAAGTAATGACTGCTGAAATGACATGCAGGCTCAAATCACGTGCATATACTTTTTCTATGTCTAACTGATGCATAAGAGGACCTCTGTTCTCTTATAAATTTTTTAAGGGAACAAACTATTCAACAATCCTAAACAGGCTTCTATTCACAGTTCTTCTAATGAATAATATTAGAGGATTAAGAATTTTAGAAGCAGCAGCAGTACTTTCCTTCAAAGAAAACTGATAGGTATAGAAAAGGTACTCTGAAAATTCAAATAAAATAACTTAAAAAAAGAGAACATTTCATTTTGCATGACTAAACAATCAGATGTAGAATAAGTACTTAAAATTTTTTAAATCTAAATTTATTACATGAAAATATAAAATATTTTCACTGCTGCTACATTTGGAATGTAAGAATTGTTCAAGCATTGTTCAAGAATGTAAGAATCTGTAAGAAATGGCTGGCATGCATACTGAGGAAAGAATTATTAGCATGAAAGAAGAAACAACTAAAGAATTTATTTTAAAATTTAGCTTATTCATCAATTTTCATAGATAAGCAGGATACAGGTTTTTATTTCCAATTACTTATTATAACAAACTACAGCTTCTGCTGCAAGCACTGTTACACCAAGCTCAACCTGGGCAGCTACATGGTGCTGCAAAGGGGAGTTCTACTGCAAACCCCACTATCAGCAGCTGTTTAAGAGCAAAGGCAACTACAACTAAGGCTCTGGCTGGAAGTAGCACAAGGAGCTCTGGGCCCACACGGAGGCGGACCCTGAAACCAAGACAGCCTGAGGCCCCTCTAACCATCTACTCTTCCCCACCCTCGCTCAGGGAGACGGGCTGCATTAGGCAGCAGGAAGGGTGGGAGAGAGACTGGACAGCTGTGCCCACAGTGAGGGTGGGGGCAGCGTCCAAAGTGCAAGAGGCCACCTTGCTCAGCCAGGTTACAGGGGCAGGGCTCTGCTCCAGAATTCCTTCTCTCCCTCAGCTGGTAGGGGTTCAGGAAGCAGGATTGGGGTTTGCTCATTTCCCTGCTTCCTGTTTCTTCAGGCTTCCCAGGTGGTGCTAGTGGTAAAGAACCTGCCTGCTAATGCAGGAGACATAAGAGACTTGGGTTTGATCCCTAGGTTGGGAAGGTCCCCTGGAGAAGGGCATGACACCCCACCCCAGTATTCTTGCCTGGAGAATCCCATGGACAGAGGAGCCTGGCAGGCTGCAGTCCACGGGGTTGCACAGTGTTGGACATGACTAAAGCGACTAGCACGCATGCCTGTTTATAAAAGAAAGTAAAAAACCAAAAAGCCCAATGATTCTAAAGATAGTTTTCCTCTCTATAAATAGTCTTTTCAGATATTCTTTTTGTCTAATTCCATGTACAGAGGAGCCTGGTGTGCTACACTCCATGGCATCGCAGAGTCAGACACACACACAATGAAACTATTTGACTCTGAAATGAACAGGCCAACTTGCAACAGACTGGCAAATAATAACGGAGCTGTTCATTTCAAAAGAGGATTTTTCTCCCAAATCAAAACACAGGATTCTGGCTTTTATTACCATTCTTTAAGGAATATGATTCACCATAATTACAATTTTAACATACTATTTTCAAAGGTATGAAATAAAGGTGGAAATTAACAGTGAAGTCCTCAACTTTCATATCCTCTAACACAACTTATAAACAAAATAATCCTAAAAACACTAGTTTTGAGGAGGTATTACAAATACTTTTAAAGTTAAAACACTTGCTAAAAAGATAAATGCCTTAGATAGCATTTTTCAAGAATTACTTTGAAACTAATTAGTGGGTTCTGAAATTAGTTTTATGTGTTTGACCAATATCACCACACACACAAAAATGAAATACAAAAGAAAAAATTAGAAAATAACCATAATATACTGCCTTAAGGAATCCATCAGTATTTGGTTTTAGAATGATGCAACTTTAGAACTGATAAACCTTCCATAAAACAATCAAGGCTCTCAAATCACTGTATCTCATTAAATGATAAAGTATTTTAAAAGATTCTATTTGAAATAACTGTCACTCAGGTACAGAGTTATAAACCGGGGGCCAGCCAAACAGTAAACATTTTGGGCTTTGTGGTCTATACTGTCTTTTGCAACTACTCCACTTTGCCATTGTAGTGCAAAAGCAGAGAGATACTATGTGAAAAACTGGCATGGCGGTGTTGCCATAAATTTTTATTTAAAAACAAACAAAAAAAAAAACAGTGAACCTACAGGATTGTGCCCACACAGGCTGTAGTTTGCTGATTAATGGTATAAAGAATTTATTTCTATTCCAGAATGCTAAAAGCCTTACCTATTTTAATGAATCGACACGGAAACATCTGTTCATCAATTTTATGCTTTAAGGTAAATGTTTCTTTGTTATAATCATTCTTTAAGCCACTGTGGAAAAAAAATAAGGTTATTAAATCTGATTTCATAATTTAGTAAACATACTAAAACAAAGATTAATAACATATACAGATTTTAAGGTCTGACAAATACAAAAGGGATAATATAATGAAGTAGTTGAGCAGGAGAATATAGGACAAAGCTTATACATTCACATCAACTGCACTATATGGTGGTCTCTTAATTAAATGAGGGATAATGAAAATGCTCAGTGTTAAAGAATGTGACTACAGTGCATGAAAATGTGTGACAAGATTCAGCGTCCTTTGTGTAGAAAGAAAGAAAGTGAAATTGCTCAGTCGTGCCTGACTCTTTGCGACCCCATGGACTCTATCTAGCCTACCAGGCTCCTCCATTGATGGGATTTTCCAGGCAAGAATACTGGAGTGGGTTGCCATTTCCTTCTCCAGGGGATCTTCCTGACCCAGGGGTTGAACCCAGGTCTCCTGCATTGTAGGCAGACACTTTACCGTCTGAGCCACCAGGGAAGTACTGAATATAATATAAAATATTCAAGCAGTAAAAAAATTGAAAAACAATTCATACTCATATCTTACAACCTAAACAGAGCCAGATATTTGAATCTGCCAAAGAATTAAGTCATTAAATTCTGACTGAGATGGCAATGTTCCTTTTTATGGCTCAATACATTTTCAAAGACAATCTTACTCTGTTGGTTGAATAGCATCCAGTTTATCCTATATGAAAAAAAAATTAATATAATTTCTGTACTTAAACAACTTAGGACTGATTCAAGTATTTATGGAAAAGTAACTTACCTTCAGGCTGCCTTATATTCAATTGACATACCTTCATGGCTTAAATGAAATGCACTCTAGATGTAATACTTGTATACAATACTGTGCTAATGGGACACACTATGTCACAAATATATTCTAAAACTGCATGACTTAATTTGTCCGCTCCATTTTATAATCCATTTTTCATCATCTAGAGGGCAAATTAACATTCATTCCTGGTGGTCTGTGCTGTTGAAACTCAAATTTACTGAGTTCCTTCCAAGAAGTGGGGCTTTCTGGTGGCTCAGCTCGTAAAGCATATGTGGGAGACCTGGGTTCGATCCCTGGGTAGGAAAGATCCCCAGAGAAAGGAATAGCTACTCACTTCAGGTATTCTTGCCTGAAGAATTCCATGGACAGAAAGGAGCCTGGTGGGCTATAGTCCATGGGGTTGCAAAGAGTCAGACATTACTGAGTGACTGACACTTTCATTTTTTCTTTTCTTTTTCAAGAGGTATGCTCTGCACTTGGTGCAATCACATAATTTTACTCTGTTTAGTTTCCAATTTATACTAAACTCTCAGGGCAACCACTCTTAATGTTTTCAACAGATTATATATTTTTATAGCAAGGATTACAGCAAAGATTTCAATTATAGCTCAAAAGTATATCTGAAGTCATTAACATTTTAAAAATAAGACTGAAGAATGAGAAGTAGAAAAATAACCCCAATTTTATTCTTTCTGCTTTGGTAACAATATTAATTAGTATCTCGGTGGAAAAAAGTTGACTCAAGCCACAATATTGAAATAAGGCACTAGAAATAAAATAGTAGAAGTACTCTTTTCTCCCTTGTAAGAAATATCAAGCCATGAAGATTTAGCTACAAAGAGACTAAACTAAGACTACACTGAGAAGACAGCTCTTTCCTCCCCATAATCATAACCCACCTGGACAACAGCTCTGTCATGTTTTCTTCATTCATTCCACCAAAGACTTTAAATTTCTTCAAATTGCAGACATGAGTTTTCTCATATTTTCCAAATGTGATATTCTGGACTATAGCAGGCCTTTCAAGCTTCAGAATCAAGTACTACAAAAAGGAACAACCAAATTATATCCTCCTCCACTTAAAACAAATGGTTAGGCAATCTGAATAATTAAAATCTTGGACAATGGACTGAATAAGGTTCATCCTGTCCATCCTACACCAACAGATTTTTTTTTTTTTTAGTGTGAAAGGATAGCATGCAACAGTCAGGCTACCATAACATCACCACTTTCACCCAGGAAACCACATTATTTTGAACAATGTAGATGAAAGAGGGGAAAAATGGACTAGTGACATAACTTCTAATCAAGGAACAGCATTTAATAAAATAGGCTATGAATAATCAAATAAATTAGAATATAAAATTAGAATACAAAAGTAACAATTACATATTCTCAATGACTACATTTCAATATTCAAATTCAATATTCAAAATCAGTGATAAAATTTTAACCTAGAAAAAAGATTTACCAGTCACCCCTGACAATTTTATAAATTAAAAAACTCAGACCTACCATAGACATGTCTAATGCAGCTCAAGTTTTCTAACTATACAGAGAATAAAATGGGATCAGTTACTTAGGGAATGTATTTTACATTATGCAGACTGTTTTCAATTATAAAAATTAAGAAGGAAATTACTTATAGTCAAATACATGGGAGGAAAGCTATTTAGACAACAACTCAGTTGTTATGTTGCAGTAGCTTCATGCTTTGTAATAATGGGTAATACTCATGATAAAGGAGAATAGAATGAAGTGGATGGTCTTACTTTGTACCAAACACAACAATTAACTCAAAATGTAACCAAAATGATTCAAAATCAATCTTTTACAATAAAATATAAGGTCTAAAGGTAAGAGATAAAACTATAAAACTCTCAGACAAAAATAGGGGTATATCTTTATGACTCTGGTTTGGCAACGGAATTCTGAGATATTACTCCAAAAGTATTAGCAACAGAATACAAAATAAACTGGTCTTTATTAATACTGGAGTGGGTTGCCATTTCCTTCTCCAGGGGATCTTCCTGACCCAGGGGTTGAACCCAGGTCTCCTGCATTGTAGGCAGACACTTTACCGTCTGAGCCACCAGGGAAGTACTGAATATAATATAAAATATTCAAGCAGTAAAAAAATTGAAAAACAATTCATACTCATATCTTACAACCTAAACAGAGCCAGATATTTGAATCTGCCAAAGAATTAAGTCATTAAATTCTGACTGAGATGGCAATGTTCCTTTTTATGGCTCAATACATTTTCAAAGACAATCTTACTCTGTTGGTTGAATAGCATCCAGTTTATCCTATATGAAAAAAAAATTAATATAATTTCTGTACTTAAACAACTTAGGACTGATTCAAGTATTTATGGAAAAGTAACTTACCTTCAGGCTGCCTTATATTCAATTGACATACCTTCATGGCTTAAATGAAATGCACTCTAGATGTAATACTTGTATACAATACTGTGCTAATGGGACACACTATGTCACAAATATATTCTAAAACTGCATGACTTAATTTGTCCGCTCCATTTTATAATCCATTTTTCATCATCTAGAGGGCAAATTAACATTCATTCCTGGTGGTCTGTGCTGTTGAAACTCAAATTTACTGAGTTCCTGCCAAGAAGTGGGGCTTTCTGGTGGCTCAGCTCGTAAAGCATATGTGGGAGACCTGGGTTTGATCCCTGGGTAGGAAAGATCCCCAGAGAAAGGAATAGCTACTCACTTCAGGTATTCTTGCCTGAAGAATTCCATGGACAGAAAGGAGCCTGGTGGGCTATAGTCCATGGGGTTGCAAAGAGTCAGACATTACTGAGTGACTGACACTTTCATTTTTTCTTTTCTTTTTCAAGAGGTATGCTCTGCACTTGGTGCAATCACATAATTTTACTCTGTTTAGTTTCCAATTTATACTAAACTCTCAGGGCAACCACTCTTAATGTTTTCAACAGATTATATATTTTTATAGCAAGGATTACAGCAAAGATTTCAATTATAGCTCAAAAGTATATCTGAAGTCATTAACATTTTAAAAATAAGACTGAAGAATGAGAAGTAGAAAAATAACCCCAATTTTATTCTTTCTGCTTTGGTAACAATATTAATTAGTATCTCGGTGGAAAAAAGTTGACTCAAGCCACAATATTGAAATAAGGCACTAGAAATAAAATAGTAGAAGTACTCTTTTCTCCCTTGTAAGAAATATCAAGCCATGAAGATTTAGCTACAAAGAGACTAAACTAAGACTACACTGAGAAGACAGCTCTTTCCTCCCCATAATCATAACCCACCTGGACAACAGCTCTGTCATGTTTTCTTCATTCATTCCACCAAAGACTTTAAATTTCTTCAAATTGCAGACATGAGTTTTCTCATATTTTCCAAATGTGATATTCTGGACTATAGCAGGCCTTTCAAGCTTCAGAATCAAGTACTACAAAAAGGAACAACCAAATTATATCCTCCTCCACTTAAAACAAATGGTTAGGCAATCTGAATAATTAAAATCTTGGACAATGGACTGAATAAGGTTCATCCTGTCCATCCTACACCAACAGATTTTTTTTTTTTTTAGTGTGAAAGGATAGCATGCAACAGTCAGGCTACCATAACATCACCACTTTCACCCAGGAAACCACATTATTTTGAACAATGTAGATGAAAGAGGGGAAAAATGGACTAGTGACATAACTTCTAATCAAGGAACAGCATTTAATAAAATAGGCTATGAATAATCAAATAAATTAGAATATAAAATTAGAATACAAAAGTAACAATTACATATTCTCAATGACTACATTTCAATATTCAAATTCAATATTCAAAATCAGTGATAAAATTTTAACCTAGAAAAAAGATTTACCAGTCACCCCTGACAATTTTATAAATTAAAAAACTCAGACCTACCATAGACATGTCTAATGCAGCTCAAGTTTTCTAACTATACAGAGAATAAAATGGGATCAGTTACTTAGGGAATGTATTTTACATTATGCAGACTGTTTTCAATTATAAAAATTAAGAAGGAAATTACTTATAGTCAAATACATGGGAGGAAAGCTATTTAGACAACAACTCAGTTGTTATGTTGCAGTGGCTTCATGCTTTGTAATAATGGGTAATACTCATGATAAAGGAGAATAGAATGAAGTGGATGGTCTTACTTTGTACCAAACACAACAATTAACTCAAAATGTAACCAAAATGATTCAAAATCAATCTTTTACAATAAAATATAAGGTCTAAAGGTAAGAGATAAAACTATAAAACTCTCAGACAAAAATAGGGGTATATCTTTATGACTCTGGTTTGGCAACGGAATTCTGAGATATTACTCCAAAAGTATTAGCAACAGAATACAAAATAAACTGGTCTTTATTAAAATTAAAGTTTTGTGAATCAAAAGGCACTATCAAAAAAGAAAAAAGACAATCTAGAGAGTGGGAGAAAATACTTGCAGATACTTATCTGATGAGGGCTTAGTACTGAGAATATATAAGGAATTTGTACAACTCGATGACAAAAAGAAAGACAACCCAATTTTAAAATGGGCAAAGGACCTCAAGAGCCCTTTGTCCAAAGAAGAGAAACAAATGGCCAAAAGGTACATGAAAAGATGTTCAACATCATTAGTCACCAGGAGCTGGGTTATGGGGAAAGGAGAGAATGCTTAACTGGTACCAGGTTTTTTATAGGGTAATGAAAACAACTAAGTAGAAATGAGAGTTGTATAACACTGTGTATTTGAACACTTAAAAATGGTTAATTTTATGTTATGTGACTTTTACCTCAGTAAAATAAAAGAATGAAGTTGGGGGTAACACGGAAGATGATGATATGATCAGAAATAATATCTCGTGAGTATTAATTCCCTTGACTTACAGACTACTCAAATTTTTATGTATTTTATCTCATTTTGGTGAGACAAGACAGTAAAACTTGGTGGCTCAGACATAAAGTATCTGCCTGCAATTCAGAAGTGAAAGTGAAAGTTGCTCAGTCGTGTCTGCCTCTTTGCGACCTCATGGACTATACATATACAGTTCATGGAATTCTCCAGGCCAGAACACTGGAGTGGGTAGCCTTTCCCTTCTCCAGGGGATCTTCCCATCCCAGGGATTGAACCCAGGTCTCGTCTCCCACATTGTAGGCGAATTCTTTACCAGCTAAGCAACAAGGTAATCAAGCTGGGTTTGATCCCTGGGTCAGAAAGATGCCCTGGAGAAGGGAATGGTTACTCCCTCCAGTATCGCTGCCTGGAGCATTTCATGGACAGAGGAGCCTGGCGGGCTACAGTCCATGGGGTCACAAAGAGTTGGACAAAACGGAACAACTAACACTTTCACTTACCTCATTTTAACAGGAGTAGAAGGAACAGGAGTAGTATTCTAAGAACAATAATCATCCTCTTCATCCTCATTTTATGGATAAAAAAATTTTGGCTTAGAAAGGCTAAGTAACTTGCCATTGTTACACAGTTAAAAAATAGCAGAGTTTAAAAATCAGTCTATCTGCAAAGGAGGCAAGAATATACAGTGGAAAAAAGACAGCTTTTCAGTAAGTGGTGCTGGGAAAACAGGACAGTTAGCTACATGCATAAGGACAAAATCAGAAGATTCTCTAACATCATATTAAAAAATAAACTCAAAATGGATTAAAGACCAAAATGTTATCCAGATACTATAAAAGTCCTAGAGTAAAACACAGAATACTCTTTGACATAAATCACAGCAGTGTCTTTTTGGATCTGTCTCCTGAAGTACTGGAAATAAAAACAAAAATAAATAAATGGGACCCAATTAAACTTAAAAGTTCTGCACAGCAAAGGAAACTACCAACAAAAACAAAAAGACAACCCACAGAATAGGAGAAAATATTTACAGTGATGTAACCAAAAAGGGATTAATTTTCAAAATATATAAACAGTTCACATAGCTCAATATCAAAAAACCAAACAACCCAAACAAAAAACGGGCAGAAGATTCAAACAGACATTTGTCCAAAGAAGACATACTTGGCCAACAAACACATGAAAAAATGCTCAACATTGCTAATTATTAGAGAAATGCACATCAAAACTGTAATGAGGTATCGCTCACACTAGTCAGAATGATAACATCAAAAAGTCTATTGTCTATTGGGGAGGGTGTGGAGAAAAAGGAACCCTCCTATAATGCTGGTGGGAATGTAAATTGGCACAACCACTATGGAGAATACTATGAAGGTTCCTTACAAAAACTAAAAATAGAACTACCATATGATTTAGAAATTTCTCTTCTGGGCATACATCTGTAGAAAACTATAATTTGAAAAAACACATGCACCTCAATGTTCACAGCAGCACAGTTTACAATAGCCAAGACATGGAAGCAACCTAAATGTCCACTGGCAGTTGAATGGATAAAGAATGGATAATGAACTATTACACATCCATAATAAATAATGAAATAATGCCATTTCCATCAACATGGAAATTATCATAATAAGCCAGAGAAAGACAAATATATGATATCCCTTACATGAGGAATCTTTAAACAATGATTCAAATGAACTTATTTACAAAACAGAAATAGATCCACATACACAGAAAACAAACTTATGGTTACCAAAGAAATAATTGGGAGAGATAAATTAGGAGTTTGGGATTTGCAGACACACACTACTACATATAAAATATACAAACAACAAGGATCTACTGCATAACACAGGGAACTAAATTCTACACTTTATAATAACCTATAAGGGAAAAGAACCTGAAAAAGAATTATATATTAATATGTAAACCAAATCACTGTGCTATACACAGGAAACTAACACAACACCATAAATCAACTGTAGTGAAAAAAAGTGAAGTCACTCAGTCGTGTCCGACTCTTTGTGACCCCATGGACTGTAGCCTACCAGCTCCTCCGTCCATGGAATTTTCCAGGCAAAAGTACTGGAGTAGGTTGCTATTTCCTTCTCCAGGAGATCTTCCCAACCCTGGGATCGAACCTGGGTCTCCCGCACTGCAGGCAGACGCTTTACCATCTGAGTCACCAGGGATGCCATTTTTTAATCAGTCAATCTGACTGTCTGATACTGCTGGTTGGCTGACCCAATTTCCATTCTCAATCCAATTCTTTCTAGCCACCTTCCGGGCAAAAATAGATACATGGCAAAATTCTGGTCAATGAGATATAAATAGAAGTAGTGGGATAAGTTTTGCTTTTCGAAACAAATGTTACTTCTTTACCATCTGAACTGAACCCCCCACCCCCCTGCAACAAGTAAGAAAAGATCTACTAACAGTCATCTGTGAGACACTCAACTTTCACCAGCAGCTGCCTAACTAGTTTTCTTGTGCTGGCAGGGACAGAGATACGGGACAGTGACAGGGAAAAAACTCGTTTGTTTATTAACCCACTGTTATAGGACCTTCTGTTATTTGATGCTAAAAGCATTCCTACTGATTGACTAACCCCACAGTCGAACCTTTATTTAACCACTATACAATCACAACTGCTTAGGTTTACAAAATGTTTATATTCTAAGGAGCTATTAAGATTTCTTTATTACTGAAATTGCCATAGGAAAATTGAGCTTGCTAGTCTTAAATCATTATCCTACTCATCCATATCAATTAATAGGTGTGGTAACATGATTTTTGGTTCATTGAGTTTCTTAAGAATACAGCTGTATATTGGAGAAAAGACTACACAGCCAGGTAAGAAAGTATTCACATTTCTAGCTTTCTCATGAAATTCCACTCCTCCCATCTCTTTCCCCTTCTTTCTCTCTTTGGTCATTCTTTAAATTCTCAAGTTTAAAAGTCAGTTTTCCCTGACAATTGGTTAGTCAGGTGGTAAAAACAGATCTTTACATCAATACAATCTATTGTATACTATCCATCACCCCGTATACAACAGCTCTAAATACAATAGAAAGTATCTGTCTATATATCATTTTATTTATGCCAAATAGGATTTTGTTATTAAAAATTATATAAGTAAAATGTAAATTCTCTAACTGAAGTAAAGCACAATGATCTGACAAACACATTACAGGTAAACATTTTTTAGTGTTTAACCACATTATTTATAAATTTCATAACTTCATTTTTCAAACTCTTTGGCCTCAATGATGAATACGTTACTATTAAACAGCATTATCCCATAGCTAAATAGATTTCTGTTACTTTTAATTTAAAGAACTGCTGTAGATTTAGTAACAGAAACTGTAAAAAAAAAAATAAATTGAGAATGAACATTTGAAAAAAACTATTTTACAATCTCTATTACCAACCTTTAAATTATGTATTAATAAATTAATTTTAAAACAAAACATAATGACTCACAATCTCTTTATCAAAGCAACTTAGGTTCATAAAGGATCAAAGAACTATCTATTACATGATTCTTAAATTAGGCATAGAATTAATTAAGCAAACTAAAAAAATTTAACGTTCAAAACTGCTCACAATTTCAGCCCATAGTGATTTTTCAATATTAAAAATAAAATATATATAAAAATCATATGAATATTAACAATTTATAAGAAATAAGATGATATAAAAGGAGAATACTTTAGCTTTAGATAGGTCTATCATCAAAAGTATCTCCCAGGAGCTAAGCCTTAAAGGATGAGACAGCATAGTGTCCTCAGGCTGCCATAACATATTACCACAAACCTGGTGGTTTAAAACAACAGAAATTTATTCTCTCACAGTTCTGAAGGCCAGCAGTCTGAACTCTAGATGTCAGCAGGACAATGTTCCCTCCGAAGGCTCTAAGAGCAGATCCTCCTTTGCCTCTACCAGTATCTATTGGCTCCTGGTGTTCTTTGCTCGTGGCAGCGAAATTCCAACCTCTGTCTCCATCCGTCACATGACCTTCTTCCTTGTGTACCTCTGTGTTTTCTCCTTTTCTGTGTCTAATAAAAACACTTGTCATTTGATTTGGGGCTCAATCTAATCCAGGATGATCTCACTTTGAGACCCTTATCTTTATTACATCTGCTAAAACCTTTATTTGAAATAAGGTTACATTCTGAGGTTGCACATATCTTTTTTTTTTTCCCCCAGAGAGTAGTGGGGAGCACTAATCACCTACTACACAGAGCCAGTCAGGCAAAAAGGCTTATGAAAAATGAGTTCTGGAAACTGTTAAAATGCCAACATGACTAGAGCCTAGTAAGCAAGGTCGAGAATGGTATATGTTGAGACTGAAGAGAAGTTACCATATCATACATCATAAATGCCATAGGATCTATTAAGCACAATGGAAAGCTAAGATATGATTAACAGCACACACAGTCTATCTGGTAGAAAATGGATCAGAGGAAATGGCCGATGAATTGGATACAGTTATAATTCCAACAAAAGGAGAGATGAAGGAGATTTAAACTCAGGCAGTGTGGAGACAGAGGATTAGACAGTTTTGACATATATTTTGGAGCAAGAATGAAAGGGATTAAGCAATAGCTGGATATAGGGATGGACTGCTCAGTTGCTCAGTCCTGTCCTACTCTATGCCACCATGGGGATTGCTGCATGCCAGGCCTCCCTGTCCCTCACTATCTCCCGGAGTTTGCTCAAATTCATGTCCATTGAGTCGGTGATGCCAGCCAACCATCTCATTCTCTGACACTGCCTTCTCCTCCTGCCCTCAATCTTTCCCAAGACCAGGGTCTTTTAAAATGAGTTCGTTCTTCGAATCAGGTGGCCAAAGTATAGGGAGGGGAGAAAGTAGCAACAGTGGTGATTTAGTTTCTGACCTGAATAACAGGGTAATTGAAATATCATTTACTCTGATGGGAAGGATTGACAAAGAAATAGGCAGCATGGAAATGACACTAGAAAAGTCCAAGATTATATATCTGTATAAATCTCAGTGTGATAAATCAGTGTCTAAAACAACAGTCACTTCACGAAGTCCCATCACTTCATGGCAAACGGAGAAACAGTGGAAAAAATGATAGACTTTATTTTTTGGGGGGGGGGTCAAAAAAAATCACTGCAGATGGTGACTGCAACCATGAAATTAAAAGACTCTTACTCCTTGGGAGAAAAGTTATGACCAACACAGACAACGTATTAAAAAGCAAAGACATTACTTTGCCAACAAAGGTCCGTCTAGACAAAGCTATGGTTTTTCCAGTAGACATGTATAGATGTGAGAGTTGGACTATAAAGAAAGCTGAACACTGAAAAATTGTGGTGTTGGAGAAGACTCTTGAGAGTCCCTTGGACAGAATGGAGATCCAACCAGTTAATCCTAAAGGAAATCAACCCTGAATATTCATTGGAAGGACTGATGATAAAGCTGAAACTCCAATACTCTGGCCACCTAATGCAAAGAATTGACTCATTGGAAAAGACCCTGATGCTGGGAAAGATTGACGGTGGGGGAAGGGGACGACAGAGGATGAGGTGGTTGGATGGCATCATTGACTCAATGGACATGAGTATGAGTAAGCTCCAGGAGTTGGTGACGGACAGGAAGGCCTGGCGTGCTGCAGTCCATGGGGTTGCAAAGAGTTGGACATGACCTAGTGATGGAACTGAACTGAAAACAACAGTCCCCTTCTGTCGTCCCCTCTCATTCTCTGTTGACAGAAGGGGACTGTTGTTTTAGACACTTTCCTTAGTTATTTGTAAAGTCTCGTCACACAACCACTTCTTTTTCTTTGGGATAGTTTTGGTCACTGCTTCTTGTACAATATTATGAACCTTCATCCATAGTTCTTCAGGCACTCTGTCTACCAGACCTAATCCTTGTCACCTCTACCGATTAGTCATAAGGAATTTGCTTTAGGTTGCAACTGAATAGTCTAGTGGTTGTCCCTATTTTCTTGAATTTAAAGCCTGAATTTTGCATTAAGGAGCTCATGATCTGAGCCACAGTCAGATTATGTTGTTTTTATGGACTGTATAGAGCTTCTCCACCTGTGGCTGCAAAGAAAGTAATCAATCTGACTTCGGTATTGACCATCTGGTGATGTCCACATGTAGAAAGGTTTCTAGGGTTGTTGGAAAAGCATGTTTACTATGATCAGAACGTTCTCTTGATAAAAGTTGGTTAGCCTTTGCCCTGCTTCACTTTGTACTCTAAAATCAAATTTCCCTGTTATTCTGGGTATCTCCTGACTTCCCACTTTNCGCCTTCTCCTCCTGCCCTCAATCTTTCCCAAGACCAGGGTCTTTTAAAATGAGTTCGTTCTTCGAATCAGGTGGCCAAAGTATAGGGAGGGGAGAAAGTAGCAACAGTGGTGATTTAGTTTCTGACCTGAATAACAGGGTAATTGAAATATCATTTACTCTGATGGGAAGGATTGACAAAGAAATAGGCAGCATGGAAATGACACTAGAAAAGTCCAAGATTATATATCTGTATAAATCTCAGTGTGATAAATCAGTGTCTAAAACAACAGTCACTTCACGAAGTCCCATCACTTCATGGCAAACGGAGAAACAGTGGAAAAAATGATAGACTTTATTTTTTTGGGGGGGGGTCAAAAAAAATCACTGCAGATGGTGACTGCAACCATGAAATTAAAAGACTCTTACTCCTTGGGAGAAAAGTTATGACCAACACAGACAACGTATTAAAAAGCAAAGACATTACTTTGCCAACAAAGGTCCGTCTAGACAAAGCTATGGTTTTTCCAGTAGACATGTATAGATGTGAGAGTTGGACTATAAAGAAAGCTGAACACTGAAAAATTGTGGTGTTGGAGAAGACTCTTGAGAGTCCCTTGGACAGAATGGAGATCCAACCAGTTAATCCTAAAGGAAATCAACCCTGAATATTCATTGGAAGGACTGATGATAAAGCTGAAACTCCAATACTCTGGCCACCTAATGCAAAGAATTGACTCATTGGAAAAGACCCTGATGCTGGGAAAGATTGACGGTGGGGGAAGGGGACGACAGAGGATGAGGTGGTTGGATGGCATCATTGACTCAATGGACATGAGTATGAGTAAGCTCCAGGAGTTGGTGACGGACAGGAAGGCCTGGCGTGCTGCAGTCCATGGGGTTGCAAAGAGTTGGACATGACCTAGTGATGGAACTGAACTGAAAACAACAGTCCCCTTCTGTCGTCCCCTCTCATTCTCTGTTGACAGAAGGGGACTGTTGTTTTAGACACTTTCCTTAGTTATTTGTAAAGTCTCGTCACACAACCACTTCTTTTTCTTTGGGATAGTTTTGGTCACTGCTTCTTGTACAATATTATGAACCTTCATCCATAGTTCTTCAGGCACTCTGTCTACCAGACCTAATCCTTGTCACCTCTACCGATTAGTCATAAGGAATTTGCTTTAGGTTGCAACTGAATAGTCTAGTGGTTGTCCCTATTTTCTTGAATTTAAAGCCTGAATTTTGCATTAAGGAGCTCATGATCTGAGCCACAGTCAGATTATGTTGTTTTTATGGACTGTATAGAGCTTCTCCACCTGTGGCTGCAAAGAAAGTAATCAATCTGACTTCGGTATTGACCATCTGGTGATGTCCACATGTAGAAAGGTTTCTAGGGTTGTTGGAAAAGCATGTTTACTATGATCAGAACGTTCTCTTGATAAAAGTTGGTTAGCCTTTGCCCTGCTTCACTTTGTACTCTAAAATCAAATTTCCCTGTTATTCTGGGTATCTCCTGACTTCCCACTTTGCATTCCAATCCTCTATGATGAAAAGGACATCTTTGTGTGTGTGTGTTCTAGAAGGTCTTAGAGGTCTTCAAAGATCCAGTCAACTTCAGCTTCTTTGGCATTAGTGGTTGGGGCACAGACTTGGATTACTGTGATGCTGAATGATTTGTCTTAGAAACAAACCATTCTGTCGTTTTTGATATTGCACCCAGGTACAGCATTTCGGACTCTTTTGTTGACTATGAGGGCTAATCCACAACTGAGCGTCATTTCCACTTTGGTCCAGCCCCTTCACTCTTTCTGGAGGTATTAGCAATTGCCCTCTACTCTTCCCCAGGAGCATACGGAACACCTCCAATCTGCAGGCCTTATCGCCTAGTGTCATATTTTTTGCCTTTTCATATTGTTCATGGGGTTCTCGCAGTAGAATACTGGAGTGGGTTGTGAGTTCCTCCTCCAGTGGACCACGTTTTATCACAACTCTTCACTATGACCTGTCCATCTTTGGTGGCCCTGCAAGCAGGAAGGGTAAGCTAACTCCACTGTTTTGTGTAAATACAGTCGGGATTATTATCAGGACTGTATTTATCTATAATGCTGCTAACTCCAAGTCTTGAAGGGAAAAGACAAGAGCTGCTAGTCTTTTGGCTGTACAATAAAAAGGCCTGGGTGAAAACCCTTTTTCTGGATTGGCTCCACTGATGCTTTGTCCTTGATACAGGAATTGTTCTGCCAGTAAGAAACTGCCTTTTAAAGCTCCTTTCATACTGGACAATACCCCTGGTTAACCAGAACTCTGACTGCAACATCAAAGGTGTTAAAGTGGTCGCTGCTGCTGCTGCTAAGTCGCTTCAGTCGTGTCCGACTCTGTGCAACCCCATGGACTGTAGCCTACCAGGCTCCTCCGCCCATGGGATTTTCCAGGCAAGAGTACTGGAGTGGGTTGCCATTGCCTTCTCCGTCAAAGTGGTCGACTTACCCCCAAATACAGTGTCTCTAATTCAGCCTCTAGATCAGGAGTCATAAAGATCTTTAAGGCTCATACTCCATGGGAAAGATTGTCAATGCTATGGAAGAAAACTCTGATAGAATATCATGAACGTCTGGAAGAATTTCACCACTGAAGATGCCATGGTTATTGTAGAAAAAGCTGTGAAAGCCTTTAAGCCCAAAACAATAAATCCCTGCTGGTGAAAACTGTGTCCAGATTTCACATATGATGTCACAGGATTTATAACAGAGCCAATCAAGGAAATCTTGAAAGAGAGAGTTGATATCAAAAAAAAGGTGAGGAATGAAGGATTTCAAATTACAGACCATAGAAAAATTCAAGAGCTAACAGACATCAAACCAGAGGAATTAAAAGTAGATAACCTGATGGAGATAAGTGCTTCCAAACCAGTGCCAGTCAACGAGGAAGAAAACACCAGAAGAAGCTGTGCCAGAAACCAAACTGACAACAGACGATCTGACAGAAAGAAGGGTTCCAGTTATTCAAGACTGCTTTTGACTTCTTTGACAGCATGGACTCTTTCATGGCAGAGGCACTAAGACTAAAGCAAACAGTGGAAGAAGGAGTGCTGCTGTATAAAACCATTTCTACAGTGATGAAAAAGCAAAAATGCCAGAAGTTACCAGGTATTCACGCACAGCTACACCAAGTGTGCCTGCCTCTCCTGGCAACTCCTCTCCACCTTCCACTGAGGCCACTTCTGAGACAGTAACACCAACCCCTCATCTTCCTCCTCCTCCACAGCCTACTCAACATGAACATGACAAGAACCAAGAACTTTATGATGACCCATGTCCACTTAATGAGCAGTAAGTAATCATCATGCCATAAAACTGATGTGTATGTGTGTATCATTGTGTGAACATTTAGTAACTGTCCAGCAAGAACTATATGAAACCATTTTTGTGTGATCATCATTGCATAAGTATTCATTGTATTGAAGACTTCTGACTTCTGTACAAGACTTGTACTGAAACGGATAGCCAATCCTTACATAAGCATAAGGTGACTAACATTTTATATAAAATTAATAGTTTTCTTATAGTTTTGCAACTTTATTTTCAAATAATTATTATTATTGATAATTTGATATCAACAGTATCATACAGTATGTCCCCTCTCTCTTTAGTAATTGGAAAAATTACATATCAACCTGTCAACAGTTAAGAGGCTTTTGAGACAATGTCAATAATGTTTTAAGTACTGTATTATCAATACAACTGCAATAAAATATACCATAAATATTTTATGGTATACTTCCCTGGTGGCTCAGAGGTTAAAGCATCTGCCTCCGATACGGGAGACTTGGGTTCGATCCCTGGGTCAGGAAGATCCCCTGGAGAAGGAAATGGCAATCCACTCCAGTACTATTGCATGGAAAATCCCATGGACAGAAGCACCTGGTAGGCTATAGTCCATGGGGTCGCAGAGAGTCGGACACGACTGAGCGACTTCACTTTCACTTTTCACTTTCATTCATTAGTATATAGAGTAAGGTACTGTGAAGCAACTGTATCAATTACAATGCTACCGAAGAATTGATGCTTTTGAACTGTGGTGTTGCAGGAGACTCCTGAGAGTCCCTTGGACTGCAAGGAGATCCAACCAGTCCATTCTAAAGGAGATCAGTCCTGGGTGTTCACTGGAAGGACTGATGCTGAGGCTGAAACTCCAATACTTTGGCCACCTCATGCGAAGAGGTCACTCATTGGAAAAGACCCTGATGCTGGGAGGGATTAGGGGCAGGAGGAGAAGGGGATGGTAGAGGATGAGACGGCTGGATGGCATCACCAACTCGATGCACATGATTTTGGGTGCACACTATTGGTGTCCCGATGGACAGGGAGGCCTGGCATGTTGCGATTCATGGGGTCACAAACAGTCGGACACGATGGGCAACTGAACTGAACTGAACCGAACCATAAAGCAATCATATTCCTGCTTCGTCATTTATCAATGAATGGTTATACCTGTAAATATATACATTTTCCACATTTTATCTTTTCATTTTTGGTCTCTAGTGTTGGTAATACATTTACAGAGTTCTGTATCATCTGAGAAAATACTGATGTAGGTATGGACAGACCATTCATCTTGTACACAGCATAAACTTATGATATCAATAAACATAGTAAAAGTACTTTCTATTCCTTATGATTTTCTTAACATTTTATTTTCTCTAGCTTACTTTATTATAAGATACATTATTAATAAATAATACATATAAACACACAAAATACCTGTTAATTGACTATGTTATCAATAAGGTTTTGGACCAACATTAGGCTATGAGTAATGTTTTGGGGGAGTCAGAAGTTAACATGCAAATTTTCAACTGAAGAGGAGCTGACACCTCCTTGCATTGTTCAAGGATCAACTGTATCTCTACCTTAAGATGTAGCAACTTTACCTCCAAACATTTATCTCAAATAATTGAAAATATGTATAATTTAAAAAATCTTATAAAAGAATATTTATATAAGCTTTCTTCACAATCACCAAAAACTTAAATGTAACAAATATCCATAATTAGGAAAACAGATGAACAAATTGTGGTATATCCATAGGAAAAAAATGGTATTGTTAATGAAAAGAAATGAAATACTGATGCATATAGGAAATGGATAGCAACCCCCACCTCAAAAACCCCCCACCTATAAAAAGTCATATACAAAAGAGTGTGTATATGCTCTGACTCCATTTCTATAAAATTTTAGTACAAGCAAAACTAATCTGTGGCAAAAGAAATCTTCTTGCCTCCGGGTAAAGGGTGGGAGACTGAAGGATTCACTGGTAAGGGACAGAAAGAATCTTTCCGATGTAATGAAAATGCTTGACATCTTGATAAGCATATAAATTAATGTGTGCATTTTTCAAAATGAATACCATGCACTTTAGGTTCATGCATTTCACTACAGGTAAATTATATTAAACAAAACTGTATTATTGAACACATGCAATGTTCTTTTCACAAACTAGGTCAAAATACCATAAAGAAACTTCATAAATTTGCTGGCACCCTGGTTCCACAGACAGAAATTACATCGAAATACATATATTTTCTGTTTATTCCTCACTTTACAAAATCTTATTCCCATAATATTGTTATGGTTCACCTAACAGAAAGAATAATAGGAATGTATTGCAAAAGCTGTAATATACACATACCCCAACTGTATTAAATAATCACTGAAGTTTCTCGACCTTCAATAGCAGAATGCCCACAATTTGTTAAACTTTCAACTCTTCTCTCTCCAGGCCCAGAAAGCAAAGAATATTACCTAATATAGTACTTTTATTTAAACTATCTCATAAAGAACTTATAGTTGTAGCAGAAAAATTATGATTTAATCTTTCTTAAAACAATTATCAAAACAAATATAACCACCTGTACATTTTAATCAACCCTAGGGCATTCCCCAGTCACCCTGAAAGACGTGTTTTCCATGGCAGTATTAGTAACTTCTATGAAACATATCTGATGTGGGAGAAGGAGGAAATTACTATCTTAAAGTATGTATGGGGTTTTCGTTCATGCTACATTTACTCTCTACCAGTATGGACAGATGATCCAAAATTGACAGCAATGCTTTCCTCACTAGGTTGCCAAATATTTGCTCCCTTCCACAATGGAAATGGCTTTCACCTTTTTTTCTAATTATATTAATTATAAGTTGAAAATGAGAATCAGGACAAAAGCCTAAGAACAAAATTTAAAAGAAATTAAAATTCCTAAATTCCATTATTCTGATACAACCACCACCATTTTGTTGATTCAGTTGAACCCTGTTGTACCCACTTACACAGACACACACTTTACATCATTTGAATATCATATATGTCGTTTTTCATGGGAATAACTCTTTCAAATGGCTCTTTTATCTCCCTTTCCTCTCTCATCTCCTCCTCTCTTAAATAACCAATGTCGACAACCAGATATATATCCTTTCATATCTTTACCTGGTCTCACTGTATCAAATAAAAATATACACATACACATTAATACACACTGTTGAAGGATGGAGAGTTGTTATTCAGGTAACAATAGTAGGATCCTATTACAGATGTTTCTCTGCACCATGTTTTTCTCATTTTATGGAGGAAATTCCTCCAAGTCAACTGGTATGAAGCCAGTTCACTGTATTTAAATGACTGACAATACTCCATGAAAAATGTATTCAACCATTACCTTGTAGATAAGTACTCTTTTTTTCTCCTGAGCCAAAATCTGACCCTCAGTAACAGGCTGAAATGTTTGTTTTTAACTGCTAACTTCTGTAGTAATTTGTTACACAGCAATTGAATGACTAATATAGACGCCAAGGTCAAAAGAAATATCAACATTTCTACTTACGAAGTAGTTATATCCAAACAATAAGTATTCATGTCCTGACAACTGAGTAGCCACCTGAAAAAAATTCTTAGCATACATTACAAGAAAAATATTTCTATTTTTATCTACCCCATTCATAGCCCAACACAAGCTTTAGAAAATTGTTTAGAGTTCATTCACTCTGGGATGCCAGTCTCAAAATATGCCATACATCCTAGCATCCATGTATACACATAGTCCTTCCTCTTTATGGTTAAAAACGGAGTAGTTCAGAGGCTTTGAGTTTGTTTCCCATCCTTTTCTAAATAACTACACATTAACTTCTGTATCACAATAAACTGTGGAAAATTCTGAAAGAGATGGGAATACCAGACCACCTAACCTGCCTCTTGAGAAATCTGTACACAGGTCAGGAAGCAAGAGTTAGAACTGGACATGGAACAACAGACTGGTTCCAAATAGGAAAAGGAGTACGTCAAGGCTGTATACTGTCACCCTGCTTATTTAACTTCTATGCAGAGTACATCATGAGGAACGCTGGAATGGAAGAAACACAAGCTGGAATCAAGATTGCCGGGAGAAATATCAATAACCTCAGATATGCAGATGACACCACCCTTATAGCAGAAAGTGAAGAGGAGCTAAAAANCAACAGACTGGTTCCAAATAGGAAAAGGAGTACGTCAAGGCTGTATATTGTCACCCTGCGTATTTAGCTTATATGCAGAGTACATCATGAGAAACGCTGGACTGGAAGAAACACAAGCTGGAATCAAGATTGCTGGGAGAAATGTAAATAACCTCAGATATGCAGATGACACCACTCTTATGGCAGAAAGTGAAGAGGAGCTAAAAAGCCTCTTGATGAAAGTGAAAGAGGAGAGCAAAAAAGTTGGCTTAAAGCTCAACATTCAGAAAACGAAGATCATGGCATCCGGTCCCATCACTTCATGGGAAATAGATGGGGAAACAGTGGAAACAGTGTCAGACTTCATTTTTTTGGGCTCCAAAATCACTGCAGATGGTGACTGCAGCCATGAAATTAGAAGACGCTTACTCCTTGGAAGAAAAGTTATGACCAACCTAGATAGTATATTCAAAAGTAGAGCCATTACTTTGCCGACTAAGATCTGTCTAGTCAAGGCTATGGTTTTTCCTGTGGTCATGTATGGATGTGAGAGTTGGACTGTGAAGAAGGCTGAGCGCCAAAGAATTGGTGCTTTTGAACTGTGGTGTTGGAGAAGACTCTTGAGAGTCCCTTGGACTACAAGGAGATCCAACCAGTCCATTCTGAAGGAGATCAACCCTGAGATTTCTTTGGAAGGAACGATGCTAAAGCTGAAACTCCAGTACTTTGGCCACCTCATGAGAAGAGTTGACTGATTGGAAAAGACTCTGATGCTGGGAGGGATTGGGGGCAGGAGGAGAAGGGGACGACCTAGGATGAGATGGCTGGATGGCATCACGGACTCGATGGACGTGAGTCTGAGTGAACTCCGGGAGATGGTGATAAACAGGGAGGCCTGGCGTGCTGCGATTCATGGGGTCGCAAAGAGTCGGACACGACTGAGCGACTGAACTGAACTGAACTGAAGCTTAATAATAGCTTTCTGAGATGAGAACACTCGAGCCACAGACTTTTATTCACTCGCCTGCAGTTGTAGAAATTACCCAGGGCCTTCAATTCAGCTTCTCTAGTAGACATTTGGGTGTGTCAGGAAAGCCAATCAGGGCCTCATATTTCAAGAAAACCCTAAATATGGTTAATCTATTGTTGCTCTTAGCCTATAGTGCTGCATTCAATGAGTGTATTGTCAGTGTTACTTATAGCTGTCATAGAAATTTTGTTGTTCATTTGCTCCGTTGTGTCTGACTTTTTGTGTGACCCCCATTGACTGCAGCATGCCAGACTTCCCCATACTTCACTCTCTCCCCAAGTTTGCTCAGACTCATGTCCGTTGAGACGATGATGCCATCCAATCAGTCTCATCCTCTATTGCCCTCTTCTCCTCCTGCCTTCAGTCTTTCCCAGCATCAGAGTCTACTCTTCACCTTAGGTAGTCAAAGTATTGGAGCTTCAGCTTCAGCATCAGTCCGTCCAATGAATATTCAGGGTTGACTTCTTTTAGGAGTGACTGGTTTGATCTCCTTGCAGTCCAAGGGACTCTCAAGAGTCTTTTCCAGCATCACAGTTTGAAAGCATCAATTCTTGGGCACTCAGCCTTCTTTATGGTCTGACTCTTACATCCACACGTGACTACTGGACAAACTGTAGCTTTGACTATACAGACCTTTGTTGTCAATTAATGTGTCTACTTTTTAATATGCTGTCTAGGTTGGTCATAGCTTTTCTTCCAAGGAACAAGCGTCTTTTATTTTCATGGCTGCAGTCACTATCCACAGTGATCTTGGAGCCCAAGAAAATAAAGTCTGTCATTGTTTCCACTTTATCCCCACCTGTTTGCCATGAAGTGATGGAACCAGATGCCATGATCTTACTTGTTTGAATGCTGAGTTTTAAGCTAGCTTTTCATGCTCCTCTTTCACCTTCATCAAGAGGCTCTTTAGTTCCTCTTTGCTTTCTGCCATTAAGGTGGTATCATCTGCATATCTAAGGTTATTGATATTTCTCCCGGCAATTTTGATTCCAGCTTGTACTTCATCCAGCCTGGCATTTTGCATGATGTACTCTGCATATAAGTTAAATAAGTAGGGTGACAATATATAGCCTTGATGTACTCTTTTCCCCAATTTTGTAACAGTCTGTTGTGGATGAAATGTTACTTGAACTTAACTAAGCTTCCCTGGTGACTCAAATAGTAATAAATCTGCCTGCAATGCAAGAGACCCAGGTTTGATCCCTGGGTTAGCAAGATCTGCTGGAGAATGGAATAGATGCCTACTCTAGTATTCTTGCCTGGAGAATTCTATGGACAGAGGAGCCTGGTGGGCTTCAGTCCATGAGGTTGCAGAGTTGGACACGACTGAGTGACTACCACTTTGATTTCACTTTTCACAAACACCAAAGTACCAAAATTACCCAAATGTCCAAAACATTGTGAGAAATTTGATTTGACTTATCTTGGCAAATAATCCACAACTTGAGATCTCTCTCCCTCCTTCTTCTCCCTCACTCCCCTTTTCCCCCTCCCTCTCCTCCTCTCTCTCTTTCTCACATACACACACACTTCTTTTCTTTGATTAATATAACTTTAGTTCTGCTTTCTCTGCCAGGAAAGTCATACACCCAAATAGCTCTATTCAGATAAACCCATTAACATTTCTCCTAAGAGGGGGGGAAAAAAAGCTAGCAATGCTCATGGATGAACTATCAAACTTCCATTTATCCTTTACTACACTGTAATGTCTGTAAGAAAAAAAATGTAGGCTATTTCTCATTTACTGAGATTCACCAAACTTAGAGCTAAAGTGATAAACTGACAACAAAACACCTTTTCCTGTGTGCCTTCAAATAATGTTTACCTTGAAATCTCAAGCTTTCAGGAAAATACAGAGAGCCTATTTTGCAAACAGCCAGGTCTTTCATCCATCTAGTTTTTGGTGTTGTTTTTACATTGCTTTCCTATTTCATATTTCAGATCAATTTGAAGCTTCTTATATAAATATACTTTCCATTCTTCACCCTCTTCCTTCCATTATGAAGCCTAGTCTAAATTCAATATTATTCACATGCATATTTTATTGCACATTTAAAAATTATGCTTTATCCATATTCATTAACTGTACATGGTATTATTTTGAATGTTTTCAGGTTTATTTAAGTATTATATTTTAAGTATTTCTTTTCTCCTTTCATGTTTGTCAGTGATTTGTCTTTGAGATTTTCTCATGCTGAGATGTGCAGCTTTAGTTCATTCATCATTAGCATTGTCCCTTATCCCTTTGTATGAATGCTTCCATCCATTCTAGTAGGCATTCAGGCTGATCCCAATTTTTCTCTTTTTTAAAAAACTGACATTAGTCATTCTTGTGTGTTCTTGTTAACCTATGCACAGGGTACTCTGGGCCATTTTCCTACAAGTTGTATTGTTGTATGCTAGATACCTATTTCCAACTTTACTACATAATGTTCCTTTCTTTATCAAAGTGATTGCTCTGGATTACATACCAGTCCCACCTGCCACCCCCAGTTGTGGACAAGAGCTTCTCATTCTCACCTAATATTTAACTGTTGCTACATTTGATCATTGTTGTTCATGTCAGTTCAGTTCAGTTGCTCATGTCAGTTCAGTTCAGTTGTTCAGTCATTCCGACTCTGCGACCCCATGGACTGCAGCACGCCAGGCTTCCCTGTCCATCACCAACTCCCAGAGGTTGCTCAAACTCATGTCCATTGAGTTGGTGATGCCATCCAACCATCTCATCTTCTGTTGTTCCCTTCTCCTGTCGTCAGTCTTTCCCAGCATCAGGGTCTTTTCCAGTGAGTCAGTTCTTCACTTCTGGTGGCCAAAGTACTGGGGCTTCAGCTTCAGCATCAGTCCTTCCAATGAATATTCAGGGTTGGTTTCCTTTAGGATTGACTGGTTTGATCTCCTTGCAGTCCAAGGGACTCTCAAGAGTCTTTCTAACACCACAGTTCAAAAGCATCTATTCTTTGGTGCTCAGCTTTCTTTATGGTCCAACTTTCACATCTGTACGTTACTACTGGAATTACTATAGCTTTGACTAGATGGACCTTTGTCGGCAAAGTAATGTCTCTGTTTTTTAATATGCTCTCTAAGTTGGTCATAGCCTTTCTTCCAAGGAGTAAGCGTCTTTTAATTTCATGGCTGCAGGTACCATCTGCAGTGATTTTGGAGCCCAAGAAAATAAAGTCTGTTATTGTTTCCATTGTTTCCCCATCTATTTGCCATGAAGTGATGGGACTGGATGCCATGATCTTAGTTTTCAGCTCAGTCCCAAATACTGGGTTGGCCAAAAAGTTCATTATGGAAAAACCCGAACTTTTTTGGCCACCCCAGTACAATTTCTTGAAGGGTGGAATCTCATTGGTCTGGCTTGAGTCAAGTGTCTGCCCTCCGTCAGGTCAGCCGTGATTAGAGAACAGGACCAGAGTGTTTGTGTACAACCACAAGGGCCATTCCTTTGCTTGTGGGGGGTGGAATTTGTTCTCAGAAGAAACATAGCATTTTCATAACATTTGCACATCCACTATAAATAAGGATAGTTATCAGTGAGAGCCAGTGAATGTTATACTTAGTCCTATCTAAAACCAGGAATTATATTAAAGACAAGTATGTAAATCAAACCTTATCTTAAATAGTATGAACAAAGTTCATGCACTAAAATTGTTTGTAAAGACTTTCCAAAAATTTGAAATAATAGCTACACTGACTATTCATTTTGTATATTAAAAATTAAAATACTTGAGGTGTTATCTAACCAGGCTGTCAAGGTCAGGAGATGAAATGGTGAAGTTTTAAAGTTGCTACTCATTTAGCTTGATCACCTTTTGAAGAAACTGAACTTGACAGAATTTGTGTTGTTTGTGGTTTTCTCTTTAAGACTGATCACTAAAGACAGACTGTTCTGTTTTGAAAGGAATTAAAGTCCAATATAAAGAAGCAAGTCAGCACCTACTTCCCCCTAGGAAATTAAATGATCTTTGTCCTCCTTTCAGTTGCTTGGGACATAAACAGATTGTCAGCATCCTGACTCTTGTTTGAGCTGTGTTTATTTTGTTAATTCCGAAGATAATTTGTTTCTGTTCCATTAAGCATTTATTTTGTGTTATACGAGGCCCAGTGCTAGGGTCTACGTGTGACGCTATGAGGAGTAGGATGTGGTTTTCCCTTGGGGACCTCACTGTGGGAGAGGAGGCCATACATACAGTGGACGCACTCACACCGCCTTGAGAGAGATGCCCATGCATACAGCTCACACTGCTGTGAGAGAGACGACCATTATTCAGTTAGTTCTGTAGCGTGGAACCTTGCACACAGGGACACTCAGTCATTTCTTTCTGAATGAAAGAACTAGTCGGCACATCAAGGCAGGGTGATGAAAGTGCTACTAGGCAAGTATGAAATGTTATGAAAATATAAAAGAGAAAGGGTGGTTTACTCTTCAAATAAATACTTGTGTGCCTACTGTGCACCAGACACTGTCCTGAGCATCAACACATTGCTATTTCTTCTGGCCAGAAAATTGAGAAAATGACATGAAGGAGTTGGCATGTGTGCTGAACCTTGAAGTTTACATTCATGGATTTAAACAGGCATCAGTGGGCCTGAGAGGATTTCAAGAGAAGTTACAAGTCCAATTGGACTGGAGTTGACAGCAGTGGGAAGGCATACAATGGCCAAGCTTACAAAGGTAATATAAGCCAAAATCACTGAGGAAAGGGCCTTTAGTGCTGGAGGATTCATTTGGGCCTGGTTTTGTAGACAGTGAAGAGCTGTTGAAACTTGAAGGGGAAATTCACGTGATCACTAGTCAGTTCCCAGTGATCCCCACTTTCTGGTATAATCTCTCTTCCCTGTGTATGAGATGGACCGAGAGACTTGCTTCTAATGAATGCAATGCAACAAGAGTGCTGAGACGCCACTTCCAAGGTATGGAATGTAAAAGGCTGTGATTTCCACCTCCCTCACACTCTTCCCCTATTTCTTCTGGCTCACCGGATGATACAGCCTATCATGGTGTGTGCTACAGTATAGAGAAGGCCACGTGGTAAACTGAAGACAGCCTCTGGCCAACAGCCATGAAGAAATTGAGGCCTTCAGTCCAAAAGTTAACCAGAGTCATGCCAGGCACCACATGCCTGAATGGTGAGGAGACCCTCTCCAGATGAGCCTTTTTTTGACTGGCGATCTGGACATCCTGCTTGTAGCTTTGTGAGAGACCCCAGCCCAGAGCACCTAGCTAAGCTGCACCCTAATTTCTGACCCACAGAAACTGTAAAATAATGCATATTGTTTTAAGCTGCTCGGTTTGGAAGTGGTTTGTTAAGCAGTGATCTGTAGCTAATATACCAGGAGAGAGGAAATGGAATATATATGGGGATAAATATAAAGTACTTTTCCCCTTATTGTTTTTTACGTATCTTTACAAGATAATTGAAAGTTTAAGGCAAGAATAGCAATAATGAAATGTGATTTTATTACCAATTTTAAAAATTAAATGTATGGCAATTTTATATTTTTGGTGGACTAGGGTCAGGGCTGGATATGAAGAAGGGTGTGCTTACAGGAGGGTATGAGGTAACTTTGTGGCGTGATGGGTGTGTTCCTTATCTTGATTTGTAGTGATGGTTTCATAGACATACATATATCAGATCTCATCAGTTTTGTATACTCTAATCTGCATATAAGTTAAATAAGCAGGGTGACAATATATAGCCTTGATGTACTCCTTTTCCAATTTGGAACTAGTCCATTGTACCCTGTCCCTTTCTAACTGTTTCTTCTTGACCTGCGTACAGATTTCTCAGGAGGCAGGTAATTTGATTGGGATTCCCATTTCTTGAAAAATATTCCAGGGTTTGTTGTGATCCACACAGTCCATGCTTTTAGTATAGTCAGTGAAGCAGAAGTAGATGTCGGGAACTCTCTTGCTTTTTCTATTATCCAACAGATGTTGACAATTTGATCTTTGGTTCCTCTGCCTTTTCTAAATCCAGCTTGACTATCCTGAAGTTATTGTTCATGTACTGTTGCTTATGTGGTGGAAAGTAAAATGTTATATGGAATTTTAAATTTATTTCCTGAACACTAGTTATATTGAGCCTTTATTTCAATATGTGTATTGAACCATTTAGGTTTACTCTTCTGTGAATTGATTGTTCAGTTCAGTTCTTTATTTTTACATTGGGTTGTATGTCTTCTTTTTTTTTTTTTTATAGCTTTGTAAGTATTCTTTATACATTTTGAATGTATACAACATCTTTTAGTCAGTAGCTTCTCCTTTCACCTTGTCATGGTGACATTTCTTTAGAGTCATCTTGAATTTTATGGTAATCAGATTTACTTATACTTTTTGTTTATTGTGATTTTTGTATCTTAGTTAAAAAAATCAATATATAACCTGAGGACATGAGATGTTCTTCTGTTGCGTCTCCTGATATCTTACAGCTTTGTATTTAGAAGTTTTCAGCTTTACTGAGGTATAATTGAATAATAAAACTACAAGATAAAGTATCAGCATGGTGATTTGATATGTGTATCCATAACGAAAGACTGTTCCTTGACAAGGTAATTAACATATCCATCACTTACCTCATTTAGGATTTTCAGCTACTTTAAATGTTATTTCTCTATGCTTTGTGAGATAAAATATTTAATTTTACTTTTTCATAGAGACTGCATATTAACTCATTCCTATTATTGGATAAAGTATCATTTTCCCACTGTTTGTGTGTCATTATTTTTATTTGTGGATGTCTTTGTGTCTAGGCCCTTTATTTTATTCCAAGGGATATATTAATTTATTGGTGTGCTAAAACCATGAAATGTTAACTGTGTATCGTTATAAAATGCCTTGATATTTGACTGGGCAGCATCCTCATCTTGTTCCTCCACATTTATTTGATGTTCTTAGCTGTTTGCTGTTCCATGTGAACTTTAGGATAGACTTTTGAAATTCCTTTAAAATAGGTTGACACATTGTTTATAATAAGTTTGAGTTGTTTAATATGTGGAGAATTGATGTAGTGAGTCTGTTAGGCTGCCTTAATAAAATACTACCTATGAGGTGGTTTAAACAACCAAGTTTTATTTTCTCATAGTTCTGAAGCCTTCCAGCCTAAGATCAAGATGTCAGCAGGCTTGGTTTCTTCTCGTGAGCTCGCACATGTACGTGTTGCTGGGTTGCATTTGTTAATGTTGCTCAGTTGCTCAGTCGTGTCTGACTCTTTGCCACCCCATGGACTGTAGCCCACCAGACTCTTCTGTCCATGAAGTTTTCCAGGCAAGAATACTGGATTGGGTTCCCATTTCCTCCTCCAGGGGATCTTCCTGACCCAGCCGTCAAACCCGTATCTACTGCATTGCAGAAGGATTCTTTATCAGTGAACTGCTAGGAAAGCCCTGCATTTGTCAATATTTAATTGTGAATATTTTGCATCTGTTTTCAAGAATGAGTTTGAACTGTGATTTGATGTCTTTATTCTTTCCTTGTTTTGTTCTGATTTCATGGCTTTAGCACTAATCTGCTGTTTTGGGGGTGGCCTTAAGAAAAATCTATTAGAACACATAAAACGGCTCAGTGGGATTCCCTTGTAAACATTTCTGAGACTGGTATTTCGGAATTAGAATATCTTCACTGTAAATTATTTTAATCTGTTAGGTTATTCAGGTTTTGCATTTACTTTTTGTCATTCTTGGTAATCAATATTTTGCAAATATGGTATCCATTTTTCAAATTTATTGGCATAAAGTTGTTCATAGCATCCACAATATTTTTTTTGTTTACAGTTAGGCCCCATTTTTCCTTTCTAATATTGTTGTTGTTATTGTCTGTGTTTATTTATTTATTTGGCTCTGCCAGGTCTCACTTGTGACATGTGGGATCTTTGATCTCTGTTGCAGCATGTGGGATCTTTGATATCTGTTGCATCTAGTTCCCCAACCTGAGTGGAACCCAAGGCCCCTTGCATTGGGAACATGGAGTCTTAGCCACTTTACCGCTGGGGAAGTTTCCCTTTCTCATAGTGTTTTTCTTTTTTCATCATTCATCCCATCAGAGTAACAACATTTCCATTCCACTTTTATTTATTCTCAGTAGCAGGAAGGACCCACTGTCCATCAAAGGCTTGCATTTCCTTTTCCATACTGTAGACTTCTTGCTGTTAAGTGGTCCCCAACCAGGCCCACATTTCTCAGACATTCCATGCAGTGAAGTGCATCCACATGCGCAGAGGGATATGTCCCTTCTCACACTTCTTATCCACTGACTGGATACAGAGGACTTAGCCATACAGAAGGCTGACTTCTCAAGCTGAAAGGACTCTGGGTCCCTCTGTACAGCAGCCAGAGGAATGCATTTCTCGTGTCTCTGACAGTGGGGACTCTAAAAAATTATGACTACCTTTCCACCAAGGCCAACATGCTGCCCAAGACCTTCATGAGCTCAGCAGAGACGCTAAAGTAGGCTCACCCTCTAGACGAGTGGGTCTCTGACAAAGACTTTGATTTGAGAACTCTCTATAGGTCTTGCTGCAACTTTCTCGAATTGCTCTGAATTCTAAGTCTTTTTTTTTCTCTCCACAGATGTCAGACTTGCATCAGGTCAAATGACTCTGATGGCTTTCTGGAGCTCCCTATACATTTCTCCTTACTGAATTTTCCTCCTACACCTCTAAAAAGTCTAATTCCATCTTGACATCTGCTTTTCAGAGACTTGAACTAATACAGATGGTGCCAGCAGTGGATATAAGATGCCATTCTGAGTTCCTTGGCACGTGGTTGCCTTGCTGAATATTGCACTGGTGGTGATGAGGTCAAGTCTCACTATGGGGAAGATGCCCTTGTAGGGATGAAAGCTCAAGCATATGAAAGGCACTAGGAGAAAATGTCTACAGGGCAGCAGAGAGGTGAGGTGGCTAGAGGTATTGCTAAGTGGTATCTTCACCCTGCAAGGAGGCTAACAAAGAACCAAAGACCATTCACAAGTCTTAAGGATGAGAGCCAGAGGGCCTCTCTGGGAGGGCATAAAAAGGCTTCCAGCTTCTGCAGTAGGAGAGGGGACGCAGCTGAGCAGCAAACACCTCATAATTTCAGAGCTCCAGAGATACTGAATGTTCAGTTGAATAGGTCTACAATGCTATAATCTCTGGATGAGAAAACCAGAAACCCTGGAATGTGGCATAGGGGCATCCTGATAGAAGGGCTGGGGGATGTTGGTTCTGCAGGCCCCTCTGAACCTTTGGAGGGCATGGAAGTGGCTCCTCCCAAGCACTTGGCTAGGAATCTCCATGGGATCGCTTCTCCCCCTCAGCAGACGCCCTCTCTTCCTAGCCTTGCTGGTAAGCTGATAATTAGTGTTAAATCCCTAGGTACACTGGCTGGGAAATCACTGGTCCTGAAAAGGGAGGGAACAGATGACGAAAGAAAGGAATAGCAATGATTAGAGAACTGTACAAGCAAGACCCAGACGTTAGTTTCTGAGGGTGCTTGATCATGGAGCTAGGATTCAAAAGCAAGGCTCCTGACCTCAGGTAAAGGATGCTTTTATCTACCCTATTCTGCACATGTAGCAGTTTGTGTGAAGGAATAATCATGTCATGTATCCTCATGGCCAGTCATACCTAATGGCCACCAGTCTGAACAGATCAACCAGTTACTTGCAGAAGGTTTAAATAAGATTGGGGGTGGGAAGAGAGAGGGACAAAGGGAGAGAGAGATGTATGTACTCATACATGTGTGTGTGTGTGTGTGTAATAAAATACCCTAGGACGCTGACACAGAGTGGATTTTGAACAACTAGAGCCTTCTAGGTTCTCCTTGCCTCTTTCATGGGTATTCCATTTACAAGTCTACATTTTTGCATAAAAAACAGAATATAGATATCATAGTCCTTGGCCACCGTGCAGATCCTTCATTAATGGAAGGTAAGCTAGCTGAGCCTGGGAAATCTCCAGAGAGGATGGCGTGTGGCCACAGTAAAGCAATAAATCATAAAACCATCTTCCAGCAGCCTCAGCTGCAAGTGGTTTTTTTTTTTTTTTTTTAATCTACTCTTTTAAACAACTCTTTTTAACAGCGTCTCACTGTTTCTCCCTTAGGAAATTATTTCATTGTATAATTGCCCTTGCTTCCAGTGAAATTTTTCTTAATGTCCAATTCAAATTGCTGTATTTTCCAGTCTCAGGCCATTGCTCTCTATTACATTACCATTAAGCACTTTAAGTAACTCCTCTCTCTTTTGAAAAGGATGAAATTGGCTCGTGAGTTTCATTGGAAAATGTGGCCTCCTCCTTGGAGACAAATTTTAAACACTTGAAAAAGATAGGTGATTGTCTTATTTCTTAAAAAAAAATTTTTTTTTTCTGTTTTTCATCAGCTTAGAAACAGTTCATGGGACAGAAATATATGATTCAGATGGCACTATATACTTGATGTTTCTTCCAATCACCCTGTAATAGGAGGGTGTGTTTGTGCTTAGTCGTGTCTGACTCTCTGCGACCCCATGGACTGTAGCCCACCAGGCCCCTCTGTCCCTGGGATTCTCCAGGTAAGAATACTGGAGTGGGCTGCCATTTCCTCCTCCGGGGGATCTTCCCGACCCAGAGATCAAACCTGAGTCTCTGGTGTCTCCTGCATTGTAGGTGCATTCTTTACCTGCCGAGCCATCAGGGAAGCCCATAGGAGGGCTCACACACTCATTTCTTCAAGGAACTGTGAATCCTCTATGAGCTAAGGTGTAGGTGGTGGTTTAGTTGCTCAGTTGTGTCCGATTCTTTGTGACCCCATGGACTGTAGCCCACCAGGCTCCTCTGTCCATGGGATTCTCCAGGCAAGAATACTGGAGTGGGTTGCCATTTGCTTCTCCAGTGAGCTGAGGTATTTGATGTAAAAGGGAGATGACATTTGTGCACAGACAGCAGTGCCTACTGACTGACTTGCTGGAGAACCCAGGAGAAGCAGCTGCAGACTCTGTATCCAAAGAAATCCAGTTACAAGAAGGTGGGAGTCTTATGATAGCATTATGGCAACACAAACAGCAGTGGTTTCCAAGCTGTTAACACAATAAAACCCTCTGGGGTACAGAGGGAGCAATAAAGCCCTACGTCATCCCCACATTTAACCAGATCTGTTTTATTGGACCATTCCGATGGGGATGTTGGATCTCTTAACAAGAAACATGATTCAAAACCTCACAATAGTGACTTCCCTGGTGGTGGCCCCGTGGTTAAAACTCTGTGCTTCCAGTGCAAGGGGTGTGGGTTTGATCCCTAGTTGGGGAACTAAGATCCCACATGCTGTACAACATGGCCACCCCCTCCCCCCACACACACCAAATTTCACAATAAGCTGTCCTATTTCTAATTCCAGGACCTCTATATTCTGTGTCATCTTCTCCTTCCCTACCCCCACAACTGAGCACCTCCCCCCACCCGCCACCCCCGCCATCCCCTGTTTGCACCAGACTCTGAAGAAGTGAGGCCTTGAACATTCAAAAAGCAACTCTTTTCCAACAGGAAGCTATCTAGCCCAGTCAGTCTGGCCAGTGCATCAGCAGTATACACAGTATCATGAATGCCTGCTGTGTTTGCTTCTTGACTGTTCATCAAATCCCGGTTTCAGGGCTCACCCCTCTTCAGATTTACATCTTCTCCTGTTTGCTCAGTATCTGACTTCCTCTCCTCCTGTAACAACAGGTGAGAGGAATATGGAGTAAAGCAGTGAAACAAAACAAATCAAACAATAAACTTGAATGTCAAAGCACTGCACATCTGCAGTCAGGGGGTTGGTTATTATTGTCTGAGCAGAAGCAGACTCATGCCCAGTAGATGACCCGGTTCTCTGTTAGGACATCAATCAGAAGGTGATTTTCTTCCATGGAAGATTAGTATCAGATGCCTCTCCCCGCCACTGTGTGCACAACGCTGGGAGCAGTGGAGAACCCAGTTCCAGGAGTGAAAAGCTTTGCCACTGATGACACGTAATAGGGGTAAATCTACTTTGGAAGGAGAAGATTGGAGGTTGCAAATTTTCACAGAAGGCAACTTGAACTTGAAACAGACACTACAGCTGAGGACTATTGGAAAATAATGTCAAAGCCCTAATGAAAACAACTTTCTCAGTAAAGAGGGTTTTAGACAGAATAGGGGAGGAAGCAAATATTTTTGGTTCTGTATAGTAGAAGTGGCATCCGGCAAAGTACAGAAAAAACAACAGCAACAATGTTTTGTGAGCCAGAATGGATAAATGTCTCACCAGTTTTATTCTGTTTTGTTTTTTAACTAGAGCGACTAGGCAGTTGATATCTGATGTTGCTGCATATTGGGCGTTGGTACAGGATACACTGTGATGGAGACTTGGCAGCCCTCCTGTGCTGTTTCAGTTTTCTCTTCAGTCTCATTTGGAATCTTAAAAGGTTGTAGGAACTGTGCCTTGTGATGCAGCTTAAGACAGTGTGCTTACGTACAGAAGCTTCTATCCATGAGGGAAGAAGGAAACACAGCGCTAAAGCTTTGCTGCCCATAAAAATAGAATTCTAAGACTTAAGAGGTAGGACTCATTTCTGACTGAGCCCAACAATGCTGATGGTAACTGTCGCTCAGCGCCAGATCATCACTATTATTGTGTTCATCTCTGGTTTGGGAATGAAGATCCTTTTTGAGTCTCATCCACATCACTTGAGGCCCATGCTTCTTGATGAACCATGGCTGAGATCACATGACTTTTCATTCACAAATCTTCAGGAGCCTCTGGTTGCCTGTTAACTCTTGACCAGCTTTCAAGATCACCCCAGCCAGGCCCTCTGTCAATTTCCCCTTATTCAGTCTTTCTATGCTTCACCTCCCACTCCAGCCAACCTATAAAGGAAGTCCACAACACGCAACTTTCAAGTTGTGAACTTTCAGAGATGTGAATGTGCTTCTGGTTCTAGCAAGGGACCAGAACTCAGGCCATCAACATCAGGCATGAGTGAAACTGCAGTCTGCTCTCCATCTTCTGTTGCTGACAGTCCTTCAGCTCTGCCATCTCCCACCTCCTCTCCCTCCTCCCGTCAGTAACTTCTTGCCTGTTCACTTGATACCAGCCCCTGTATGCCAGTTGTTGTACTGTACTGCTGTAATTTTCAAGGTACTGGACGGTAAGATTAAAAATGTTTATTTATTTATTTTTAATGTGTCATCTGTGTGAAAAGTAGTATAAACCTATTATAGTACAGTACTATATAGCCGATTGTGTTAGTTGGGGACCTAGGCTAACTGTTAGACTTACGAACAATTTAGACTTACAAATGCACTCTTAGAACAGAACTTATTTGCATGTAGGAGACTTACTATAGTTCATCTTTTTCTTCCTTTTTCTCTCCCTAGGCATTTCTCCTGGCCAGGCTGGGGCTCACCCACACTAAGGTTTGCAGACTCAAATTCCATCTGTTAGACAGGGCCCCGGTCAAAAGTCTCATAAAACCACAGCCAGAAGCCACCTATTCCTTCTCCAGAATCCAATTTTAATGTGTCTTATATTTAAAATAAAAGACCTATGACTAGCTTCCTATATTTTTAGTTAGTTATTTGGTATAATTTATTCTGAAAACTCACGAAGTTCCTAAAGGCACAGGCTCCACAGACTGTGGTGCAGGTCTTGAAATGAATAAGAAGGCATCAGTGCTTGGATGCATAAATCACTCTTGTTCTCTTTTACACTCATATAGAGATCTGAAAGATCATTTGGAATAACTATATCTACATAGCTGTATGACTGTTACTACCATTTTAGACATAAATAGAAATATGAAGTCCTTCAGTATTAAGAATTGAAAAGTCCAGAAATACTGGTGCCAAGGCTTACCTTTCAGCTCATGTGTTCAAGGAGTAAATAATGCACTCCAGGGGCAGTTACCCAAAGATGTCACAGCTGGAGGTAAGGTTGTAGTATTATTAAATTTACCCTTTATAATAGTCTAATATGGTATCTATGGAAATAAAATAACCATGTTTGTACTCTTGGTTTCAGATGCCTTAATATAATTAAAAATATATGTACCTCATACTATTAGTCTCTTGATATATTCTGTGAAAAGAAGGAAATTTTGTTCAAATATGTTTGAGAAAATATGCAAATTATGCTTCCCTCTTACAACGTAAAGGTTTCCAGAAATCAGACAGCTTTTTAAAAGATTGTTTGACCTTCATTAACCTTGTCTTCCAATTATAATTGTCCTGGGAACAGTCAGGTAATCTAACAACTATAAATATCCCAAGGAAAAAGTCTTCTATGGAAAATGTTTTAGAAAAACTGTTGTAAGATATTGCTTGGATTTTAAAGTGTGCAAGATGTGGCTGGACTCCACCTTTAGGGTGAGGTATGTGCAGCTCTTTTTATGTTTTTGGTCTGAGAATGAAGAGTCTGCCCATGAGGCAACCCTGGTGCTGGTGAGGGTGGGCATGCCCCTCTGTCCTGGATGTGCCTGTGTATGCAGAATACAGGCAGCAGGGGGACAGGTGCATGGAAGCGTCCTCCCATGCCAACCGCCAGCAAAAGTGGAGGCCGAGTCCAAGTACTCACTTATATTGACAGCAAAAGCCATTTCTGCTGCCGCTTTCTTTCCCCTGATTGTGTCTGCTTTGTCCTTCCTTCTCGTGAAGCTGCTCTGGCTCAATGTACTCCACTTTTCCCCCCTGTATTTTGGCTGCATCATGCGGCACGGGTGATCTTACTTCCCCCACCAGGGACTGAACCCATGCTCCCTGTGGTGGAAGTGCAGTGTCTTAACCAATGGACCACCAGGCACATCCCTACCCCAGTTAGCCTCCAACTATATTTATAATTAATTACATAATTCCATTTCCATAAAGTTATGTAACACACTGTCTTATCCTACTCCATGTGCTGGGGAATGATATGAAAACAATAAAATGGCTGAAATTCAATGGTATCCTAGTTGGAACATTTAATTCTAACCATCACAGGATAACCAAATGTATGAAAAAACTTACAAGGGTAAATCTGTGGGCATGAAATTTATTTGTAGTCTTACTTGGAATTGTGCCACTAATTAGGATATAGTCAAGTATGTGGTAAAAGTTTGCTGAATAAATGAATGCATGAGTCACTTGTGTTCTCTTTTACTTTCACATGGAGAATCATTAGAGATGACTGTATATTTGCATATGTATCTATATAAGTTTATAGACATATATAAAATTTCCAAATGTGATTATAATACAATTTAAATCAATGTGAAAACAACTGAATGTTCTCCTGACAGTAAATTAATTTCTGGAAGTGCTTCACTAATAAACCTGTCTCCCTACACAGCCATCTCGAATATTCAAATGTAAAGTAAGTTTAACATGATATTAGGAATAAGGTAATACTGGATACAAACATTTAGTGAAAGGAAGGAAGATGGCTCAGCTATAAACAGTAAGTAAAGGGATTTGCTATGCAATAAAAATCAAATGTCTAAATATGAGAGTAATACATTTGTAAAAGAATGGCCAACAACAGCAAAGATCTATCTGTCTTTACCCTTAGCATGATGTAGGCATCAAATCCATGGGAAAGAAAGCTGAGTAATTCTAAGACTGCTTAAAGAAGTGCTTCAAATTTCTCAGAAGAGTATGAAAAGAAAAACATTCAGCCTATATTTGGATCCTTGGGTTTGGGATCACTGCCAGGGTCAGAGGGCTCCATGGAAAATATATTTCAAAAATGAGTCCATGTTGGTCAGCCGCCTCCTTCCATTAGGGGAAAATACTAATTTGGCGAACACTTTGCTTCTTCTCAGAGCAGCTCTTGGTTTAAAAGCTACCCAACCTATTGGTTTAATGGCTCGATTTAAAAATGCAGCATCCCTTTTTCTTAGAACATTTTTCATAGTTCTGGTTTACTTATGATGAAGTCAGTAGAGTGAGACGTGGGGGAATGGAACAGACTTCACAGGGAATGAGGCTGATGATGGTACGTGTGAAATTCCTTTTTAAAGGAAAATTAATGTAAAATTAAGGAACAATAATCACCAACTCAATGGGCATGCGTTTGGGTGGAGTCCAGGAGTTGGTGATGGACAGGGAGGCCTGGTGTGCTGCGGTTCATGGGGTCACAAGGGGTCGGACACGACTGAGCGACTGAACTGAATCTGGAAGGTAGTTTGCATCTGGCTGCCTAACTCCATCACCAGCTAAAGGACATGGACATGAAAAAATCTAATATACAGGATGTGGTAATATGAAAAATAATGGGAATTACCCATATATACTTTCCAAATCCTTCTCATTGGCAAGTGTTTTTTAGGTATAGAGTTAACAGAACTGTTAGTCATTGTACTACTATAGCAAAGTGAAAGCTGTGGGGTTTTATTCTCTCATTAAATACCCCCTGGACGGGCCAAAGATGATACTCAGATGTCATTTTTCAAAGGTTGTCATAAATCGGTTTTACCTGCTGAATCCGCAGGGAGGTAAACATTTTGAGATTACACAGGAACAGCCTTTTCAATGTTTTTTTGTGTGTGACTGTTTTGCATCTTTGTAACCAAATTTTTGCTTTATTTTGCCTTTAGATCATTAGGACAGGCATTAGCACCTTTGAGTTCCTGACTTACTGTCAGTACCTGTGGTACTTTACACTATGTGACCCAACATTGTTTCTTTCTTTCTGCTGTGTTGGGTCTTCGTTGCTGAGCACAGGCTTTCTCTCGTGGCGGAGAGCAGGTTTCTCATCGTGGGGGGACTTCTCTCCCGGCACACGGGCTTCAGGGCAGGCAGGCTCAGTGGTTGTGGCAGACGGGCTCAGTTGCCCCCTGGCATGTGGCATCTTCCTGGACCAGGGACTGAACTTGTGTTCCCTGCGTTGGCAGGTGGATTCTCAACCACTGGGCCACTCAGGGAAGTCCTAGATTGTGCCTCTTTTAATTTCCCTCTAATCAAAGATACCTTGTCTACCAGGTGGTGGATGGAATTTCAGTGGAGGTGGCACGGGATTTAGCTCAGGATTTGGTATAGAGCTGCTCTTCGCAGATTTTCCCAGTTGGTGAAGTATAGCTACATGCATTCAGTGGGCCTAAAACTAAAGGCCAGGTGTGTACACTTCAAAAATGTGTATTCAATGAGTGGATGCGTCGCATGTCATTTCTTTCCAGGAGCCAGCCCTGTGGTATTCACGACAAGAAATTGCAGTTGGTTCCGTGTTTGCCTACTAGTGTGATACTAGTTCATTTACAAACACCGAGAATATCTTTTCTGTGCATTATTTATAAAGTAGTGCTTGAAGGGGATAAAAGGGACACAAGCCAACACATAGGGGAACAGAGAGTGAAAGAAACTGGTGGTAAAAACATGACCTTCCTCCATAAGGTCAAATAGTTTTATTTTGCTTAAACACTACAATACAGTATATATCCATTAAAAAAAGAAAACTCTATTGTGTATATAAATTATTCCTTCCATTCATCAATTCTTTTCTTTTCCATTACAGCTTTGGTACAATGTGATTTCAGTATATAATTTTTTTAAATACTTCTTAGCATCACAAACTCAACACAAAGTACAAAACTAATAATCCAAATTAGGGATAGTATCGTCTACACAGTGGTATTCAGTGGTAGGAGAAAATCTTACCTTGATGAATTCATGTCACTAGCTAAGCTAGAAAGGCATACCTAGCGGACATGACAGAAATATGCACCATTAACCAGCTAACGTGTGGATTAGTCTTTTTTTTTTTTTTTTTTTACAGAATACCAGCAGCAGTCATTTGGGTGTGGAGTGAATCCTTAAGTCCTCAGCGAGTCTGCCCACCTGGCTCCTCCTCCCGCAAAGGGCCACGGTAGTGTCGGAAGACACGGGGCATGGCCAGAGTGCTCAGAACTTGACCTGCCACCCGGCGTTGCTCATGTTGGCACAGTTGGTCCTGCAGCTGGCCGACACCACAGGGACAGTGTTGGAGGGGCAGGGCGGGCCCATCAGCCTAAGGTTGTTCTGAGGGGTCGGCGGTGTGACGTTACAGTACACGGGCATCCCGGCGGCTGGGAGGGAGCCTTGGCCTGCCTGGGTAGGTAGCATGAGTGGCTGTTGGTACGACTGCTGGGGCAGTCCTTGAGAACCCTGGGTCATTGGCACCTGTGCAGAGACACAAGACACGTCCCTGTATGAGGAGGGTCTTCTGGGGTGTCCCGCGAGCTACGGTTGTGTCATCAAAACCAGTCACGCTTTGGGGCTGGAGTCCCAGCTCTGCTTTTTATCAGCTGTTTCACACTGGGTAAACCATTTAACCGCTCTGATTTTCTGATTCCACGTGCATAATGACACCCCCTTCAAAGTGGCCCCTGAAAGAGCTGCAGGAGGATGCAGCAGCACTTGGGCTGGGTCTGGTGAGAAGTAAATGCTCAGAAAGTGTGAGCTTTGAGCCTCTTTCCTTCCCCTTTCCTGGCTCTCCAGGGACTGCCATGTGGACCACCCCCCTCTCTGGATTTCTGTTTTGGAAAGCCATTCTGGAAAGCCATTTTGCATTTTATGCAAAGTGGCCTGGAGCCACTGATAATAAAAGAGGCTCTTGTCCCAGGAACCTACCTCACTCTCAACTTGCAACTTTCAAGAACATTTCATATTGAGTTGGCGGTAGAGACCGATGCAACATGAACAAGGATGGTCAAGGCAGGAAGACTGAGGATAGGGTCTCTAGGGTCAGAGGTACTTGGTGCAGCTAAACTGAATGATTAACATACTTCACCAACCCTTCACTTTCCCTCTCAGTGAATTTCAGAATATACATTACAGAAGGGAGTGTGACGCTTTAAATACTCAATGTGAGTTTAGTTTGGAAAATGCAACTGTCAGGTCCAATAAATACCCTTTAGATCAATCTGAGATGCCATTTAAAAAGCTTTATGAGTTAAATTTGTGGTGAAATGAAGTTTCTTTGGATGTGATCAAAACAAACGAAAATTTGTCATGAGGACTGTCTCTCGTTAAGTACCATTTCAACAGAACGTCCAGCAGTCTTCAGGAACAGAACTCAAAAGAATTTTCCTTCATGAATAGAAAGTTTATATGGAACCAGACTGAGAAGGGCATTCAAAAGCCATTTGTGTTATAGAAATGTACATTTTCTGTTTTCTATTTGTCTAGTATAATCTTGACTCAAAATCAACCATCAACACGACTGCACCGAGCGCCCCCTACCACCTAGCCAACCGCCTGAGACGGGGACACACCCACAGGCTGTACTCTGCCAAGTGCTGCTCTTCAAAGCACTGTCTCCCGAGCTCCAGACACGCACCTGATAGTTAGACACGGCTGGGTAGGAGACCATCACGCTCTGCACTGGAGTTCCCTGCTGGCTGCTCATCACGCCCTGACTCTGAGGTGGCTGCTGCACCCCCACAAGGCCTTGGAACCCCTGCGGACCAGACAAGACTGGCTGGTAACCTGCAAAGAGGAAACAGCTTTTGAACTGGTTGTACCAAGGAGAACGAAGATGAAATTGCATGGAGTAGGAGAACTTCTTCACCAGCCAACCTGAAGACCTTTCACCCTCCGTGTTAGGAATGCTCATTTCCTAACTGTGCACGTTTTGCTTCTCAAGAGTGGAGGAGGGCATGACTCCAAACGATTCACTGATATTCCCATCCAAGGGTTAGTGTTGTGGTAGTGGTACATTCCTCATGACACAAAGATGGGGACCTCTGTTGATGCTGGTTGACTGCTGTAAATTCTACCTTTCAGACCTGTCTTTTGCTTTGGCTTCAATGATACTGGGAGAAGTCACAAATTATCAAGTTTTTCTTTATTAAATTGACTCATTTTCTCACCCTCTGACCTTCCTGCACTACCTCACTTCACAGAGAGATCACCAAACAGCCTGTTAACTTGGGACACGTTCTATTTTCCATGCCCTAGTGCACAAGAAGACTCGTAACGCTACCTAATTCAATATTCATTGACTCAGACAAAGGCAACAACAGCAGGTATGCCACACTTTTACTCTGTTCCACCACTAGCCCCCGAGAGAACGTTCTGGCAAAACACTCCTGTAAGAGACCATGTATAATCATAGATTATATAGCATGCAAAATTTAAAGAATGTATCTGCTGGTGTCCTTCCAGGTGGGCCAGTTGGTAGGGTTTCTTTTCTTTTTTAAGGGGACCAGAATTTATTCTAATTATTTTAACCCCTACTACAAGATGTGGTTTAAAATGCATTTTTAAAGCAAGGCTGTCAACTATTCTTATAAATATTGGAAAGAAAGTTATGATGTTGGTGAAGGTGACACGGTGATAGAGAAATAAAACAGATTCACTTCCATGCTGTAAAATAAGGTCCTTCCAGAGCTCTGGTTATTAATTGTGCTGAAATCAGGCCAACTGCTGTCTTAATACAGTTCTCTGGGAGGCGGGCTTTACATTTTCTTGATGCGAACACTAAGTTTTACAATCAGATTTAAAACATTGAAACAAAGGGTAAAAATTTCCTAATCAGTGCCCACTGTTTATAAATAGGCTTTCTTTGAGTGTATGTGAGAGTTTCAATTGAGAAAGGATGAAATTACATTAGCGTCTTTACAGTAGACAACACTTGGCAATTCTGTGTTCGGCCAATAATGTTTTCATTCACCTTAGAAATACTGTGGAAGTGTATCTTGCAAACAGCCACTAAGTTAAGAGATCAGCTCTGTTCATCAAATGAGATGAAAATGAAGTGAATTCAGGAACACTCGAGAGAGCAAACTCGGGGACGAGCAGGGTCAGGAGGCTGGGATGGCGCCTGAACCCATTAGTGAGTGGAGCCAGGGCGTAATCTGGAAACCATCCTCTGACCTTCTTTTATGTGTCCCATTTTTAAAAATGTTCACATCACCCTCCTTACTCCATTTTAATAGTGGTTTTACTTACTAGGTTACTTTAAATTCTAGTGTAGACACCACATACTAAGAGTGTAATTAAGGGTCATGGCCGTCTTTCCTCCAGTTATTCTGAGTTCATGGGTACACAGTCAAAGCCTCCCATACATGTGCTCTGCAACTCTACTGGATCTCAATAACCTCAGCCCAGAGGGTTTATAGACATGGCAAATGTTTGAAGTTTATACAATATGGAAAAATCATCAGACTTGGGAACAAGAAATGTGACTTAGGGCCACCTCATGGTCCCCCCTATTTCCCACAATGCCTCATATGCAGGGAGAAATTTCTTTTAACATTCATTGCAAAAATCTGTTCTTTAGGATTTCCCCCTTTTATTCTTATACCCATTGGCCCTGAAAAAAAAATTCTGTTGCTATTTTATTATTACTAGGACGTTACTACTAGCCATATCAAATTCACTGTAGTAAGGATTGTTGTTATATATGTTAAAAAAAAAAAAAAAAACAACTTGGCATGACTGTAGAAAATTCATGATCACAGCCTTCCTTACCATGTTCTATTTCTATAGCAAAGAGCAAGCAACATGAGCACACTTTCAGGTCGGTGTAATGGTGCTTATTTCTGGCTGAACAGTGAAAGTACAGGTTGAAAATGAGAGAAATGTCTTTAAAAAAAATCGGATTTATACTTGGATCTTATGGTGAAGCCCTGTTGGTCTTGGTGGTACTATTGCAGGATGGGAAGAAGGGGAGGGGAGAGGGCAGGAGAGGTCAGGTGGCCTCACGTCTAAAGAGGATACATTTGCTTATTGAATCCTTCCAGCCTGTCCCAAGTCATCTTCAGAATGACTCTATTTCACAGCATCTGTTCAAAAATAAATCGAGATGGCCTATGAAAGATTCATTTATTATATCAGCTCTATAAACCAAAATTGGGGTGAAGGGAAAAATCAGTCTGATGATAATAGAGCTGCTAAGACATACAGAAAACAGAATGTCTTGGTAGGAAGAGGAAGTAGCTATCAGATAATATTCAAGGAGAGAAAAAGAATGAGGAGGTCGGGTGGCCCCATCCCAGTAAAGGTGCAGGCCCAGGCTGCGGTGGGAGGGGGATGCAGTTCATCTTCGCCGAGCCCACGGGTGTGGGGACACTGCCGTGATGTTGCCCTCCCCAAGCCACTTCTGCCTGATTTGTGAACTTCAACATCCAGTCACGCAGGGCAATGGGCTACCAGCTCTGCACCAGGATTCCCAGAGTCAACACACTTAAGGCAAATAAAGATTTATGTGGGGAGCGAATCACACCATACAATTTCTAAATGAAAAGTTAAGGGAAGTCCAATTTATATTCATGAACCCCATTCATTTCTCAGTTCGCTCTCCAGGCAAGAAATTCACACCTGGAATGGTTTAATCAGAGGGCCCCATTGCTTTAAGTGATGCTACAGAAGGTAGGCGGCAGAATGGTCCTTGAGACAGGAGGCTGTGTGGAATGTGAATCTGAGCTCCGGTCTAGGAATAGACAAACAGAAATGTGATAACAGTGACCTCAGTGTGAACTAACAGGGTCTGCCTGGGACACAGCTCGCCTGAAGGCGAAGATGGTGGAACTGGCTGGTGGCAGCCTGCTTATCTCATCTACTCAAATGAGAAGCCTGTTCCCGTTTGTCAGTTCTTAGCTGTGAAATGATCTGGTTTTCATATTTATTGAGGATTAGCCAGATAGAATGCATCGTACAAAACAGAAACAGCAACAGTAGCTGCCCTGGAGGCTTGCTAGGGCGATCGTAAAGACATTAGCTATTGGTATTATTCCTTTTTCAGTTGAGGTTAATTCAATTTTCATGTCATATGCGTCATTTATTTTCTGAAGGTAAAAAGGTCAGGAATGGACAAATGCCTCCTGACCAGTAAAAGAATACCCCTCTGCTAAGATTGAGGAGGTATAACATGTAAAATGTCTGGATCTTGCAGATCTGAAATTTAACATTGTTTTCAATAAAATATGGCAGTTATTGAATACTTTTTGTAGTCCAAGGGTAATTCATTAATATTCTGTCAAGGAAACATTTTGCTTGATGTAGCATATTTATGAAAAATCAGAATGTAAACTTGAATTAACAATTTAGGAATTAAAAATTGCATGATTGATACAGATGTTATTTCAACTTTTATTTGTAAATACATTGCTATGGAGCCAACATTTTGGAAATGAATGAGTGACAAAGTCATGACCTGTGTTTTTATGTGTTTGATTCCCTGGCTGTTGTTGGTTATGAAGGTCGAAGGTGAGGACGGTGTATCTTAACTACAAATATTGTACAAATATTGGGTTGGCCAGAAAGTTCGTTTGAGTTTTTCTGTACTGTCTTACAGAATGAACTTTTTGGCCAACTCAGCATCTACAGAGCAATTCTCAACACCTTCCCAAGCCACCTAAGCAGTGCAATTTTCCTATTGTGTTTAAATATTCTTAATGTGGTACAATGTCTTTTCAAATGATTAAAGTTAATAACCTGCTTAATAGAAAATATGACTTCTCTTGGGTGAACCAACACACACAGGGCTTCTAAGGAACCAGGGTAGCTGGTTCTGAATTCAAATTCTGTTCTCTGTACATGGTTTTGAGATGGAATTACAGGAGTTCAGCTGTGACATAGCTGGTGAAGAATATGAAAAAGAAAAATGCTTATCCAGGACTGGCTAAATTTTCATAGTTCATGCATCCCACATACTACTTTCTTTTAATAATATCTGCCTGGTTCTGTTTCTTGGTTTCCTGTGGATTCTTTTACTTTTTCTTTAAAGATTCTCCATCATAACTGGCTAATTAGCTATATTGGTTTGTTCGCTTCCTCTGATCCAGGTAGTAAATTAAGCACTTACACTTTATTGTCACAACAATCCTGGGAGGTAGTCAGTGCTTTTAAACTCCTTTTACAAAAGACACAGCTATGACCCAGACATTTGTCAGGGTCAGAGTGCTAGTAGGAAGGAAAGCTAGAATTTAGGTTGAGGTTTTCTGGCTTGAGCATCCCTATTTTGCTCCCTAAATTTTAGTCCTATTTATTGCACATTCTTCCAACTCTCATAATTTCCTTAGCGTGGCGGCTACTCAATGGCCATTCATTGCATTAATTGTTTTCTCAATAGTTAAAACCATTAAGAAGATGAGAGTTATGATCCATAGTCTGTTGAACATGGTCTTGCTGGTATCAAAGAAAGAAAAATCAAAGGTAAAGCATAGTTGCCCTGACAAAATCAACTCAGACCACTCAATAATTATTTAAAAGATTGGTCATTCAGATAATGGGATACCAGACAGGTGGTCAGGTTGGAGCTGGGTCGGGGTGAGTCAAATGGATTCTAGTCCCTTCATTTACTTCATTAGTTCCTAATGAAGGAAATTAGTTCCTAATGATCAGTGGAAATTACAGTTTTCATTTACTAGGTCCATTTCAAAGAACGCCTCTCCTCACAATCTTCAAAGATTCTGTACATTTACTATGGATTGTTTTCTCAAAATGCTCTCAAAATATAAGATAAAAATAACCTGGGACTTCCCTGGTGGTCCGGTGGCTAAGTCTCCCCACTCCCAGTGCAGGGGGCCAGGGTTCAATCCCTGGTCAAGGAATTAGGTCCCACATGCTACAATTAAGACCTGACACAGCCAAATAAATATTTTAGAAAAAAAAAGAAGCATTAAAAAAAAGTATTTGTTTATATTTAAAACTTATTTAAATATAACATCAGTTCTGTTACTTGACTGGATCAGGCAACTAGCTGTGGCTAAGAAAGTCACCTGACCTTTGGAAGGAAAAAGTATCCATAGTATTTGAAAGTTGGTAAGAGAAGATATACAGAAACTCTAGGATGTCAGATGAAAAGTTTTAGTCGCTCAGTTGTGTTCGACTCTTTGTGACCCCATGGGCTGTAGCCCACCAGGCTCCTCTGTCCATGGAATTCTCCAGGCAAGAGTACTGGAGTGGGTAGCCTGTTCCTGCTCTAGGAGATCTTCCCAGCCCAGGGACTGAACCTGGGTCTCCTGTTTTACAGCCACTCAGAGGCGGCTGTACTTTGGGAGTTTAGAGTCTGCTCCCATGATTGTTCTAATTCTATGAACATTATGGATTTGTTCCCAAGTTTTTTTTTCATTAGAAGGGCACTTTTTAAGACAGGGGTCCCTTTTGGCTTCATCTATCTGAACCACCTTGATGTTCAAGGTGGCTAGTCATGAGTGGAGAGAACATATGTGTCCTATGGGATCATGATATCTCTCTGGTTTTCTGAAAGAGAACCACCTCCTTATGCTTTAGAGGAGTAGGTCTGGGGTACTGGATGCCCGGTGCTCATCTCAGGTAGAGTGGAAGGTGCCCTTGACAGTCCCACTGGCACTGGGCCTCCCTCGGGGTCCAGGGGCACACGGTCCTCTTGATTCCCCTGGTCTTTGCAGACACTGTCTTGCTTCTCCTCCCAGGTGATGACTCCCTGATGCGATAGTGTAGGTTAAGTGGGGTCACCTTTGAAAAGCAAGGCGTGTATCTTTTGAAGCATCTTGTCTTTATGTCAGCTTCCCAATTTACGTGCCCTAAAATCCTATGTACAACTTTTAAAAGAAGAAAGCAGTATAGACTGGATCTGAAGACTTTTTTTTTCCTCAAACATGTCCAAAGATTAAGATACAGGATAAAAATATCTTCCCTGGACATCATAAAAAGATACTGTTCTTATATATGAAATAAAATATCATAAAACTGTCCAAAAAACGAAAAAAGAGGTGTATTAAATAAACTGCCCTTTTTTTTTTTTTTTTTTTTTGCTGTTGAAGTTCATTTTGACTTCTTTCATCTTTGTGTAAGTGTCTGCCTTCATCTGATTTACCAGCCATCTCGGTCTCCATCCTCGTTCTCTTCCTCGCCATTTATTATTCAGTGGTTTTCACTCCTTAGGAACGAGATGCAGAAGGAGCATGGGAGGCCACACCCATCCCAGGGAAGCCCAGTCCGTCCTAATGAACGTGGGGAACGCTGTCACCAGCCATAAGTGGAACTACACTTCCTGAAGCAGTGGTTTTCCTTCCCACTTTCTCTTTTGCTCATTAGCTTGCTTGCTGCACAGAGTGTAATTCTTAGAAGCCTCTTTAGTGTCCCCCGAGAATGTCCACGCATGGGTCATTTTCCCGGGGCCGTCCGTACACATCAGATGAACCATCCTATTACTGCAAGCTTGGGGCCTCTTGATTGTAATGAGACCATCCAGATCCATGTTATTGCAACTACAAAGCTAGTTTTCTTTCTCTCATTTTTTTTTTCTTTTTTCAAATCAGGGCAAACATGAGAGACATTAAGTGACTGCAGGAACAGCTCATGCACAGAATTTCAATGAATGCCTCTGAGGGAAGCTGGCATTGAATCCCATTTTAAATGGACGAGGCTGTCATATTATTGAAGTAATTCTCTGAACTTTCCTGGCCCAGAGTGCTGTGCTGACAGCCGGAGAACCTCCACAACCCAGAGGGAGAAAACCTGCAGGAGATTCACAAACGTTTTACTTTCTTAATGAGGCTGCATGGCTTAAAAAATGTGGCCTTCTTGCATTTCTGCGCATCTACCAGTGCTAATTATGGGCATGCTTACACCAGGCTGGGTGAAAGCAAATTGGTGCTGAAGCAGCTTAGAGGAGTTCTCTCCCCAGACTAAACTCAGGGTAGAGCGAAGACAGAGGTGGGTTTAATCATGGCCCATGGGAGCATTCCCTCTGGGGGGTGTTCCCATTGACAAATTGCTTTCGATCCACTGGCTAGAACAGGACGATCATGAAGTCAGAAGTCATGGGCTCAACCCCACCGGGATTCTGTTACTGTCACTCTCGCATAGCTACACGTTGTAAGCTAGCCCCGGCCAACTGTTCTGCAAATAAGTGCTATGGTCATAGATTCAATCTGTAGAACCCTACATCAAAACAGAAAGAAAAAAACCCACCTACTTTATAGTTAATCAAAAGTACCCTGCTATATAAGAAAGCATTATATATTATTTTTCCCAATAGTCAAAGATAACTACCTCCTTCAATTGCAGACTGGCAGGGTTCTTACCTAAACTTTATTCCCAGCATTTGGGATCTCAGTTCCTCGACCAGGGATCGAACCGATGCCCCCTGCAGTGGGAGCGCAGAGTCTTATCCACTGGATTGCCAGGGAAGTCCCTCTAGTGGTAGATTTAGCAGTAATACTGTTCCAGTGGTAGAGTCTGCTGGGAGGCAACAGCAGTAATCTAGGCCAGAGACGATCAAGACAGATACTAAGGCAGAGATGCAGGATGAGAGAAGGGACACACCAGGGAGATACGTAGGACGTGAACGGCCAGACGTTGGCAGCCAGGAGTTTTAGTGATGTCACCTGTTGGAGGGACACTAGCTTGGACTTCCTGTACCCTAACCACAGATGTCAGTTGTCCACTGGAACCCAGACTCTGATAAACAAAAGCCCTGATCTGGAGTGCTCACTGATTTCCCTGATGTAACTATCCCCACCAATTTCAGTCTACAAAGGGCTTAACAATCAGCTGGCAAAATTCCTGATGTTTTGGATGTTGCTCATGTGGGCCAAAACAAGAGAGTGCTGGCACACCACTGACCTGAATTCAGTGTCAATCTGATTTTCAGTTTACTTAGGTTTTGCCTCTTTTACCCTTCCTTCTTTGAACCTATTGACTATGCTTTGCTCTTTCTTGTAAGAATGACTGTAAGAGCCATTCATAGGATTTTTATGGACATGGAGAAGACAGGCGCAGAGACACTGGACATACACTGGGTATACACTGGAGTGAATACTGAACTGTATACTAGATGTACCCTGGTGTATACTGGACTGAGTTGTACACTGGAGTGTATACTGGACCGTATACTAGATATATACTGGTGTATACTGGACTGAGCTGGACACTGGACTGGACTGTACACTGGATTGTATACTAGACTGTATAGTTGATGTACACTGGTGTATACTGGACTGGGCTGGACACTGTATGTACACTGAAGTGTATACTGGACTGTATACTAGATATACACTGGTGTATACTGGACTGGACTGTACACTGGATTGTATACTAGACTGTATAGTAGATGTACACTGGTGTATACTGGACTGGGCTGGACACTGTATGTACACTGAAGTGTATACTGGACTGTATACTAGATATACACTGGTGTATGCTGGACTGGGCTGGACACTGGACTGTACACTGGCTGTGTCCAGATGTGCACTGGACCATATACCAGAGTGTCAGATGTGTGCCAGCTGTGTCCAGCTGTGCACCAGATGTCTAGCTGCATGCCACATGTGTCTAGCTGTGTGCCAGATGTGCATTCGCCCATATACCAGATCGTCCAGCTGTGTACCAGATGTGTCCAGCTGTGTCCTTATACACTGGCCTCAATATACACTGTACATACAGTATACTGTACACTGGACTGGACTGGAAACTGAACTGTACCATATACTGAACTGGACTGGACTGTACACTGGATTGTATACTAGACTGTATAGTAGATGTACACTGGTGTATACTGGACTGGGCTGGACACTGTATGTACACTGAAGTGTATACTGGACTGTATACTAGATATACACTGGTGTATACTGGACTGGACTGTACACTGGATTGTATACTAGACTGTATAGTAGATGTACACTGGTGTATACTGGACTGGGCTGGACACTGTATGTACACTGAAGTGTATACTGGACTGTATACTAGATATACACTGGTGTATGCTGGACTGGGCTGGACACTGGACTGTACACTGGCTGTGTCCAGATGTGCACTGGACCATATACCAGAGTGTCAGATGTGTGCCAGCTGTGTCCAGCTGTGCACCAGATGTCTAGCTGCATGCCACATGTGTCTAGCTGTGTGCCAGATGTGCATTCGCCCATATACCAGATCGTCCAGCTGTGTACCAGATGTGTCCAGCTGTGTCCTTATACACTGGCCTCAATATACACTGTACATACAGTATACTGTACACTGGACTGGACTGGAAACTGAACTGTACCATATACTGGACACTGTATGTACCTTATGATGTACACTGGACTGGACTGGACATTGGACTGTATGGTAGACTGTATACTGTACTATATATTGGGCCCGACTGTACCTTATGATGTACAATAGACTGCACACTGGACTGCACAGTATACACTGGACTGGACACTGGGCTAGACTTCACAATACACTGGACTATATAGTACGCTGTGTACAGTGGATGTACACTGGGATATACACTGGCTTTGAAGAAACTGAAAGAAGTACCAGCATGATGTTTTCAGGTACATCATGGATACACATCCTTTGAACATAAAATGCAGAAGGCCAAGCTCTAATGATTTGGGATTTAGTTTCTCCTGATTTTTCCTTGAGGTCTAGGTAGACAACATCAGTCCATTTTCAATTTCAAGATGCCAAAAAAGTTCAAAGGTCAGTTTGCTTACATTTTATTACAACAAAAGAGTGGTTGATTCTAAATTATATAACGGGTAGCTCAAAAACAAAAATCCCACAACTAAACCTGGTATAAATGGTTTTCTACCCGTAACTAATATTTTCCAAGGAGAAAATCTGGGGATAAACATTTGTAAGGAAATTCTCATCGTGGGGTTCAGGGAATATTAATTTTGAATCCTTTGTGTTTCTATCAGTTTTCCAACAGATGGCCCCAAAGTGAAGCTGCTGGGCAACAGATGATGTCACAAGTCCAAGCAACAAGAACGAGATAATTTTTGTTCATCTACCTAATCAACCCATGATTATCCTTGTTAACAGCAATAAGAACAGTCTTTAATCTCACCATGCGGGAACTGTTATTTAAAATTATTGCTTTTATCTGGTTGAGACAACAATTAGAAATCTACAGGCTTGTCCATGCAAATACAAATGTGCTTATCTTTTTAGCTGGAGCTGCAGGATATGGTCCACACTTATATCCCATTTCACAATAATTAAAGTAAAAGTAAAAATGAAGGACAAATAGTCTTTTGCCCAAGGCCTGCTAGAGTTTCATCGTGGTTAGATTCTTTGTGCTGTGCTTAGTTGCTCAGTTATGTCCAGTGCTTTGCAACCCCATGGACTGCAGCCTGCCAGGCTCCTCTATCCATCAGGCTTCTCCAGGCAACAATACTGGAGTGGGTTGCCATGCCCTCCTCCAGGGGATCATCCCAACTCAGGGATCAAACCCAGGTCTCCTACATTGCAGGCATATTCTTTACCATCTGAGCCACCAGGGAAGCTTATAAGCACCCAAATAGAGCACGTGTTATATTGACAGTCACTCCCTTTGCTGCCTGCTGAATTCACTGGAACGAGATGATGCCAACACACTGGATCTAAGAGAACCAGTTGAGGCCTCATGGTCTGTCTTTGGCAGCATGCCAGGTTGCGCCGAGAGTGAACTAAACCAGGCCCCTTGCAGTCCCTTCTCAAAGCTTTGAATTCTCAAGGTTTGCCACTCAGTCCTGCCTCCTCATCACATCTCCATCTATGAGCGCCTGCTTCCCTGCCCTGCTTCCCCTGACAATGGTTCTCAACATTCTCCTGTCTCTGGAATCACTTGGTTAAAATGACCAAGTTAAAACACAAAGTGTTGGGCTCCAACCGCCAGAGGTTTTGATTCGGCAGGTTTGGGTGGGGCCTTGGGATGTGCCGTCTTGACAAGTTCCCAGGGGGCTGCTGATGCTGCTGGTCTGGGGACCACACTTTGACGATCACTGCTGGACCTTGGTTTTCAATGAATTCGGTCATTAAGTCGTGTCCAGCTCTTTTATGACTCCATGGACAGTAGTCTACCAGGTTCCTCCGTCCATGGGACTTCCCAGGCACTAATACTGGAGTGGGTTGCCATTTCCTTCTCCAGGGGATCTTCCTGAGCCAGGGATCAAACCTGGGTCTCCTGCTTCGGCAGGTGGCTTCTTTACCACTGAGCCACCGGGGAAGCCCTTTCAATGAATACTTCTGCCTTGAATTCTTACCATTTCAGCCTCTTACTNGCACTAATACTGGAGTGGGTTGCCATTTCCTTCTCCAGGGGATCTTCCTGAGCCAGGGATCAAACCTGGGTCTCCTGCTTCGGCAGGTGGCTTCTTTACCACTGAGCCACCGGGGAAGCCCTTTCAATGAATACTTCTGCCTTGAATTCTTACCATTTCAGCCTCTTACTTTTCCTTTCATATTGTGGCTGATGGGATCTGACACATCACACCTTGTGCGGGGGGCGGAGGGGGGCATCTCTCCTCTCTGACTTCATCTTCCTTATCTGTAAATCTGGGACCATCCTTTTCTCAAGGGGTTTTAGGATAGACCAAGATCCTTCTTGTAAGAAACATCCCAGAGATCGAGCACCTAGCTGTGACCGAGACGTGTAAGTGCCCTGCCCCTGCTCATCCTATGGAAAGGGAAGCATTTCTTAGACACCTGGGTCTAGCCTGGTATTCTGCATTCAGTGCCTTAAGAACACTTATCAATGATGTTGACGAAAAGCCACCTACACTGTATTTCCCCTAAAGGAATCTTACAATGCCACATGACAGAAAATAAGCCCACAGAGACCTGAAGAAAAAGAATGAGGACGCAGGACTTCCCCGGTTGCCCAGTGATTAAGACTTAACGGTTAAGACTTCACCTTCCAAAGCAGGGAGTCTGGGCTTGATCCCTGATCAAGGAATTAGGATTCTGCATGTCACACAGTGTGGGGGAAATAAAAGCAGCAATATACTCAGAACAGAATGCCCCAGCCCTGCCCATGCTCGAGGGATGGCCAAAGAAAAGCAACTGATCACCATCACAGCAGAATAAAGACAAAGCTGACCAGATGCCAACTGTTTTTTCTTGTCTTTTTTGCCTCTGGAAAAAGTTCCTTCCAGCAGCAAGTCAAGTGGGCACAGCGCAGCTTCCAGTTTCACCTGATAGTGCTGGGACAGGTGCAGGGAGAGGCCTCAATAAGGAGGAGATATGGAAAGGAGCTGAAAAAGGGAGTGGGAGGGGCAGAAAAACCCTCAGACACTGGCTGGTATGCTCACACTGGTCTGCTAGCACTTGGCCAGGCATTTGGGAAAACAAATCAGATTTCTGAAGCCTCACGTCTTTGGGACATAACTGTGGGCTTGCTTTTATGTCTTGATCTCACTGAGTCTGAAAAAAAAAAAAAAAGCCAAGGAGAAAGCTGGCCCTCACCTACTTGCCCTCCTACGGCACATATCTGGGATTCCTTGCTTTTCTAAATCTCTTCTTAGGGACTTGCCTGGTGGTCCAGTGGTTAAGACTTCACCTTCTAATGCAGGGGGTACAGCTTCCCTCCCTAGTTAGGGACCTAAGATCCCACATGCCTTGCAGCCAAACCACCAAAACATAAAATGGAAGCAATACTGTTAACAAACTCAATCAGGACTTTAGAAACAGGGACTCCTCTGGTCCCTGTGGTTAAGAATCCACCTTTCACTGCAGGGGATACGGGATCGATCCCTTGTCTGGCAACTGGGACCTCACATGCCTCCGAGAAACTAAGCCTGTGTACTCTGGCACCGCCGTGACACAACCAGAGAGCCAGCACAGCACAAAGATCCCGCACAATGCAGCTAGACCTGATGCAGCCCAAACAAAAGAAGCTGTAAGAAAGTAAAGAAAAAAAAGACTTTAAAAATGGTACACATAAAAAAAATTCTCTCTTGCCCTGCCCTCCGTCCTCCCCACTGCAAGTCTGAAATCGTTCAACTTGAGTGGGAACAATGGACCCGGAGACCTCCTGGCCCAGCCAGCTCAGGGCGATGAAGCTGGGGGTGCTGAGGGCTAAGGCGGCACAGGATTGCACCCAGAATTTCTCATGAACTGGGGATTAAATCTCATTCTGCTGTCAGTCCCTTTGCTGGCATATATATGCTACAGTGCTTCCTCCAAATATGACAGTCTGGGCTGCTAGGCGTATTTTTGACACACAAATGCTGGCTCATTGCTCTTACCATGTTATTCTAAGCACTTGGAGAATATGCCTTGTGTACGTGACCTGGGGTTCACCGAGCTTGTTTCCAGTAAGATAACCCAAGGTAGGGCATTATGGAGAAAGAAGAGAAAAATCTGGAGATTCAAGGACTATATCATGATTTGCAAAAGACAGGAATCAGACTATCTCTTTGTAAACTCTCACCCGACTGCATCCTGATGTTTAGACATAGATATGAGTGGTTCAGTGGAACAAACTCTGGGAGATGGTGAGGGACAGGGAGGCCTGGCAAGCTGCGGTCTATGGGGTTGCAAAGAGTTGGACACACCTTGGCGCCTAAAACACACATACACACATGAGCAGTTATTTATCAACAGGCAACATTTTTAGGAGGTCATATGCTGAGTTAGTCTAGGCCTCGTTCGCGTGAACTCAAACCAGGAGAACAAGCATTCATTCCCCTTTCTTCCTCCAAGCTTACTCAGAATAACCTTTATGGCTTTGACATCCTGAGTTAAGCACCTGAGGAGCAGTGCCACTGTGACTCACTTTACAGAAGATGAAAGCAAAGCACAAGGACTCCCTAGATTGTTTAGGGACACAGAGCCCACAAGGGTCAGAACTAAGTCAGGGGGCTTCTAATCTCTCACCAGCGCCGCCCGCCCCCAACTCAGGATCCTGGCAGGCAACAGAATTCCACTGCAGTGATTCACCTGAAGAGATATTAATAAAGAGAGCACTGCCAAACTAGTAGGCAAGTTAAGACACCAGGAGGGACTTCCCTGGTGGTCCAGTGGCTAAGATGCCACGCTCCCAAGGCCTGGGTTTGAATCCTGTTTAGGGAACTAGATCCCAAATGCTGCAATGAAGACTTGGTGGAGCAAAAAAAAAAAAAAAAAAGACAGGAGAGGGAGACGCCCAGAGCCTAACCACAGAAAGACCCTTCTCCCCTCAGCGTGCAGGTGTTGGGGCGGAGCCAGTGTTCCTAGCAGCCTTCGGGGCCACGTGGAGAGCTATCTGCACAGGGAGGGAGGCCAGGCTGAAGAGCTGCTGAGCTCTCTTCCTTTGCCCTCCTGCTGCTGACGCCGTCCATGGACAAAACCCACCTGGAAGCCACAGGACAAAGAAAGCTGAGAGATGCAGTTGGTGGAGTCGGAAGAGAATGGCTATGTGACGAGAGGAGAAGCAAACAGAATCCCGCCCCCGCCTTCCCTTCAAAAATTACACAGAATACACCCTTATATCAAGCACTATTCCCCTAACCACCCTGCCAACCTGATCAAAGATTTTTAAACTGAGAGTCGGATAATGATGTTAGCAGAGTTGTGTCTCTTGGTTTTATAGATCTGTTTTTTTTTTTCCTCAGAAATTATCTTTAAAAAAAAAAAACAAAAACAAAACCTGATAATGTGTCAGACTGTGCACTTAGCATGACTGCCTCAGCAATTAAGTAAATGTTAACTTGTGAATTTAGATGTCATTGGCTATTAGGGCAGAATATTTGACTCTTGGCCCTAGTGCTTGCCTTTCCATTTTGAGGAAATGGCAATGTTTTGTAGGGAATTGATAATAACTGAGGAAATATTATTAAGTAATATTACTGTTTAAATATCCTGTAGGGCAGAGAAAAAAAAAAGTTAAATTATGATTCAGCTCCAGCAGTACTACTCATTTTGTCGAATTTGACATTTTCCTTTGCCGGCTGCACCACCAGATGGCTGAGATCAAATGGATAACTATGGGCGAAGGATATTTTAGGAGAAAATGAAAGAGAGAAAAAAAAAAAAGAGAGAGTCTAGTTTATTATTTCCACAGTGACCCTAACTGAGCCTTGAATTCCCAAGCACACTTGGCTTAGAAAATGCTCTGCTATACATTGGTCTCCAGTTTAATACATTTCACCATAATTATCTCAAATATTTAAAGGAATTAAGCAAGATGAAATGGTATGAAAGAATACTTCAATAAGACTTCAAATTAGCCTTCTGGTGTTAAATCTGAGTTTGTGTTTCCTAATAGAAAAATCACAGGCTCCGTAATCAGACAGACAAGAGGCTGATTGCCGCATCTTCTACCCACTGGCCCTGTTATTCTTGAGGTGTGTCTTGCTTGCCTATTAACTGGGCGCTACTAATTCCAGTAGTCATGTATGGATGTGAGAACTGGACCATAAAGAAGACTGAGTGATGAAGAGCTGATGCTTTTGGATTGTGGTGTTGGAGAAGACTTGAGAGTCCCTTGGACAGCATGGAGATCAGACCAGTCCATCCTGAAGGAAATCAACCTTGAATATTCATTGGAAGGACTGATGCTGAAGCTGAAGCTCCAATACTTTGGTCACCTGATGCGAAGAGCCAGCTCATTGGAAAAGATCCCTGTGCTGGGAAAGACAGAAGGCAGGAGGAGAAGGGAAGAACAGAAGATGAGATGGTTGGATGGCATCACCGACTCGATGAATCAGAGTTTGAGCAAACTCCAAGAGATAGTGAAAGACAGGAAATCCTGGTGTGTGGCAGTACATGGGGTCACAAAGAGTTGGACATGACTTAGCAACTGAAAAACAACGACTAATCTGCAATCCCCAGGGCTTTTATGAAGACCAAACAGGTATAAGTCATACGTCCTCACACATGGCAGTGTCTACGATAGTTGGCATCTATCTCCACCAATGATGCTGTGTAACTGAAAGTGTTTCCACTCCCCCACTATTGCACCTTACGTGAAGAACCAACTGGGTGTTGATACTACTAGGGAGGACTCCACATGCCAAAAAAATTCCTGGAACTGCCCCATCTAGCTGACAGTGTTCAGGTTTCCGTACCCCAAATTGCCTAGGAGACAAGACACGGTCCTTAAGTGCAGTCCACCAGGGCGTGACCACGGGTGCTGTGATGACTCTGCCTTTCTGACCTGGGTTTCTGTGGAAAGTGTAATGGAAGGCAACAGGAGCAGCTCTGCACGTGAGGGCAGGCACAGAAGTCAGTACACAGTGCGCAGCGAGCCAGCGAGCTGAGCTCATCGCAGCCAGGAGCCCGGGGCCAGGCGGGCGTCATTTGCAAAGGCCTGAGGGTCCAGACTCCACACACTGGCGGAGCACCGATTTCTAGGCTGTCGCTTGAAGACAGCCAGGGTGCCTGTGTCCTTTGTCTAGAAGCTATGCTCTGGGTTTCTCAGCAGCGACTCAGAGAAACCCGAGACTTCCCTTTGTTCCTGTGCAAGAAACAGATCCTGTTTCCCTGCATCTTGTGTTCTAATCTAAAGCTGTCTCAGAGCAGAAGACGGCAGGGGGAATCCTGGGTTCAGGGAGGTACCTTTCCATATTTTTTTTAGGGGATTCTCATCACATCAAAGATGAGATATTAATACCAAGTGGCAGCTCCCTCCTCTGCTCCCCCTGGCCGCCTGCTCTCACTCAGGGTCCATTTCTTAACTCAGATTATGATCATTGTTCGCAGCACCTGGAACCCCTGAAATCCTTGCAGAAAGACAGAGAACCTTCCCCTTTAGGGGTATTGCTAAACTAAGCATTGTGTGCTTTTTTTTATGCAAGGTGATTAAGCAAGTCATTTTTAGGAAGAAAAGTATATTTTCAGTGAATGTATTATTTTTTATTTACTTAAATTTATTTACTTGTGTGGGGTCTTCGCTGTGTAACTTGGGATCTCCTGTTGTAATGCATGGGCTTAGTTTTTCTGCTGGATGTGGGAATTGTAGTTCCCCAACCGGGGGTTGAAGCCATGTCTGCTGCTTTGCAGGGCAGACTCTTAACCACTGGCTCAACAGGGGAGTCCCTATGTTATTATTTTGAAAGATAGTTTATTTTTTCGCCGACACCTCTGGCATGCAGCAGGGTCTTAAGTTCCCCAACCAGGGGTCAAACCCATGCCCACTGTGGTGGAATTGTGGAGTCTTAACCACTGGACTGCCAAGGAAGTCCCTGAACATATTATCGATTATACTACAATAGTCTTTCAAATGCAATATTTAACAATGTTCATAATACGTCTGGACCAATTTTACTTTTTCCTGTTTAACAAATGACACATGATGTTTCATTTGCTTTCTGTTTAACTATATGAGAAAAAATAAGGATTCCTGAATAAATATCTTTCAAAATGTTGAGCTTGGGAAACAAATGAGACTAAAATAGGCATTGCGTTAAAAGGCATGTTAAAGTGCCAAGACAGATTTTTAAAATGCTTTTTGACTTGATGTTTAGAAATGTTATACCTTATGCATTATAAATCAACTGACTGGTTTTGATAATTTTTGTGTTTTGTTTCTAATTGATGAGTTAAGACAAAAAGGATTCCTGCTGCTCACTGAGCCCTTATCCACAAAAAAAGCACATTGTAGATTATAGATAGGCTTTCTTCTTTTGAAATAAATAACTGCATTGGATATAAACATTATTATTTCCCTCTCTTAAACTTTGGAATGTATTTATTTACTTCTAATCTTTATTTGTATCTATTACCTATTGTCCAGAGGGGCACAAAATTAAGATTAAAATCTAACTCCCTCATTTCTACAACTTTTTTTTTCCCAAAATAACTGAGCAAATATTGCATTTATGTATAAGGTGACCACATATGTTTACTAATGCCAGTTACTCAAGTGTAATTATTAATAACTTTCCTCTTCATTCTCAAATGAGCATGGGTTCAGATGAGAAATTTTGCAGTTACTATCTATAGGTATATGTATCAGATGACATTTACACACATATATACACATACATGTGTGTTTGCATATGTATGTATATGCGTATATGTAAATGTACACATAAGTATACATTTTTAGGAATTGAGGGAAGATTTTTATTGATGTGAATTTAAAGAAATGTCATTCTTTTTGAGCTCCTCATATCTTGGATTGCAACACTGGCTATTTCCTCTCTTCCTGTTCTAGTTATGCATATAAGCCAAACAATGCATAGATTCAGATTGAAACTATTTACATCAATTTGGCAGATAACTGGGTTCAAAACAGTGCCAAGAAGAATGAGTGACTAAGTCATGGCCGCTCTCTCATCTAATCTCTCCTAAGAGCCTCCCCCTCAGAGTGCATCTGCTGAATTCCTTTCTTGGTGGAAAGGGTGGGGATGGGGGAATGCTTGTAATGATTTGATGTATTAATCTTTTTCAAATTGACATACTTACTGTTTTTAACAGCAGGAACTTCCAGAAGCCCTGATGTCCAGTTTGGGAACTGCTGCTTCATTTCCTCACTAACCTTTGAAAGGGAGGCAGCAAAAACAATAGGCACCTCCTGGAAGCATTATTGATCAAGGACACTGACATTTAAAAGTTACGGAGGATCTGAATCACACTGAAAATTTAATGTCTCTGAAGCTTTTTTTTTTTTTTTTTCCTTCTGATCAGTTTTACCCTGGCACATAAAGAAAAAAATACTGTAAAATTTAGCTGATTTCAGGAACTCCAAAAGCCCAGTCCAGAATTTAAAACTCCTAATCTAGGGACTTTCCTGGCAGTCTATGGTGAAGACACTGTGCTTCCACTGCAGGGGACGTAGGTTTGATCCCTGGACTAGGAACTAAGACCCCACCTGTATGCCTCAGAGCACGGCAATAAAAAAGACTAACTCCAGATCTAGTGGCCAAAGATGAGCAGTCCTCATTCTTTACCATTCAGATATGACAAGATTCAAATCAGTCAGTTCCCATCACATTCTTCCAGCAAGACCCTCAATATTAAAAAAGAGAGGCAGGGAGGGCTTGAGGAATTCACAAGGAAGAAATCTGCATTGATAAAGAACAATTTAACGTCACTCAGACAAGTTCAGGCATCTGTGACTGATCCAAGAGAGACTACAACAGAAGGAGAATGCTCCTCCCTCCTACTTTGTTGGTGGGAATGTGAATTGGTGCAGTCACTATGGAAAACAGTATCCTCAAAGACCTCAGCATAGAGTTGCCATATGGCCCAGCAATGCCACTTGCATATACCCAGATGAAACTACAATTCAAAAAGATACCCCTATATTCACAGCAGTACTGTCACAATAGCCAAGACATGGAAACCTAAATGTCCATCGAAAGATGAGTGGATAAAGATGTGGCACATAATATACAATAAAATGTAACTCAGTCATAAAAACAGGGATGGCCCTACAGAATATCATACTAAGCAAAGTAAGTCAGAAAGACGATTACCGTATGATATGATGCAAATGAACCTATCTGTGAACCAGAATCAGACTCCCAGACAGAACAGACTCGTGGTTGCGGAGGGAGAAGGGGTGGGGAAGGGGTGGACTGGGAGTTTGCGATTAGCAGATGCAAGCTAGTATATAGGATGGATACTACAATAAGGCCCTACTGTGTCGTACAGGGAACTATAATATTTTCAATATCCTGGATAAACCCCAGTGGAAAAGAATATGTATAACCGAATCACTCTGCTATATAGCAAAAATTAACACAACACTGAAAATCAACAATACTTCAATAAGATAAAAAGAAAATGTTTCTCATTTAGTAATATTTCCAGCCATGTATTTTTTTTTTTAAGTTGCTTGCCCTTAGGGAAATCCTTTCTAACCTGTTATGAAATTGCTAAGTACATTTTGGGTGCGGCCTTCTCCATCTTACCTCAGCCACATTAAAATAAAAACACCCTGCTGAGCTGAGCCACATTAAAATAAAAACACCAGCAGAGGCTGGACACAGACACTGTCCTCCAAAAGGATTAAACTGAAATGGAGTGGGCAGACCCTCCCCAAAATACATCTGCCTAGCTAACAGTGTGCCTTCCTGATGCTGCCAGGAAACACAAGCCTACAAATGCCCATATTTAAATAGCTGGAGCCAAAGCTGCAGCCAACCATGATAATTAGTTTCATTACTAACTGACTAAAAAACACATAGAGCTGTTTCTTTGGAGAATAAATTTTTAATTAAGCAAAGTTGGTGTTTCAGCAGGTTGAGGGACCTGGAAAGCTTCTATGATGAAATTTCATGACTGATAACTCCTAAGAGGCCTGGCATTATTAACAAGATCATGATGAAGGACATAGCTGAGCAGTTTAAAAATAGATGATTACAAGTGCTTTCCCCAGGTGTGAAAGAACCACTGTTTGATACCTAATACCTGGGCCTACACACCTAATGATGTCTCAGCGGATACAAACACCTCATCCTAAGACGACTAAAAACATTTCTTTGGGAGAAAGCAAAGATGATTCCTGTTCTATTTTGTAGGCACAACTGTCAAATCACAAGAGGCCGTATATATTACAGTAAAGACCCACGGTTGCGATTTAGACTCCTTGCATCTCCTAGGGCAGTTGCTTCCACTTACCAAGCCTCTATTTCCATCATCTGTGAAATGGAGGAGGTGATTCAATCGACAACATCAATCTTACAGGATTGAGGTGAGGATTAAGTTGATAATACACCCCTAAGCACACTGTCTGGCATATAGAGAGAAAATACTCAAGTTGCTTTAATTTACAACTCAAAAAATGATTTGAAGTTGGAAATTCACTTGCGGCCAACAGTGCACTGCCTCCCCAGGGTTCACCCCAAAAGGCATCACACAGTAATAATATGATTTATCCTGGAGATGATATACCTTCTACTCATTTTTCAAGACACAGCTTCGAGTTCCATGAATAAAAAGGAACTCAATGCTAAAGCTAAAGATATGCCTCAGAAAGCCATCGTTTAAAATACAAAATCCTTTTTATCTCACTTCCATAAAAAGTAAAATATCTGTGGGGAACAGCTGGCTATAGGCAAAAATAATTGTAACCTAATACGAGGCTCCGTTACAGAAGCACCCTTCTAGAGCGGAGCAGCTGAGCCAAGCTCTGGCCGACACCCTGTGCTGTGGGGCTGAAATCAATGGATTAATCCAGCTGAAGCCTGGGTAGCTGTTCGCAAACGTCCGACGCCCTTTAATTTATCTGCAACTAAGAAATCTCTGATCACCACACAGATCATTGCCCAAAATAAAGTGGAATAAAAAGAGAGGCGGATTATCTATTGTAGAGGTAAATCTACTAGACTGGAGAGAAAACAGCTTGGCTCTGAGAAAGACAAGATCTAATTGGGAGGAAGAGTCAGACTGTGAGGACCACCCAGGAAGCCATGGCCTCACATCTGGATGCAGGAAACACCCTGATCTCTGAAACAAGGTTGGCTGTGCTGATCACTGACCCATTGTGCGGAAACCGGAACTTCAGCTCCTGAGTTTTACTCCACTGTATGGCTCTGAGCTGGAGAAGGAAATGGCAACCCACCCCAGTGTTCTTGCCTGGAGAATCCCAGGGATGGGGAGGCCTGTGGGCTGTCGTCTATGGGGTCGCACAGAGTCGGACACGACTGAAGTGACTTAGCAGCAGCAGCATGGCTCTGAGCAAGTGACGTAACCACCCTTGGCCTTGGGTTCCTCACCACGGATATGACTGACAAGCTAGACGTGGTGCTGGTGGTTTGGTCGCTAGGTCATGTCCGTCTCTTTGGCAGCCCCGTGGACTGTAGCCCTCTAGGCTCCTCTGCCCATGGGATTTCCCAGGCAAGAATACTGGAGTGGGTTGCCATTTCCTTCCTCAGGGGATCTTCCTGATGAAGGGATTGAACCTGGGTCTCCTGCACTGCAAGCTGATTCTTTANGTGGACTGTAGCCCTCTAGGCTCCTCTGCCCATGGGATTTCCCAGGCAAGAATACTGGAGTGGGTTGCCATTTCCTTCCTCAGGGGATCTTCCTGATGAAGGGATTGAACCTGGGTCTCCTGCACTGCAAGCTGATTCTTTACTAACTAAGCGACCAGCGAAGCCTGACAGGCTAGGGTCCAGAGCTAAACTGGATCGAAGATCTCTTCTAACACTCAAATAGTTAAATAGGATTGCTTTATGGAGGACAACTGAGTAACTATTTTGCCACAAACTTTTGAAACTCTAGAAGATGTTTCCTATTTTTATTTTTCACTTTAAAAATTTTACTGAGGTAGGTATGGTATAAATGGCAATAAACTGCATATATTTATAGTTTAAGGAGATGAAATTTGACATTTATAAAAATTGTACACTTTATATGAATTTTATTAAATATAAGGCAGAAAATCATCACCATGATCATGGAACATATCCATCACCAACAAGAGTTCCTGTTTTGAAACAAAATTTGATTGGAGTATAGTTGCTTTGATGTTTCTTATTTAAATATGCTTTCTTTTTATCCCACTTCCAAGAATAGCTGATAAAGATACTGGATCCTTCAACACATGCTCCCAAATGCTTCAAATTCAACTTGCCAAATTCATCAAAGGTTACCTCTCTCTGGCTGCAGTACCAGCTGCAACCAAAATTAGAACTCTGTGATGGCTTCAGAGGGCAGCTACATTTGCTGCTTCAAAAGACAGTATCAGATCTGAACTAAATCTGATACTACATTCGCACCCCTCCCCCCCTTTTTTTTTGCCAAATGTAAATTGGGTTTTCACGGACTCTGTTGAGGTCAGTGTGTTCAATCGGTTTATATAAACATTTTGGGGGAGAAAAATAAACATGGAAAACACCCATTTGATTTGAAAATAGTTCAAAAGGTCTTTAAAAATTATTTTGCTAATGTATGTGCTTACTTTGAGTCATTTTTCTTTCTTTTGACTAAAGTCCTCTTAAGAGATTGTTTCTATGTTATTACTTACCTTTGTTACATGGTTCCCACTGTGCTTACCCCATACCCTCCATGCGGTTACAATTCCTGCACATAGCAGAGGCTTAATAAAGTAATTCTTAAAATTCTCCAAGCCAGGCTTCAGCAATACGTGAACCGTGAACTTCCAGATGTTCAAGCTGGTTTTAGAAAAGGCAGAGGAACCAGAGATCAAATTGCCAACATCCACTGGATCATGGAAAAAGGAAGAGAGTTCCAGAAAAACATCTATTTCTGCTTTATTGACTATACCAAAGCCTTTGATTGTGTGGATCACAAGAAACTGTGGAAAGTTCTGAAAGAGATGGGAATACCAGACCACCTGACCTGCCTCTGGAGAAACCTGTATGCAGGTCAGGAAGCAACAGTTAGAACTGGACATGGAACAACAGACTGGTTCCAAATAGGAAAAGGAGTACGTCAAGGCTGTATATTATCACCCTGCTTATTCAACTTCTATGCAGAGTACATCATGAGAAACGTTGGGCTGGAAGAAGCACAAGCTGGAATCAAGATTGCCGGGAGAAATATCAATAACCTCAAATATGCAGATGACACCACCCTTTGGCAGAAAGTGAAGAGGAACTAAAGAGCCTCTTGATGAAAGTGAAAGTGGAGAGTGAAAAAGTTGGCTTAAAGCTCAACATTCAGAAAACGAAGATCATGGTATCCGGTCCCATCACTTCATGAGAAATAGATGGGGAAACAGTGGAAACAGTGTCAGACTTTATTTTTCTTGGTTCCAAAATCACTGCAGATTGTGATTGCAGCCATTAAATTAAAAGAAGCTTACTCCTTGGAAGAAAAGTTATGACTAACCTAGATAGCATATTGAAAAGGAGAGACATTACTTTGCCAACAAAGGTCCATCTAGTCAAAGCTATGGTTTTTCCAGTAGTCATGTATGGATGTGAGAGTTGGGCTGTGGGGAAAGCTAAGCGTGGAAGAACTGATGCTTTTGAACTGTGGTGNGGAATACCAGACCACCTGACCTGCCTCTGGAGAAACCTGTATGCAGGTCAGGAAGCAACAGTTAGAACTGGACATGGAACAACAGACTGGGTGCAAATAGGAAAAGGAGTACGTCAAGGCTGTATATTATCACCCTGCTTATTCAACTTCTATGCAGAGTACATCATGAGAAACGTTGGGCTGGAAGAAGCACAAGCTGGAATCAAGATTGCCGGGAGAAATATCAATAACCTCAAATATGCAGATGACACCACCCTTTGGCAGAAAGTGAAGAGGAACTAAAGAGCCTCTTGATGAAAGTGAAAGTGGAGAGTGAAAAAGTTGGCTTAAAGCTCAACATTCAGAAAACGAAGATCATGGTATCCGGTCCCATCACTTCATGAGAAATAGATGGGGAAACAGTGGAAACAGTGTCAGACTTTATTTTTCTTGGTTCCAAAATCACTGCAGATTGTGATTGCAGCCATTAAATTAAAAGAAGCTTACTCCTTGGAAGAAAAGTTATGACTAACCTAGATAGCATATTGAAAAGGAGAGACATTACTTTGCCAACAAAGGTCCATCTAGTCAAAGCTATGGTTTTTCCAGTAGTCATGTATGGATGTGAGAGTTGGGCTGTGGGGAAAGCTAAGCGTGGAAGAACTGATGCTTTTGAACTGTGGTGTTGGAGAAGACTCTTGAGAGTCCCTTGGACTGCAAGGAGATCCAACCAGTCCATTCTAAAGGAGATCAGCCCTGGGTGTTCTTTGGAAGGAATGATGCTAAAGCTGAAACTTCAGTAGTTTGGCCATCTCATGTGAAGAGTTGACTCACTGGAAAAGACTCTGATGCTGGGAGGGATTGGGGGCAGGAGGAAAAGGGGATGACAGAGGATGAGATGGCTGGATGGCATCACCGACTCGATGGACGTGAGTTTGAGTGAACTCCGGGAGATGGTGATGGACAGGGAGGCCGGGCGTGCTGCGATTCATGGGGTCGCAAAGAGTCAGATACGACTGAGCGGCTGAACTGAACTGAACTGAACTGAATAAATATATTGTTATTGTTGAATGAAACTTGATAGATAAAAGAGCACTACGGATGTCTTATTTCTAAAGAGCAGAATCTAGAAGCCAACAAGAAAAACAGGTAATGGACACCAACATGCACTTAGGCAAGGAGACGGAACTAAAAGTCCCGCTGGGAAGGACTATGGTCCTTAGTCTGTCTGACCTCCTATCTGGCTAAGTGTGCCTCTAGCTCCGAGGAACAGGCAGTTTCCAACACAACTTCTCTCCCAGTGGAACCTCAGGTCACACATAGATGGACACTGTCTGTGGCTCTGGGCTGAACACGTAACTCATCACACCTCAGTGTCTTTGGTGACAAATGAGAGAGCTGGAGATTCCTCCAGCTCCGACAAGCCAGGACTTTCGTGTTTTGCCAACAATGACTGACCTTCTCCTTTGAAAATCCTGTGTCTTTACAGACAATTGATTAATTCTGGTCACCACACCGAATAACCATTTGCTGACTGGAACGATACACTACAGCAATGAATAACCTCTACGTTGTAAATCATGTGAATGACATACACTGATTATCAGGGTATAAAGCATCATGGCATGGGAAGACAGCAGGCTGCTGTGGGTGATTTTAACATTTTGTTTAGTTTTTCTGCAGGCTATCTCCCGGGCTCAAAAATGATGCTCAGCAGTTATGGCATTGAGAGAAGTTGGGCAAAGTCACTTCCTACCTGTGAAAACTCATAATCAAATATGTTCACCCTTCTAAAGGCCAGGCTGTTCTTCAAGTGTCTTCCTAAACCATGGCAGGAACTGCTTCACCACAAACAGTAAGTGCTGTTTGTGGTCAGAACAACCACAAGCTCTTTCCTAATGCTCTGTCCCAAAGCATGCAGATGAAGGCTCCCATTCCAGCTGTAGAGGTGGCCGAGACTCAGAACGCTGCACCGGTTTACTCACCTCACTAACGTCCACCCTTAAAGACACTACTGTTGGTAACACCTAGCTGCTTTCCTACACCAAGTGGGTGAAAAGACACAAGTAAAAGGAGTGCCTGGAGACATCCAAAAGACTAAATATGTTCCTTCTTTAAGAAAATTTAGAAGCCCAATTTGGGGCCTCGCTGGGAAGAACATCACATAAAGCAGGTTTGGAGGGCTTCCCTGGTGGTTCAGTGGTTAAGAATCCGCCTGCCAGTGCAGGGAACACGGGTTCGGTCCCTGGTCCAGGAAGATCCCACATGCCATGGGGCAACTAAGCCCATGCGCATAGCTACTGAGGCCACGTGCCCTAGAGCCTGTGCTCAGCAGCAAGAGAAGCCACCACAGCTGGAAGCCCAGGCATCACAACTAGGAAAAGGCCATGCACAGCAAGGAAGACCGAGCCCGTCCCCAAATTACATAAACAATAATAAGAATAACAAGTTTGTTTTAGTTCCAGAGACAACAAAAAAGAAATACATTTCCAAGGAGCATTTTCCAGTCAACAGATGCTGCAGCTGAGCAGCTTTCTAGGGCTTCCCTGATGGGTCATCAGGTAAAGAATCTGCCTGCAATGCAGGGGACACAGGAGATGCAGGTTCAATCCCTGGGGACACAGGAGATGCAGGTTCAATCCCTGGGTCAGGAAGATCTCCTGGAGAAGGAAATAGCAACTCACTCTAGTATTCTCGCCTGGGAAATCCCACGGACAGAGAAGCCTGGCGGACAATTGTCCAAAGGATCACAAACAGTCAGACATGACTGAATGACTAAGCATACCAGTTGCCTTGATATTTGCACGATGCAATGGGTTCCGTGAACTGTGTAGCAGATTTAGGGAGTGAGTCCCCTGGATTGTGAAAGCTCCTAGCCCCACACTCTAGCGGGGTTGTGGGATTGTTATTTTGTGGCTGGGGGAAACTTCTGTGAGTTTTCAAACCAAATTACCTCCTGCTTTTTTAAGCCATGCCTCTTACTCCCCTGCTGTCTCCATGTCAACTGCTGTTTCTGCTTCTTGACGAAGTAGCCTGGCCCTGGCTACTGGAATGTATATTTTCTAGGCAGGCAGCAAAGAAAGTTGGCCCCAAATTATCATCAAAGGGGTCTGGGAGGATGGATAGAGATTGTCTTAGCACAATCAGCCTAAAACTACCACAAAAAAACTGTAATCTGACAAATTATTACTGGTGGCAATGAAGGAGGCCACAGAGCAGAGGAACGCGAGGGTGTCTTAGCAACAACGGAGAGAGGAAAATACAGGTATCCTAGAGAGTTTAGATAGCAGTAAAGGGAAGCAGAGTTTTAACAGGCTTAAAGCAAAGTGGGCTGTGTCAAGGAGTTAACATCTGTGCCTGCACAGCACAACGCACCCGGGGTCCCGTCTCCTTTGTCTTAAGCACAGAGTTAGGATAGACGCGGAATGTTGTGTCTGGAAGGATCTGTCTGAACCCCCGCACGTGGGCTGTCAATCAAGGCTGCTTCTCTGTGTCACAGGGACTCAAGCGTCCTGGGCGGGTGTGGCAAGTTTTATTCTTCACTGATGTAACTTCACACTGTCCGTAATCTCAGAGGACAAGGTTTCTCAGTGAATAAGCAGGTAGCCGTCACTCAAGAAAGGGGGCTACTGTGACCCTACAGCTCCCTGTCCTTAGGAGACACACTCCTGGTTAATGTTGCCCCTACTGTTTTCTGCATCTGTTATTCCAGCCTGATGAATGTGCAGATTTTTACTTTTTCAGCCTGAACTAATTTTTACTCTTTGAAGATACAGATACATAATACGAAACTCACTGTGTGTGCAAGAGAGAGATGGAGGAGGAGGAAGGGGGATGGAGGGAGAGAGAGAAAGACAAAGAATGCATTATTTCTTCATGGATTCTCAATAATCTTTCCCTTGACCTTCCATTTGGGCTTAACACAGGCTGACACGCCAAAGGAAAAATTTTGTTTATTCTAGCCCTTTTGCATTTCCATTACATTCCTAATTTAGTAAACTATGCCTGTGCAGTGAACTCAGGATACTGAAAATTATCATGCCTACATAAAGAACACAATGGCAATATGATAATAAATCATAAGCATCATAATGATAAAATAATTATAGTAATAATACTGTAATATTGTAATAATTTAGAAAAGGATGCAGGTGGCCCTTCAGTGGAAAGATAGATAAATGAGACTGAGTCATGCTCAATTAAGCATTTGCAAAAATGTGAAACTCAACATGCACAAGTGGAAATTTTTTAGAAAGCAAATTTGTGAATGGGATTTTATATAGAAATGTTGCCAATTAAATTTTCAAACAGTCGGCACTTCCATGGTGGTTCAGTGGTTAAGATATTGCCTTCCAATGCAGAGGGTACAGGTTTGATTCCTGGGTGGGGAGCCAAGATCTCACATGCCTCATGGCCAAAAATACAAAACATAAAAAAGAAGCAGTATTGTACCAAATTCAACGAAGATTTTAAAAATGGTCCAAAAAAAAAAAAATCTAATAATTTTTTTTTTTTTACCAACAATCATCCGTGACAGCTTGCTCTTTCTTTACTATATGGATCTTTCCTTTCAAAGACAAGCTGCTAATAAAATGAAACTAAACTTACCAACTATCAGTGGTTTTTCCTTTTTAAATGGGTATTTAGGAAATAGTGACAGTCCCACAAAGATACGGTTTTCTAGAAGAGGAGTAATTAAAATCTCAGTGTTAGGCACTGTCCCATATGCAGTGAAAATGAGCAAATCTTCCAAAAATGATTGTTCTCTTTCCACTTAACCTGTTGGGAGCAGAACTGGCCAGCTAATTGTCTGTTCCCTGGAACAGGCAATTCCTTCCATGGATTCAAAGAGAGAAGGCCATGGGGTGAGGGCCTGGGAAAAAAGAAGAAATATGAAGGAGAGGGGCAAGATTCTACCTACTTAAAGCAGTGGAGGACCTAAGTCTCAGCTCCACCTCCATCCTTCCCATCTTTTATGTCCAGCCCCACCCCTCTCCACAGGAATGAATGGCACCTAGCAGGGTATGAGCCTGGAGCTGGCTGCGTTTGCCTCGGTTAGGCATCAGAAAGGCAAGGAGGTGGCTGGTGGAGTCAGAAACCACGTAAGTGAATGGAAAAAGTCATTCTTCTGGAGAAGATAGAAGTCTTGGGCTACATCCCGAGGAACCTGTAGATGATAGGGGACCCCATGCTGACTTGAACACTGATGTTTAAGAACTGCTAAGCAGGGACTTCCCTGGCAGTTCAGTGGCTAAGACCCTGAGCTCCCAATGCAAGTGGCCCAGGTTCGATCCCTGGTCAGAGAACTAGGATCCCATGTGCTGCAGCTAAGAGTTCACATGTCATAGCTAAAAAGATCTCAAGTGCCACAAATAGAAAAAACAACAATCCTGAATGCCACAACTACGACATAGTGCTGCTGCTGCTGCTAAGTCACTTCAGTCGTGTCTGACTCTGTGTGACCCCATAGACGGCAGCCCACCAGGCTCCCCCGTCCCTGGGATTCTCCAGGCAAGAACACTGGAGTGGGTTGCCATTTCCCTCTCCAATGCATGAAAGAGAAAAATGAAANTGCTGCTGCTAAGTCACTTCAGTTGTGTCCGACTCTGTGTGACCCCATAGACAGCAGCCCACCAGGCTCCCCCATCCCTGGGATTCTCCAGGCAAGAATACTGGAGTGGGTTGCCATTTCCTTCTCCAATGCATGAAAGAGAAAAGTGAAAGTGAAGTCGCTCAGTCTGTCTGACTGTTAGCGACCCCATGGACTGCAGCCCACCAGGCTACTCCATCCATTGGATTTTCCAGGCAAGAGTATTGGGGTGGGGTGCCATTGCCTTCCCTGTCCCACTGCTTTAGGGTTTCCTATATATTTCATTCTAACTTAAACACAAAAAAGCACTAATGAGAGCTTTATAGAAAATAAAGAGATGCTTGACAGCATTTAAATTTCACTTCACATTTATGTAATTTATAATCAAATGTTAGACTGTCTCTGATACCACTGATTCATCAATTTACAAATTCCTATGTTCCCCTAGGAAAAATTACCAGGAACAAGCTTTATGGTACCTAAATAGTGATATAATTGAATTGAAATGTACACTAATAAAATTAAATTAAAAAAATATTTTTTAACCTTTTGATTTTAAAATAGGAAAACACTTATTTTTTAAATAACATCTTATTTGGAATTAGCTGGTAGATTCTTCGATACCCTTTCCTCTAAAAGGAAGATCAAAGTCTTCTTTTTTGTTTAATTTTTATGGAATAAGTTGGTTACATTGTAGTGTTAATTTCAGGTGTACAGCAAAGTCAATCAGTTATGCATTCACATATATACACTCTTTATATTTTTTTAAGATTCTTTTCCCATAAAGTCCATTGGAGAGTATTGAATAGAGTTCCTTGTGGTATATAGTAGATCCTTATCTATTTTATATATGAAAGTGAAAGTGGCTCAGTAGTGTCCAACTCATTGCAAGCCCAAGGACTATACAGTCAAGGGAACTACAACTACAAGTTGATATTTTTTAAGTGCCTGACTGGCAAAGCTAAGAAAGTTTAATAAATAACCATAGCAGTTAGGATATAGGTGAAAAGGCACATTCACATACTTATGATTACTATGGAAGATAAATGGTTCCAACCACCACTGAAGATAACTCCATGGTATCTTTAAATTCTGAAAGGCATATGTCTGCATCAACAATTTTATTCCTAGTGAAAGTCACTCAGTTGGGTCTGACTCTTTGCAACCTCATGGACTATATAGTCCATGGAATTCTCTAGGCCAGAATACTGGAGTGGGTAGCCGTTCCCTTCTCAGGGGATCTTCCCAACCCAGGGATTGAACCCAGGTCTCCTGTATTGCTGGTAGAGTCTTTACCAGCTAAGCCACAAGGGAAGCCCAAGAATTCTGGAGTGGGTAGCCTATCCCTTCTCCAGCAGATCTTCCCAACCTAGGAATCAAACTGGGGTCTCCTGCATTGCAGGCAGATTCTTTACGAACTNGGGGATCTTCCCAACCCAGGAATTGAACCCAGGTCTCCTGTATTGCTGGTAGAGTCTTTACCAGCTAAGCCACAAGGGAAGCCCAAGAATTCTGGAGTGGGTAGCCTATCCCTTCTCCAGCAGATCTTCCCAACCTAGGAATCAAACTGGGGTCTCCTGCATTGCAGGCAGATTCTTTACGAACTGAGCTATCAGGGAAGCCCTATTTTATATATAGCATATCAGTCCCAATCTCCCAATTTATCCCTCCCCCACACTTACCCAGTAACCCTGTTTACTTTCTTGCTTTGACTGTGGCCTGAACTTGCTGACTTTCTTCTAACAAATGGAAATATGGAAGTAGAGATAGTGAGTAAGCAAAAATGACACTTGGACTTTCTTTATGTTTTGTCTCATGGATCATACAGCCTGGGAGAAGTTAACTGCTTTTGTCTTAATTAAGATCTATAAAGACTGTTTTGGTGTAGCAAGACCAAAATTCAGTGCCAGCTATGCTACCTGCCAGTAATATGAACTTTGGAAAATTATTAGTCTCTTTTGGACAAAATTTTTAAACTGTAAAGTTAATATTTATTATCTCAAAGAATTTATATGAGGTATTATTGCTAATATATATGTGTGCATATGTCTTACTACAGTTGCTATGACAAAATTGACACTTAATGTTTCTTATTTTCCTCTTGCCCACTGCTTTTCACTTTTTCCTTAATGAAGAAATAGCAACTTAATAACAACTCATATTCTTCTCCCTCTCCCCCTTCATTTTCTCTCTCTTTCTCTCCTATTTCTCTCTCTTCTATTTTGCTATGAAAATAAATCAACTTAAAAATAATATAAATAAGAATCAAGTACATCTAGAATCCACGTTGGCTGAGATTTTCGCCATCTGTTTTCTTTCTTTTTTATGGTTCATTATTTATATGTACGTTTTATTGTGCTTTATTATATATGTAGGTTTTTTTTTTAATAAGTTGAGCAAAGTTTATTTTGGAAGTAGGCAAGCTGTATAATTATAAAGTAAACAAAAAAAGCTGGTTTTCTAGGTTGGGAAGGCAGTTATATTAATAAGAAAGAAATTATAACTCTAAAACTTTGAACATTTAAGATGCTTTCTGCTGAGACATGTTTGCTCAAATATACTCCCTGGCAGTGAATGGAACTATGAGTGACTTACAAGGGCCTCTCAAGTCCCTAATAGTAATACATTTCTATGAAACTTTTTCTTATGCCTACTATTAAGGACTATGCAAAACTTTCTATTGATCCTTTGGTTGATGATCACGTTGACTTATATCTGTTTAGAGGACAGTTATATGGAATACATAAAGACTGAATATAAATGGATGGGAAAATGTTGTAGAAATAAAAATACATAGAAACAGAGGTGATGATATTTATATAAGAAAAATTTGAGTTCAAGGCAAAGACATTAGAAAGATCAAGCAGGAATATTTGACATAGTTTAACTACAACTCACTGAAAAGTCATAAAAAGTAGAGTGATGGGGTAGGGATATTTTGTATCAGGTGATTAGAGAAGACCTTCCCAAAGATCTGATATTTGAATAAATATCCAAAAGAAGCAACAAGCCACGCTGATAGCTCAGGCAATAGCATTTCAGATAGAGGATACAACAAATGAAAATCCTGGGGGAAGAGTAACAGGAGGCCTTATTGATTTGAGTCTGAGTCAGTATGAAGTCAGAGCAAACAGGAGACCAGGTATCCCACCTTTTATTTCTCTAGGAGAAATAAAATGAGAAAAAAAGACAGACTCCTCTATAATCTCTGCTATAATTTCTTATCTATCAATGAAGTTACTACTGTTGGTTTAAAACATGGATCAGTGCACTGTGGTTTGATGAGACAACTATAACACAGCATGATACTGGCCTGTCAGCATAGAGGAATGAACAGAACTTCTAAACATATAGACCCATTCAACACAAAATGTTCAAGTTCATGTTTAGTAGGACATAAGCTACAGTACCTAACCATTCATTATTCACAACTAATAAGTATATTATTTTGCCTGAGGTAGGAGTATTGACAATATTTAAAAACTTTTTTTACATTTGTAAAAGTTGTGAAACTTTTTTACATTTGTCATGATAATGACAAACGCCAGTTATATAACTCAAAGGTCAAAAAATATGCCATAAATATTTTAAATGACATAAATATGTCATACACCAGTAAATACTGTCATGTTAAAAGTAGGAGGCAACTTGTAAAAGGCCTGGAATGTATATTTGTAAGAAGGAAATTGAATTCTACACTTAAGAAAATAAATTGATAATCTGATTAGATGAGAAAATCATATTCTGCTGCAAAATGTCATTCAAATCCCCAGTTTATATAACTAAATGTGTGGGCTTGAATTCAGAGAAGGTCACTAAGAGTTTTTATTGCTTATATTCATCAAATATAAGAATGTCAAATATAATTCTTTGTATAAACGTAGATGCTCAGTTTTTGTTTATAGAATAAATAAAAATAGGCTTAGGTATCTTGGATCCTTTATATTAGCAGTTCTTAAACTTTGATGTGTATATCTGCATAACGATCATAGACCTGCCATTGATGATTGTGATAAAGAGAATCTTAAAAGAACTCTTTAAAAAACCTAGAAAGCTCTTTATCTAGAATAGAATTTTTCCCTATTATCTTCCCAATAACTTTTTCCAAATATAAAATGTCTCTTTTCTCAACTATATACTATTTTGAATTAAAGTGGGGTACTTCACAGATATTAGCATGGTGTACCATGCCATGCTCTGATGCGCGAAACAAAGTTTATTGTTTTTTTATTTTTTTAATTTTAAAGTAGAGTATTAAAGGAGTTATGAAACATCTTTTGAGGATTCAAAAAGATGAGCCATGACAATTATAGGACAGTGATTTTTAGAGTAGTTTCTGAGTTTTACATGATATAATAAGATTTAAAAGTGAACTGTGAGACTCTAACCACAATTTCTGTTTTAACTGATTGCTATGGAAACATTTCCATTTCATAAAGATAATCATTAAATTTAAAAAACACTATAAAATCTGATTTTAAAAAGTACTTGCTAGTAACCTTCTAAGTCAGGGGTCCCCAGCCTCTGGGCTGAGGCCCAGTACCTCCTGGAGATCAGTAGGAACATTAGATTAGAAATAAAGTGTAAATGCACAATAACTTATGCCCTTGAATCATCCTGCAGCCATTACCTCCACTTCTGGTACATGGAAAAATTTTTTTCAATGAAACCAGCCCCTGGTACCAAACAGGTTGGGGCCCACTGCCCTAAGTAATCCAGTTCCTCCCCTAAAACAGTATGAACAAATATTTTTTTAACTTTCACTAGAAAAGATGACATAAATGTAATATTCAATAGATGTAGCTACTACAGGACTTGCTACTTTTACCACTTTTTGTCCACTGCATCATGTTGTTAAAATAAAAAAAGACCAAATTATACAAAGATTAATATGTCATGGTAAGGCCTTGTGATTCTATTCTATGAAATGTATAAAAGACTGGGGTATTTTAAACAGATGGGTCATATAATCTTATTTCTGCTGCTAAGTTGCTTCAGTCATGTCTGACTCTGTGCAACCCTATAGATGGCAGCCCACCAGGCTCCCTTTTCCTAGGATTCTCCAGGCAAGAACACTGGAGTGGGTTGCCATATCCTTCTCCGATGCATGAAAGTGAAAAGTGAAAGTGAAGTCGCTCAGTCGTGTCTGACTCTTAGCGACCNACAGATGGGTCATATAATCTTATTTCTGCTGCTAAGTTGCTTCAGTCATGTCTGACTCTGTGCAACCCTATAGATGGCAGCCCACCAGGCTCCCTTTTCCTAGGATTCTCCAGGCAAGAACACTGGAGTGGGTTGCCATATCCTTCTCCGATGCATGAAAGTGAAAAGTGAAAGTGAAGTCGCTCAGTCGTGTCTGACTCTTAGCGACCCCTTGGACTGCAGCCCACCAGCTCCTCCATCCATGGGATTTTCCAGGCAAGAGTACTGGAGTGGGGTGCCATTGCCTTCTCTGTTTCTACTGTAGAAGAGAGACTAATCTGTAAGGAGACAAGCACTGAAGCAAGAAGAACAGGTGAGAAATGATAATTTCGGCCAGGATACTAGCAATGATGGTTTGCAGAACTAATAAGATTTTACGTACATGTAAAATTTTTTTCTTTATTTCTGATGAATTAAATATGAGGTAAGAGAATAAATTAAACATTAGATTATTCTTTAACACCATACACAAAAATAAGCTCAAAATGGATTAAAGACTTAAATGTGAGAGTAGATACGATAAAGCTCCTAGAGGAAAACAGAGGCAGAATGCACTGACATAAATGTAGAAATATCTCTTTTGATCTATATTCTAGAATGATGGGAAGAAATATCAAATGGGATCTATTTAAACTCAAAAGCTTTTGCACAGCAAAAAACAGTAAAAAAAAAAAAAAAATGAAAAGACAACCCACAGATTAGGAGAAAATATTTGCAAATGATGTGTTTGACAAGATATTAGTCTCCAAAATTTACAAACAGCTCATGATACATAACAGCTCATGATGCATCAAAGCAAACAACCCAATCAACAAGTGGGCAGAAGACCTAAATAGACATTTCTCAAAAGAAGACATACAGATGGCTAAGAGGCACATGAAAAGATGTCCAACATCACTAGTATTAGAGGAATGCAAATCAAAACTACAATGAGGTATCACCTCACACTGGCCAGAATGGCTATCACCAAAAAATCCACAAACAGTAAATGCTGGAGAGGGTGTGGAGAGAAGGAAACTCTCCTATGCTGTTGGTGGGAATGTAAGCTGGTACAGTGACTAGGGAGAATGGTATAGAGATTCCTTAAAAAACCTAAAAATAGATACTACCATATGACCCTGCAATCCCACTCCTGGACATCTATCTGGAGAAAAACATGATCCAAAAGGATACATGTGCCCCAGTGTTCATTGCAGTACTGTTTATGGGAGTCAAGACATGGAAGCAACCGTCCATCGACCGAGGAATGGATGAAGAAGAGATGATCCATATTATCAATGGAATATTACCCATCCATGAAAAAGAATGAAATAATGTCATTTACAGCAACATGAATGGACCTAGAGATTGTCATACTGAGTGAAGTAAATAAGAGAAGGAGAAATACTGTATGACATCCCTTATATTTGGGATCTAAAATGAAATGATACAAATGGACTTATTAATATTTACAAAGCAGAAACAGACTTATAGACTTTGAGAACAAACTTATGGTTGCCAGGAGGGAAAAATGGGAGGAGGAATAGTTAAGGAGTTTGGGATATGTAAAATGCATACCAAACAAGGACCTACTGTACATTACATGGAATTCTGCTCAGTATTATGTGGCAGCCTGGATGAAAGGGAAGTTCAGGGTAAAAGGGAAACATATATATGTATGGCTGAGTCCCTTTGCCATTCACCTCAAATTATTATATCATTGTTAATTGGCTATACCCCAATATAAAATAAAAAGAGTTTTTGTTTGTTTGTTTTAAGAAATGTATCAGTTATGTCCAACCCACATTCAAGGGGAAGGGAATATACTGCCATCTCTTGAAGGAAAGATTGTCAAAGAATTGTAGATATATTTAAAGGTGCTATGTTGGGGGTGTGCGGTGAGAGGGAGGCTCTAGAGGGAGGGATATATGTATGCATATGATTGATTCACCTCATTGTACAACATAAGCTAACACAACATTGTAGAGCAATTATACTCTAATAAAATATTAATAAAATATTTTCAAAGAGAAAAATTAAGAATGATTCTAGGACTTTGGTTTGAGCAAATGAAGGAATGTATGGCCTTTTTTTTTTTTTTATGGAATGCTTCACGAATTTGCGTGTCATCCTTGTGCAGGGGCCATGCTAATCTTCTCTGTATCGTTCCAATTTTAGTATATGTGCTGCTGAAGCGAGCACATGTATGGCCATTTACTGAGATAATATGTGAGGTGACAGGAAACACTGGTTTGAAAGAACAGCTCAAGAATTCCATTTATGATATTGGTTGAAATGCCTATTAGATAATCATATGAAGACATTGGTAGAATATAAGAATCTTGAGTTATGGATGAAGTCTAACCTGTGTATATTGAATTGACAATATATATTATAGTTTATTAAAACCTGGAATATATTGCTTAGGGAATTTAGAACGAAAATAGGTCTTATCTTGGGCATTTCAGTAGTTACAAGAGGAACTAGAGAAGGGAAGATTAATGGAGTTGAAAGATGATAAGAGGTCAAGTGCAGAAAGTCCTTTAAGAAGGAAAGTGAAGCCACTCAGTCGTGTCCGACTCTTTGCCATCCCATGGGTTGTAGCCTACCAGGCATCTCCATCCTTGGGGTTTTCCAGGCAAGAGTGCTGGAGTGGTTTGCTATTTCCTTTTCCAAGGGATCTTCCTGACCCAGGGATTGAACCCGGGTTTCCCGCATTGTAGGCAGACACTTTTACTGTCTGAGCCACCAGGGAAGAAGGATCTAGCAAGTGCTAACTATTACTGATAGATCAAGTAAGATAAGGATCGATCTTGACCTCTGGATTTGTAATTACGGGAATCTGATAATGTAATATCCAAAATATCCAGGCTTTAACAGGCAATACCTTGTCATACTAAGAAGCAGGAAGATTGCACACTGAAGGAAAAAAGTCTATATATATACAAGCATCAAGATGACAGGGATGTTAGAATTCTCTGAAATATTTTAAAGCAGCCATAATAAACATATTTCAGGTACAAATTATGAATGTACCTGAAACAAATGGACAAATAGAAAGTCTCAGTAAAATAAATAGGAAGTCTTAGTACATTTGAACACAGTAAGCAAAAATATGAGCAAATACTTCTCTTGAATTTTCTGAATTTTTAATTGGTTTAAGTGAAAATTATAAAACCCATCAGATTTGGTTTTAAATGTATGTAGAGAAAATACTTGAGAAATAGCATTGAAACATGTATATTATCATATGTGAAATGAATTGCCAGTCCAGGTTTGATGCATGATACATGGTGTTTAGGGCTGGTGTACTAGGATGACCCAGAGGGATGGGATGGGGAGGGAGGAGGGAGGGGGTTTCAGGATGGGGAGCACATGTACACCCATGGCAGAGTCATGTCAATGTATGGCAAAACCAATACAATATTGTAAAGTAATTAGCTGCCAATTAAAATAAATAAATAAAGACAATTATAAATAGAGTTTAATGATAGTGAAAGGAAGGTAAAGTATATATACTCTGTTGTNCAGTCCAGGTTTGATGTATGAGACAGGGTGCTCAGGGCTGGTGTACTGGGATGGCCTGAGGGATGGGATGGGGAGGGAGGTGGGAGGGGGGTTCAGGATGGGGAACACATGTACACCCATGGCTGATTCATGTCAATGTATGGCAAAACCATTACAATATTTAAAGCAAATAGCCTCCAATTAAAATAAATTAATTTAAAATAAATAAAAAAGAAAGTGAGCCCAAGTTCAAAAAAAAAAATAAATTTACATGGTTCCTAGGTTAAATCATAAAATGTTGCACAGAGAGGTCTAGTTTCCATTTCAGTCTCTTCTTTTCCCTGTTACAGTCATATTAATTGCTTACAAAACAAAATTTTATTTTTGAAAATATAAGTGGATAAATATCCATATTTCATTCAATTTCTTATAAAACATGTAATTAGTAAACGTTCTCTTCTGATCTTTCTTTCCCTTTTTCCTTCCTTCATATCTCTCTTTCATGCAATGTCTTACAAATAACTCAACAGAAATACTTTGCAGTCAAATTTTCTCAACCCCTTTCACCCCTACCTCTCCACACTGCTACAGAGCAAGGTGTCCCATATTTATTCAAACAGTGCACATCTGATGGACTTTAGAGTGATTTTGGTCTCTTTCTCTTACATCAAGCTAGTGATCAGTCACTCAGTCATGGCCGACTCTCTGCGACACCATGGACTGTAGCCTGCCAGAGTCCTCTGTCCACAGCCTTCTCCAGGCAAAAACACTGGAATGGGTTGCCATTTCCTTCTCCAGAGCGTCTTACTGACCCAGGGATTGAACCTGCATCTCCTCTTGGCAAGTGGATTCCTTACCATTAAGCCACTGGGGAAGCCCATTGTTTGTGTTCTAATCTCTTCTTACAAAGACACCAGTCATTTCATTAGGGCCCATCCATATGACCTCATTTACCTTAATTATCTCTTTAAAGGCCCTATTTCCAATATAGTCAAATGCTGAGGTACTGGGGGTTATGACTTTAGCATATGAATTGTGAGGGACCACAATTCAGTCCATACCACAAGAAAGGGTTAGTCTCACCAATATGTGCTGTGCTTAATCACTCAGTTGTGCCCAACTCTTTGTGATCCTGGGGACTGTATGGAGTCCACTAGGCTCCTCTGTCCATGGGGATTCTCTGGGCAAGAATATTAGAATGGGTTGCTTTGCCCTCTTCCAGGGGACCTTCCCAACTCAGGGTCAAACCCAGGTCTCCTGCTTTGCGCGTGGATTCTTTACCACATGAGCCACCGGGAAGCCCAAGAATACTGGAGTAGGTAGCGTATCCTTCTCCAGGGGAATTTCCCGACCCAGAAATTGAACCAAGGTCTCCTGCATTGCAGGGGATTCTTTACCAGCTGAGCTACCAGGGAAGCTTCTCACCAATATATATACATATATGTGTGTGTGTGTATATCCTTAAGAATTCACAGAACATCCAGTTTTCTCTCCCTTTTATATGGTCTCAGGTAACCATTGCCAAACTCCACCCTCAGGCCAAATCCAAAGGGCCTTATTAGAATACAGCCACACCCATTTGTTTAGATATTGTCTACAGTAGAATAGTTAAGATAGAGCTTACATGGCCTACAATGCCTAAAATATTTACTATCCAGTCTCCTATAGAAAAAGTTTGCCAACATGTGGTCTAGGGTACTGACTGGCAGTGACAGGCTTACTAGGGAAATAAGAGTTGGAGGGATAGGCCAGGCTGTATGATGGATAGGATGATCATATATCCAAGTATGCCTGGGACAGTGCCAGTTTACAACTATCATTCCAAAATACTTAGTAACAGCATACATTTTTTGACCCTCAACAAACTGGAAAATTCCTAAGAAATGGGAACTAGATACTACTAGACTACCTTACCTGTCTCCAGAGAAACCTGTATGCAGGTCAAGAAGTAACAGTTATAACTGGACATGGAAACAGTTAGAATTGTATTGGTTCAAAATTGGGAAAGGAGTACATCAAGGCTGTATTTTATTTAGCTTATATGCTTAGCACATAGTGTGAAATGCTGGGCAGGATGAATCTCAAACTGGAATCAAGATTGCCAGGAGAAATATCAACAACCTCAGATATGTAGATGATACCAATGTAATGGCAGAAAGTGAAGAGGAATAAAAAGCCTCTTGATGAGAGTGAAAGAGGAGAGTGAATGAAAAAGCTGGCTTGAAACTCAACATTCAAAACATCAAGATCATGCCATTAGGTCCCATCATTTCATGGCAAATAGATGGGGGAAAAGTGGAAACAGTGACAGATTTTATTTTCATGGGCTCCAAAATTACTGCAGACTGTGACTGCAGCCATGAAATCAAAAGACGCTTGCTCCTTGGAAGAAACGCTATGACAAACCAAGACAGCATATTAAGAATCAGAGACATCACTTTGCCAACAAAGTTCCATCTAGTCAAAGCTATGGTTTTTCCAGTAGTCATGTATGGATGTGAGAGCTGGACCATAAAGAAGGCTGAGGGCCAAAGAAATGATGCTTTCGAATGGGGGTGCTGAAGAAGACTCCTGAGAGTCCCTTGGACTGCAAGGAGATCAAACTAATGAATCCTAAAGGAAATCAACCCCGAATATTCATTGGAAGGACTGATGCTAAAGCTGAAGCTTCAATACTTTGGCCACCTGAAATGAAGAGTCAACTCACTGGAAAAGACCTTGACGCTGGGCAAGATGGAAGGCCAAGGGAGAAGTGTGTGGAAGAGAATGAGATGGTTAGAGAGCATCACCGACTCAATGGACATGAATTTGAGCAAACTCTGGGAAACAGCTGAGGACAGAGGAGCCTGACAAGCTGCAGTCCATGGGGTCACAAAGAGTCGGACACAAGTGAGCGACTGAACAACAAGAATGGTCACTGTCATGGGTGACCATTTTGATCCCCCCCAAATACATACTGAAGTACTTATCCTGAGTACCTGTGAATGTGACCTTAGTTGGAAATAAGGTCTCTGCAGGTATATTCAAGTTAAGATGAGTTCATTAGCACGCACCCTAATCCAACGTAACTGTGTCCATGTAAGAAAAAAAAATTGGACACAGCAACACACAGAGAAGAAAACACCATATAAAGACACACAGAGGGAAGATGGTCCTGTGACAACAGAAACAGAGATTGGAGTGATGGATGTACACGTCAAGGAGTGCTGAAGAGTGCCAAATTCTGCCAAACATCCAAATACTTAGAAGCTCAAAAACATCCCATTCTTACAAATTCATAAGATTATAACCCTCTGCCTTTTTTGTTTCTTTGACAAGAAGTCTGCATGAAAGATTCACTTGAGGCACATAAACTACATTTAGTGGCCAGGTTCAACTAACAAAGACCACAGACTTTGTTGAACCCAAGTGTGCTAAACAGAACCCTAGATAAAGATGGATGTTCAGAGGGATTTTCATGCTCATGCAGGGTCAGAGGCATCAGTTCATTCTTTCCAACCAGTGTCTACATATTGAAATACCATTCTTTTCACAGTATTTGGGAAAGACCACAGACTCTGTTGAACCCAAGTGTGCTAAACAGAACCCTAGATAAAGATGGATGTTCAGAGGGATTTTCATGCTCATGCAGGGTCAGAGGCATCAGTTCATTCTTTCCAACCAGTGTCTACATATTGAAATACCATTCTTTTCACAGTGAAAAATAATCTCCAATAGCTAATATGCAAATTATTCAACCTTCTTGCATTGCTCTGATATGAGACAACTGAAGCCAAGACAGGAAAGCATACTCTAATTAATCTGTTCCAATGCTAATTTACCACACCTGAAGTATGAATGCTTAATTAGGGCATTTCAAAGTTAACCAATAGTATAGGATTAAATATCCCTTTCCAGGCAAAGATATTTGAAAGTCAACTAGAGACAATATAGTAGGCGTGAACTAAGGATGGAAGAGGGTGGTTGTTTCCTACCTGACCTCAATTCTCTGAAAGCAGGGCAGAGGAACAAGCTTAAACTGTAATTTCATTGATCTAGGTGAAACTCAAATGCCTGATAGAGTCTGATGTTTGTTACAGTTATGGGATCCATCCATCTGAGTGTGTTTATGAGGTCCTACCTGAAAGCAGGGGCTCAACGCCTTCCAATTCCAAGAGTAGCTTGTTGATAGTGTCCATGCAGCAATCATTTTTGGATTTTCAAAACTGTTGCTCCTGATTTCTGTCCACTATGTGTGTGTGTGTTTGCATATATACACTGTATGTATGAAGTTAGGTGGATGTGTGTGGTGGTGTTTTGTGCAATCATACTGACAGAAATAACTATTTTGAACCTTCCCCTATATTTGCTCCTAAAAATAGGAATCTTTGAAAATATATAAAAATTCTATTTCATACCATACCAGACATAACTTGATATGTGATCATTTTATTAATTTATCTCTACTACTACAGCATGCTGTGAAATTTCCACACTCCATTTAACTACCATAGGCATCTATTCTCATGTAAATAACTCCCAGGATATCTAACTTTCTTTGATGATTTACCCCACTTTGAAACTAATTATTATACATGCTTAATTATGAGATTTAGTTATGTGAAAAAAGACGATTTGCCTGATCTTAATTCAGGACTTGTATCACCTGAATTATTATAATTCAGTACAGAGCAATGTCCTCTATCACATCTGATACAACAGAGTGATTATTACTGGGTATCAGTTTAGTGTTGGGTTGCCCACTGAATATCTAGACAGAATTTAAGAAACATCTTTAAATGGTGAGTGTTTGATTTTAATTTGGGGATTTTAGGTGGGACCAAGTTACAGCAACAACTCTTATGGGAATGATTTTAAGTTTCAGAAGGCAGACGTATTTCCAGAAGAGAGGAAATTACACTTTTAGCATGGTGGCCTCAGGGGAGATGGCAAGATGTTGAAGAACCAATGGAGTATAATGGGAAAAAACCTCAGAGCGAGAATTAAAGACCTTCACTGCTATTTATTAACTGTTTAACCTTAGGCAATTCACTTGGCTTCTTTGAGACTTAGCTTCCTTTTATTTAAGGATGGGGCAATTATACCTTATGAAGCTCACAGGATTGTTGTGAGGTCCAATGAGATAATATATATAACATCAGTTCCATTCCTTCTCTGCTATTTCCTCCATGTTTCCAGCTCAATGTTCAACTCTTAATGATCACTCTGTCATTCTCTCTCCTTATCTTGCAGGAATGAAAAGGTGGAGGTTAATTCACACACACATACACAAGGAACAGAAAGACCAGATTTTGAGCAACCTTCCACAAGAGTATCTGAATTTTTGCTTTTTTACTCATTAGATTACTGGTTTATTATAAGAGTTTATAACTGAGAAACAGCCAGATGGAAGAGATGCACAGGGCAAGGTAGGGGAAAAGGGCTCAAGCATCCATGCAAGGGGCTTCCCTCATAGCTCAGTCGGTAAAGAAGCTGCCTGCAATGCAGGAGACCTGGGTTCGATTCTTGGGTCAGGAAGATCCCCTGGAGAAGGCAATGGCAACCCACTCCTGTGTTCTTGCTTTGAAAATCCCATGGGTGGAGGAATCTGGTGGGCTGCAGTCCACGGGCTTGCTAAGAGTCAGACACGACTGAGCGACTTCACTTTCATGCACTGGAGAAGGAAATGGCAACCCACTCCAGTATTCTTGCCTGGAGAATCCCAGGGACGGGGGAGCCTGGTGGGCTGCCGTCTATGGGGTCGCACAGAGTCGGACATGACTGAGGCGACTTAGCAGCAGAAGGAGCAGGGTAGTGGTAGGTTCCTCACATTTTGCCAGGAAAGGGGCCACCTCTTCTGGAACAAGCATGGGCCTCAAACCATACCACGAAAGGAGTCATTAACTCCCAAGCAGTGCTCTCCCCTTGGGCAAACAGAAGCCAGCCATTTAAATTTTCATTTACTTATTTTTATTTTAAAACAATGTTCAAAAGTCAGGATTTAAAAAAAAAAAATCCCACGGATCGAGTGTTCCAGAAGTCAGGAAACTTTTTCTCTTAAGGGCCACAGAGTAAGTACTTGAGGCTTTGTGGGCCATAGGATCCCTGTGACAACTGTCCCCTTAAGCATGGCAGCACCAAAGCAGGCATGGACAATATGGAAACAGATGGCCATGACTGTGTTCCCTCTAAAGTTTATGTACAAAAACAGGCTGTGAGCTGCATTTGGCCAATAGGTCACAGTTTTCTGACACCTACAGCATTCCATCCACTCATTCCTTTTTTTCCCCTTAGTTACACAAAAAGTAGACATTTTCAAGGGACAAAATATATTGAACAGCATTAGTTCCCACTTCGCATTTGGCCCCAAAGAGTGTACAGAATCTTCTTGGCCTTGTCTTCCCTATGTTCAGCCCCTAAGGCAAGCATGATACCCAGGAGCTGTCCTACAACCAAATGAGATAATGATCAGGGACAAATGCCAACAAATCTTTTCATCTACTTCTGCTGAGTGAAAGCTCAGGATCTCAGATGAAGGGTAGGGAGCTCTTGTAAAACTCCGCTTGGAAACGTGGTGGCTCCATTCTTCCTCTGGCTAAAATGAAGTTCTTGACAACTGTGTGCTTCCTGTGCATTTGAAACCTGAGTGTTTAGTGCACCAGGACTTAGGGAGTACAAAATAAGAGACACATTCCCTCAAGGATCCAATAGCCTAGTTGGGGAAGCAGAACACACACACAGAAGAAAAATACTAAACAACCCACAAAGCCAAATGTCAGATTAGTAATTCTTTGTAAAAAACGGGCTGACAGCATCAGTGCTGAAGAAGACTCTACAGAGGAATGGTCAGTTAGATAAGACATTACGGAGGAACGAAGACAGAGTGAAATTTTCCCCCTTCCTCTAATTCCTGCCAAAACAAGAGAAAAATATTTCAGGAGAAAGGAATGCCAATTTCCTTTGCTGACAATGCTTCCCCTTAAGTCCAAGGGTAGTAAGAACTCTGAAGCGCAGAAAAAGAGGTAAGATATTGGGATCAATAGTAATGTCTAGGTACAAAAAGGTCTATTCCAAATTTCATATATATTTGAATTAAATACAGTTGGATCAAAAAAACTGGTAGGCTGGTCAACACACAAAAACCTATTTAATCCCCAAATCCCACACATCCCATGTGTTGACAGTCAATCTGCATTTTAATATCTACACAAGATTATGAAATTCTAGAAATTATATTTGAAATGTAACTTGAAACTTTTTCTTCACATTGTGTGTTTTTAATATTACATGGAGTCAAATGGGTATAAATACAAAATTTCCAGTATAAACTTTGAATAAAAAATATACTGAGAGATTCATAACTTCTATGAAGTTTGGGTATTAAAACTTCATATTTTACTGGCTTGCTTTCTATAATAAAGAATGGTCCTTTTCATTCTTTTTATGAATATTAGAAGACGCAAACTATCATATATAGGGTAGATAAACAGCAAGGTCCTACTGTACAGCACAGGGAACTATATTCAGTTTCCTGTGATAAACCATAATTGAAAAGAATATTAAAAAAGAATGTCTACATGAGTATAACTGAGTCAATTGGCACAACATTTGTAAATTAACTAGACTTCAATTAAAAGAATGATCCTTTTCTCGAACTTTTCCCAACTATGACATTTGACTATGCCATCTGAGTGTTTTTTTGCTAGGAAACTGCCCGGTATAGCACGCAATTTAATATCCAGGATATGTGTGGATGGGTTAAACTCTCTGAGAGGCCCTCTGCATCCTTGCATCAATCTGATAGAGGGAACAAACAAGCTCCTGGTTTTCTGGAATGTTCCCAAAGTTTGATTCTGAACTTATCCTCTATCCAACCAATAATATTTAGCATTGTCTACACCTGATGTTGACCGTAAATTTATTGGAACTCTCCTAGATTGCTGTGTCTTCCTCCTGTACAGTCTGCATGTAAGATATGGTACGAACACCCACAAGGACTGAGGCCTGAGACTTTATTGAGTTTACAGGATGGGCTGAGTTCTTATTGTGCCTGCTGACTAATAAATTTTGGTTCACAAATGCTTGAAGTCTCTTAAATTCATCTTCAAACTTTTTAAAAAAATGTGCTGTAGTAAAATATATAAAATTAAAAATTCATCATTTTTAATTAAACAATTCAGCAGCATTAATCACATTCACAATGCTATGTAACCATCACCACTATCTATTACCAGAACTTTTTAATCATCCCAAAGATAAATACTGTAACCACTAAATAATAACTCCCCTGACTCCTCCCCCATTCCCTGGTAATGTCTATTCTACTTTCTGTCTCTTTGAACTTGCATATTCTAGGTACCTCATATAAGTGGAATTATACAATATTTGTCCTTCTGTGTCTGGTTTACTTCAATTAGCATACTCTTTTCAAGATTTATCCATGTTGTAACATGCATCAGAATTCCATTTCTTTTATGACTGAGTAATATTCCACTGTATTTATATACCACATTTTTTTATCCATCCATCTGTTGAAGGACACGGGTTGTTTCTACCTTTTGGCTATTGTGAACGTGCTACAGTGAATACTGGTGTAAAGGTATCAAACTTGCTTATAAAGTAAACTTCCCAATAGTGAGATGATGAGGGAAGCCTGCTGCCTTCACCACCCCCTTTAACTAATAGCTGCCACAAATATCTACCTTAAATAACTTAAAGTTGAGTATGATCAAATGGACTTGGATCAGACTATAATACTAAGTTTATTCATTTGTTAAATGGTGATACTAATAGTACTCAACTAGTAGACTGTTAGGACAATTAAATGAGTTAATTCCCATAAAGTGCTTAGAAATCTATCAGTCATAGTATAAGCATTGAAGAAATACAGTGTCACCATCCTTCATCTTTTAAGGACACATTATTTTGCTGCTACTGTAACTGTAATTTACCACCTACATTTAACATTCTGCCCTAACCTCTAATATGTTCTTGTTTCAAAGTCACCCACCTCCTCAATCAAAATTCTCCTCCCAAGTAGCCGATCTAATCAAGATAAGGAGTGGGACTTTATTGACTCATTCAACCCTGAAATATAAATTACTGACACACTAACCATAGACATCTATATGATGCATACCTTTTGCATCTCAGACACCTTCCAGACTTGTGGGAAAAAAAAAAAAAAGATGCAACATTTCCAGTAGTTACTTCAGTATTTCCTTTTACCATACTTTAAAAAATGACAATTCACCTTAAAATTCATGACTTCCCCTCAAGAATAAGAGAATTTAAAGAATCTCATAGAATTTTTAGTGGTCAGGGGAGTGATAAACATCTGAACCAAAATCTTTAAAATGGGAAAATCTAAAACGAAAAGACAGCCTTCAGAATGGGAGAAAATAATAGCAAATGAAGCAACTGACAAACAACTAATCTCAAAAATATACAAGCAACCCCTGCAGCTCAATTCCAGAAAAATAAACGACCCAATCAAAAAATGGATAAATAAAACTGACAAACCATTAGCCAGACTCATCAAGAAACAAAAGGAGAAAAATCAAATCAATAAAATCAGAAATGAAAATGGAGAGATCACAACAGACAACACAGAAATACAAAGAATCATAAGAGACTACTATCAGCAATTATATGCCAATAAATTGGACAATGTGGAAGAAATGGACAAATTCTTAGAAAAATACAACTTTCCAAAACTGAACCAGGAAGAAATAGAAAATCTTAACAGACCCATCACAAGCACAGAAATTGAAACTGTAATCAGAAATCTTCCAGCAAACAAAAGCTCAGGTCCAGAAAGCTTCACAGCTGAATTCTACCAAAAATTTCGAGAAGAGCTAACACCTATCCTACTCAAACTATTCCAGAAAATTGCAGAGGAAGGTAAACTTCCAAACTCATTCTATGAGGCCACCATCACCCTAATACCAAAACCTGACAAAGATGCCACACAAAAAAAGAAAATTACAGGCCTATCACTGATGAACATAGATGCAAAAATCCTCAACAAAATTCTAGCAATCAGAATCCAACAACACATTAAAAAGATCATACACCATGACCAAGTGGGCTTTATCCCAGGGATGCAAGGATTCTTCAATATTCGCAAATCAATATCCATGCAATAGAGGTTTTTCTCAGCTGAACTCAACATGGAAACTAATTCATTCCGTTAAAAGAAGGGAGGAAGGTATATCAACCAGCCCACCACAGTACTGGGAGAGCACAGAGGCCACAGCAATGGAATGCCCAGGGTGTAAAAGGAAGTCATAAAGTAGGTAAGCAAAGAAAGAGAGACAGACGGGGTGGGGGGAGACCCTTCCTGAGGATAATAAATAACTGAAGAGGCATTCCATAGACTGTACTAGAGGAAAAAATCTTTACAAAGGGTGATGAGGCTCCCTTATGAATGCCACGTATTCTGTGCGGTTACAGATGTAAAACTTGGTAACTTCCTGCCATTGCCATTCAAGGCCAGGAAACAAGGGAGCCCCAGCACAGAACAGAACAGAATGGGGCTAAGGAAAGGATTTGACAGCCCCTGCAGGCCACAGAACACTGGACAGGACTAGGGCAGAGAGGGCCCCCTCAGCCCCAGCTGGGTCCTTATTAGACCCACAAGGCGTATCTGGGGCAGGGAGTTGAGCCTTTAAGATTTCCACAGTCTGTTCATTTTAACAAAGTTCCTTGTGTTTATAATGCTCCAGATTAAAGATCTCTTCCAGATATTGGTACAGGGCACTGTGCTATTTGCATAACCTGAATTTTCAGTACTCCCCAAGCTTTGTGTCTGGAGAAAACCTGAGAGAACACTGTCTTCCTCACATCACCTTCAGCAGGCTTCCTTCTCCACTTTGCACTTTTACAGACCTGTTCTCATTCCATCCACGGGCAATGCAAAGGCACAAGGCTGAGGGTTACAAGTGAGGGAAACTGAGGCACCGGCATGCTAACTGGTTTGTCCAGAGTCGCCACATCTGAAACATAGAGCCCACCAAGATAAGCTAAAATGTAGCTCTTCTGACACCTAGTGCATCAGTCAAGTTTTGCTAAGGGGACTTCCCCAGCGGCCCAGTGCTTGAGAAGCCACCTTGCAGAACAGGGGCTGCAGCTGAGATCCCTGGCTGGGGAAGTAAGCTCTCACATGCCTCGGAGTAACGGGACCTGTGAGCGGCAACTGCTGAAGCCTTCACACTCCGGAGTCCACGTGCCACACCCACAGAGTCCAAGCACCACCCGAAAGATCCCTCATGACACACCAGGAGTCAACAGTGAAGGCCTGATGCAGCCAAATAAATAGACTTTTTTTTTTTAAGTTTTAAGGTTTAAGGTGCTAGGCGTTGGCACAGGGGACACAAGGATGCACTAGGCAAAACCCCTACTCTGGAACTCTCGGGATCTCAGAGGAGATAAACGAGCAGCAACTTCCCACATGACTTGCCTCGGGCTATGATGTTTGTAAGTCTAGGGCAGTGCCCTCAACCAGGTACAGCTTTGCTCCCCAAGAGACATTCGGTGGTGCCTGAAGACATTTCCAGTTCTCACAACTCGGAAGCTGCTACTGGCGTCTTGTGGGCAGAGCCAAGAATGCTGCCAAGATTCATCAATAAACAAGACAGCCCCCCACAGCAAAGAGCTATCCAGTCTCAAATGTCCAAAGAGCCTAGGTTGAGAAACCCTAGCGTAGAGCAGTATAGGGACACAGTGTAAGGAACTCAACTCTGCCTGGTCCTAAGATGGTGGAGGATTTATCAAAGAAGCAGGTGATGCTTGAAGTTATCAGGAAAAATGAGTAAATAGCATTCTGAGTATCCAAAAGAACCAACAGGCGAGAGGAACGTGAAATATTCTATTGTACAGGTATCTGTAATTTGATCTAAGCTGAAGGTGACTCTTCAATGGAGGGGAACCAGTAATGATATTAACCAGAGATGTGTAGGCTCATGCACTCAACAGTTTGTTATATTAGTGTTGAGCAGAAGATCTCAAACTTCATTTGGGATATGAATAAAAAATACAGATTCCAGACTTACCAACATACACACGCATGCACAAACATCCTGATGCACTAACACAGTAGGCCTAGGGCAGAGCCCTGAAACAGTATTTTTATAAGCACTCTGTGCAATTCTATGCAGGTAATCTAACTCCTCACTGGTATACAGAATATGTTTGACAGTGGTAAAATTGTAAGCTCAAAGAAAATAAAAAGAAATTTCACAAAGAAACTAAATAAGTAAAAAAAAATTTTTTTAATAAATAAATAAATAAATAAGTAGACTAATTATTTTCTCTGTTCTAATTTATAATGCGAAACTCTGAACTGGGTGCTTGTATAGGAATCTACTGCTTTAGTACAAGTCACACAGCGGGAGAGCTACTCTTCCTGGATTCCTGGGATGGGAGAAGCACTGAAGAAGTGTACACTCCATGTGATACTTTCTGGATAGTCCTTGGGGATCCCAATTGCTTCTCCAACTTGAAAAATTCTGTGTCCCCACACCTTGCAGACACAGCAGTACTTGCTTCCTATCCCCAAAGAGATTCATCCCTGGGCTTCCCCATCAGTCATACCATGAGAGCTTGGGTAGTTTTGTCATCTCATCTATGTTCTCTGATAATGATATGGGAAATCATAAAAGCCCAAATAAGATTTTTTAAATAGAAAGAAAAGAATAGTAAAGAATCTACAAGACGGGAACCTGAGATGTGACAGATGGGACTCTGAGAGGTTGGGTGTCTTGCCCAAGGCCACAAAGAGGAAAAAAGGTTCAAACTCAGATTTCCTGACTTTCCGTTTATGGTTGCTTTCATTGCACAAGAGTGAAGAGTCAGAAATGTTCATTTTGTTGTGGAAGCGATCCAAAACCTTACCCTGTAAACCTAGAAAGAACGAGTCATATCAGAACTGTAAGGAAAATTTTCCAAACTAAGTTTACCTTAGGAAATAAATAGAAATAAATCAGGGGAGAGAGGCACCGCTGAGACCACAGAGGCCCTCAAGTTAAAAATCATCCAGAGATGCCAGTGGCAGACTTACTGACGAAGCTCCGTGGTCCATTGGAGTTCAGAGTGGACTTGGAGCCCTCAGTGAGAAGGAGGGAAGAAAATGCGCTCTCATCCTTTGGCCACGTGCTTTCTCAGGGTCATTAGTTTTACCAAGTTTTACGATTGCTTTTACAAAGACAATAGTGCTTGTTTCCTATATAGTTTATTTAAGTAAACAAGAAGGAGACAGAAAGGTACCTTTGTGAAACAAGACTTTAAATTTTTTATCTAAAGAAAGCAAGCCAGAGATCTGTTCTCCGCCATTGTTCCATAAGTTCATTAAAATAAATAGCTCTAGTTTGACTTCAGTTCTGCTTGGCAAATGGCTCCCTTTCCCACCCACGTCGAGAACATCAAAGATTTTTAAGTGAATAAAAATGTTTCCAAACAGTTTCTTGAGCTGATCCTATTCTCATCAATGGGTCACTACAGAGGTTCTGTGGGAAGGTGACTGTATGTTTTTTCTGGCAAAACAAGCTTGTCCAAACCCAGAGTTTATTCTGTTGCGACTGTAAATTCCTATGAGCAACAGAAAGGGTGCATATCGTCTGAACACAGAAAGATAATGCACAGGAATTAGGAGGTAAACTTTAAACAGGTTTTGGTTCTAGTTTCGCCATTTTCCAAATGGTGACTTCCCAAAACAAGTCACTTAATCTCTTCATTTGTATATCAACACTGTCTGACACCTGCCTGTTGGATTACTTATGAGTATTAAATAAAAAATAAATCTATAAAAAGTATATAACAATATAATACAAAGTAAATGTTCAATAAATATGTGTTTCTTATTAGGTAAAGCATATTGCAGGGTCTACAGGATGCCCACCACCCAGAGAATCCTGGAAAAATGCAAATAATAAATGAATAATTATTTACTTACAAAAAAATAACTAATGTACTTAGCACTAAATATCTGGACACTTTGAAGTAATCCATTGGAATAATATCTCATTTTTCAAGTTTATATCTGATTTCAGTATAGAGTCATCCTTTTACTTGTTTACTTATTTGGCAAAAATTTTCCTTACTCATTCACACAGTTACTGATACTATCCTTTAGAAACTTATGAGAGATTTTCTAGTTAACCTGATCCTGGTAAATGCCAATGTGAAAGCTTGCTTACACTGAGTGAGGCCCCAAACAGGACATTTCTAAAGAAATCCAGCATGGACTGGAACTGCCTTTTTATATTTAAGCTCTAACTCATGGGGCAACATAAAATTAGCTCTTCGCTTGTTCCTTGGAAGAAAAGCTATGACCAACCTTGACAGCATATTAAGAAACAGAGTCATTACTTCGTCAACAAAGGTCCTTCTAGTCAAAACTATGGTTTTTCCAGTAGTCATGTATGGATGCAAATGTTGAACTATAAAGAAAGCTGAGCGCCGAAGAATTGATGCTTTTGAACTATGGTGTTGGAGAAGACTCTTGAGAGTCACTTGGACTACAAGGAGATCAAGCAGTCAATCCTCAAGGAAATCAGTCCTGAATATTCGCTGGAAGGACTGATGCTGAAGCTGAAACTCCAATATTTTGGCCACCTGATGCGAAGAACTGACTCATGGGAAAAGACCCTGATGCTGGGAAAGGAGAAGGGGATGACAGAGGATGAGGTTGGATGGCATCACCAACTTGATGGACATGAGTTTGAGTAAGCTCTGGGAGTTGGTGATGGACAGGGAAGCCTGGTGTGCTGCAGTCCATGGGCTCACAAAGAGATAGACATGACTGAGTGACTGAACTGAACTGAATTTTAATAACAAAGGCTGTTTCTCTGATTGTAAAGTTTTATGAACATTCTATACTTACTCTTGTATGTGAGTAGTACTTTGGAGAGTGATCACTGGGAGAAGAAATCATTTTCATTCCCAGAAAACATCTATGAGGTGCTCTTTTCATGCTAGGCACTGTACAAAAAGAACTACACGGCTATGTTCTTGTTTTTGAGTAGTTTAAAATTGAATCAATATATTATTTGCTTATAGTCAGTACATTAAAAATCTTGAGTGAGAATTATTTAATATTTATTTCTTGTTCCAAGCAGAAAGCTAGCAATCTCTAATCAGGTATGTATATTGCATATGTGTTTACAGTTCTGTGTAGTTTCATAAAATGAAGTGAATTATAAATTCGATTTTACTTTTAGGGGAAAACTCATCTGTGAGACTATGAAAATATATTTGGCAACTCAGACCGTGTGTCACAAATAAGTAGCCAGAGAGGGAGGCCACTTCCTCTGGCATTTGCCTCTCTCTTGGAGAAATGGATAGCTGTGCTAAACAAGCCAAGTTTATACCCTGCATGCCCTGCCCTCTGTTTCTGCCGACAGTATCGCCAAGCCATTAAGTATGCAGACTTAAAAACCTTACCAACCCCGTCTCTTGACTTTCAAGTTTTTCTGATTCTGCCATTGTAGTCACTCCTCTCCTGTATGAATTTCTGCACAGACAGAGGAGCCTGGTAGGCTACAGTCCATAGGGTTGCAAAGAGCTGGACACGACTGAAGCAACTTAGCACACACACACGAGCTACATTTATATATAGGCTGTTCCTTCCACGGCCTATCTTCCAGGGGCTTCTCATAGCAGTTTGGTATTCCTTCTTTGGAGAAAAATTACCTGTGGCTTTCCTGTTCTGGGCTGTAAGCTCCCTGAGAGCAGAGACCTTCCTTTGCTTACTGGTTTCTATCTGCTTAGCTAGAACATCCAACAAGCCCCTGGCACCCAAAAGGGTTGCAGTAAATATCAGTGGATCCTGGGCAAGTACTTCACTCAGCTCGGTTTTAGTTTTCTCATCAGTAAAATAAAAATACAAGTACCTGAGACAGGGTCTGTATATCAGTGGTGCCTATTAGATGCTTGATAAGCATTACTGTGCTCTCCCCTCACCAGACTGGACATACTATATAGGTCAACACAAAATGAAACAGCCTGGAGTTAGATCTGGGGACAGTGACACCCCTTGCACCCCCATTTCTTTCTCCAAAACCAAGACAGAACAAAATCTAAACTGTGAAAAGAAATTCAATGCACGTTCCTCTTACTGAGGCACAGAGCTTAAAATCTACACTTTCATTGTTTGGGAGTGGGGGCCCAAAATGGCATGCCCATCCCTTGCCAATCACTGTAAGACCAGAGCTACACAACTGGGATCTGGAGAATCAGGTCAGAAGGCAAGTTCTGCCCTATGGATGTGGAGCAAGAGAAACCAGCAGACCCTACAGAACATCACAGATGAGGAACTTTTAGAAAATTTTATATGTTGCAGGGTGGTTTCAAATCCCTGGGATGTGACTGATGTTGAAATCTAGAGATTTGGGGCTGATTAGGAGTGGATTGGGCTCACAATGCTTGTGCGCATCATTTTATGGTCAAATTACATTTGTCACCTGAGGCTGGGGGGACACTGCTTCTGTCAAAAGGCATAGAAGGGCCCTATATTATCAGGGATCAGCAAGAATGGCCAGGAATGGAGGGCACTGTGGTCCCTTCCCTTTCCTTCCCTGGAGAAGGCAAAGCTGGTGGGCTACACTAGCCCCTAGACTAGCTACATGACCCATAGCCCAATAAGGGAGACTGACCCAAGGGTTGGGCACTTCTCTTGGGAAAGCATCAGCCCAATTTGCTATGGCTCTTTACCTTTGAGCTTCCTCATCTTAGGCCTTTGAAGAAATGGTATACAAACATAGAGGACTGTGCAAGATACCTGGGAACATGTCAGGATTACAGCTGTTTCAGTACATATTCACATTTGGAAAAGAAACTCGGTTCTTCTCCTTTGGGACCAGAAAGATGATGAGTTCTTGTTACAGGGAGATAATTTATCCATCCCTCCTTCAGTTCCCAAAGTGTTACCTGATTTTAGCAACTCTGGATTTTTATGTTTATATAATTGAACAAAGCTAGCGAAGGTGATGGAATTCCAGTTGAGCTATTTCAAGTCCTGAAAGATGATGCTGTGAAAGTGCTGCACTCAATATGCTAGCAAATTTGGAAAACTCAGCAGTGGCCACTGGAAAAGGTCTGTTTCCATTCCAATCTCAAAGAAAGGCAATGCCAAAGAATGCTCAAACTACCGCACAATTGTACTCATCTCACATGCTAGTAAAGTAATGCTCAAAATTCTCCAAGCCAGGCTTCAGCAATACGTGAACCGTGAACTTCCAGATGTTCAAGCTGGTTTTAGAAAAGGCAGAGGAACCAGAGATCAAATTGCCAACATCCGCTGGATCATCGAAAAACCAAGAGAGTTCCAGAAAAACATTTATTTCTGCTTTATTGACTATGCCAAAGCCTTTGACTGTGTGGATCACAATAAACTGTGGAAAATTCTGAGAGATGGGAATACCAGACCACCTAACCTGCCTCTTGAGAAACCTGTATGCAGGTCAGAAAGCAACAGTTAGAACTGGACATGGAACAACAGACTGGTTCCAAATAGGAAAAAGAGTACGTCAAGGCTGTATATTGTCACCCTGCTTATTTAACTTCTATGCAGAGTACATCATGAGAAAAGCTGG
>SJYX01008013.1:111785-197077 GCA_006410675.1 Oreotragus oreotragus | reverse complement strand
CTTAAAGCTCAACATTTAGAAAACTAAGATCATGGCACCTGGTCCCATCATTTCGTGGGAAATAGATGGGGAAACAGTGGAAACAGCAGCTGACTTTATTTTTCTGGGCTCCAAAATCACTGCAGATGGTGATTGCAGCCATGAATTTAAAGACACTTACTCCTTGGAAGGAAATTTATGACCAACCTAGATAGTATATTAAAAAGCAAAAGCATTACTTTGCCAACAAATGTCCATCTGGTCAAGGCTATGGTTTTTCTAGTGGTCATGTATGGATGTAGAGTTGGACTGTGAAGAAAGCTGAGCGCTGAAGAATTGATGCTTTTGAACTGTGGTGTTGGAGAAGGCTCTTGAGTGTCCCTTGTACCGCAAGGAGATCCAACCAGTTCATTCTAAAGGAGACCAGTCCTGGGTGTTTTTTGGAAGGAATGATGCTAAAGCTGAAACTCCAATACTTTGGCCACCTAAAGACTCTGATGCTGGGAGGGACTGGGGGCAGGAGGAGAAGGGGATGCCAGAGGCTGAGATGGTTGGAGGGCATCACCGACTCGATGGACATGAGTTTGAGTGAACTCCGGGAATTCGTGATGGACAGGGAGGCCTGGCGTGCTGCGATTCATGGGGTCACAAAGAGTCAGACATGAATGAGTGACTGAACGACTGAACTGAACTGAATTGAATCTTTCATAACTCAGAACGAAATGGGTAAGAGAATGGTGACCACGATGTGCATCTAAAACATGTGTATTCCTTTCTGTATCTGGGTGGGCTTTCTGAGTTTTGAGTACTTTACAATTGATCAGCAAATAGTAAAATATATACTTATTTCTAAGGAGATCCAATTCAAAAGCAGAGATATTACTTTGCTGACTAAGGTCCGTTTAGTCAAGGCTATGGTTTTTCCAGTGGTCATGTATGGATGTGAGNACACAGGCTGGAATCAAGATTGCCGGGAGAAATAACAAGAACCTCAGATATGCAGATGACACCACCCTTATGGCAGAAAGTGAAGAGGAGCTAAAAAGCCTCTTGATGAAAGTGAAAGAAGAGAGAGAAAAAGTTGGCTTAAAGCTCAACATTCAGAAAACGAAGATCATGGCATCCGGTCCCATCACTTCCTGGGAAATAGAAGGGGAAACAGTGGAAACTGTCAGACTTTATTCTTTTGGGCTCCAAAATCACTGCAGATGGTGACTGCAGCCATGAAATTAAAAGACACTTACTCCTTGGAAGCAAAGTTATGACCAACCTAGATAGTATATTCAAAAGCAGAGACGTTACTTTGCTGACTAAGGTCCGTCTAGTCAAGGCAATGGTTTTTCCTGTGGTCATGTATGGATGTGAGAGTTGGACTGTGAAGAAGGCTGAGCGCCGAAGAATTGATGCATTTGAACTGTGGTGTTGGAGAAGACTCGAGAGTCCCTTGGACTGCAAGATCCAACCAGTCCATTCTGAAGGAGATCAACCCTGGGATTTCTTTGGAAGGAATGATGCTAAAGCTGAAACTCCAGTACTTTGGCCACCTCATGAGAAGAGTTGACTCATTGGAAAAGACTCTGATGCTGGGAGGGATTCAGGGCAGGAGGAGAAGGGGACGACCGAGGATGAGATGGCTGGATGGCATCACGGACTTGATGGACGTGAGTCTGAGTGAACTCTGGGAGATGCTGACGAACAGGGAGGCCTGGCGTGCTGTGATTCATGGGGTCGCAAAGAGTCGGATACGACTGAGCGAATGAACTGAACTGAATATTGTAGACAATACTGTAGCAAACTGTTAATTGTAGGCACTGGGCATATGGGTGTTCAAGGCACAATTCTTTACACTTTTCTGCATATTTTAAATCATAATAAAATGCTGAAAAAATAGTCCCAATTAATAAAGTCACCAAAAAATGACCTTTAACACACTTGCACTTCTAGTAAAAGGATTTAGTTAAACTCTGGCTTAGTTAATAAGTCACTGAAATTTTTAATAATTGTTCTTATTTTTATCAAATTTCTACATGTATGCATTTTAAAGCGTCTAACAGAATGACAAATCCTGATACATTGAAACAGCAGCCCCACCCTGGTGTTCATTTCCTGGTTGCAGAAGCAATCATTTTTTAATTTATTACCTTAAATTACATAAATATTAACAGTATGTACATACTGTCAGTTCTTGATTTTTCAGTTTTAGGCATTATCTACCTACTTTCTACCATAGTATCCAATGTGTCGAAAGATGCTACTAACAAAGTAATTTAGAATATAAATAAATACACTGACGTAAAGTAGAAATAACAGGTATCTGATAATTGGTTTAAAAAAGTAATTTGTGATTGCAATTTGTGTTCTAATGGCTAATTTCAACTACATACCAGCTATCTTGAGTCTCAGTCTAAATTTAAATGGGAGCTAAGCATGTTCTTGAGATCATGCCTTGGTATAGGACTTACTAACCCTGTTAAAAACCAAATGGGATAAACATAACCATGTATGAGCAAACCAGCTTTTATACCACACATTATTCTTTCAACAAGAAACAGCTAATACAGCTTAAAATCTTTTAGCACACTTAAAAGAACTACTGCGGAGTAATCACTTAGTTCCTTTCTAAAGAGTGAGAGAGAAGCTCGATATTATGAGGCAATACTGAGTTCTTTGAGAACATTCTTGAAAAGGTTACTCTAATAGTTTATTTTTAAGTTCAAAAATCTACCTGCTGTAAACTCGTTTGAAACAACCCACATTACCCAACTAATGATATACCACACTTACCAAATATGAGAAAGTTCAAGAATAGGAAGTTTTGATTTTGTAAAAAACTCTTTAGCTGCAGATCCTGAAATATTAAAACAGTGTTGTTTAGTGTTATTCTGAACGTACAGCTCCAAGAATAAAATGTGAGGTAAGAGTCTTAAGACTTCGGCCACTGAGAAAAAGGTAACCTTAACATGTGTACATGTCATATTTTCGGTTTCCAGTGACTATAAACTTTTTAGACAATTTGAGAATTAATTTATCCTTTATCATCACTGATGAATGAAACCATGTCTTTGAGATTATGAAACTGAGACCGTCCTATCCCATTTAGAAGAACTTCTGTTTTTAACAACTCACCTGGAATAAATCCGTTTAGATCAGGCTGAATGGTTTTAAATTGATTTACATAATACTGTCTTTGTTCATCTGTTATTTTCCAAGGATCGTCATAACTACTGGATTGCCTACGAATTTCATTGGCAGTTGTAGCTGAGGCTACAGTTCGTACTGTTGTCTGGTCCTGTAATGAAACATTTTTTCCTCAGTACAGTATCTATCTATATGACTATATGGACCAAGATCGTTAAGTTATTTATCTTTGAAAGTAAAACTTACTTTTTGTGGATGTTTAAAAATAAGTCTTAATAAACTCATCAACAAACCATATATTTGTTATATAGGTTATTAAACATTTTTGCACAAAGATTACATCAATGTGTAGAATGATAGCAATATGTAAGCAACAGAAAGCTATGTAAAAGGTGCCAAGAAAGCCAAGCAAATACATTCCTAGATGCAGAAACCTTTCAAAACTTCACTATGGGATTAGCAAGAAAATCAGCCAAAACTTTCAATAAAACATTCCAATGAAAACAGACTTGAAGAAAAGGCACAAAGTTCTTTTTCATTTTAATAAAAGAGTGAACTTGCATTTATAAAATGTGCAACAGCAAAATATAAAAACAACAACAGCAGCAATACTCTTAATGAAGCAAATAAAAATGCAATACCAATAAAATGTCACACCTGGACAGAAGCAGGATGCATGGTTAAAAGAGTACTGGTTGGTGGAGTATCAGCAAAACTGACCCAATTTTCTTGAGGTGGAGGTGGAGAATGTCCTGACCACACTGCATCACCAGCAGAAGAACCTAAAAACAGAATGGGTAAACATGGTGACTCACTTTTGGAAGAAAAAATCAAGTTACCAGGTTTTTAATGATAACAAATCACCACACATATGAACAAGTTTTCTTTTAAAAAGCTAACTCTGAGGAAATATTAACAACTTCCAAAATGGAATCTTATCTGCCAATTTAAAATTATACCTCATTTGGCATAATAACCAGTTTACTGCCATAATAAGCAATACAGCAGCAAAATCATTTTTATAACAAAGTATACTTCCCTTCACTAATATATACACCTGGGAATATATCTCCGATATAATATATCTCTTATACATTTTACCCTTCAGATAGAATCTGATACCTATAAACTTTTGTCTAAGCATCATAGATATAAGTAAACGCAATTACACTCAATTTACTTAGAAACTTTCACAGTTGGCTTTTGCTTCTATTTAAGGCACTTAATGAGTCTGAGTAAACTCCGGGAGTTGGTGGTGGACAGGGAGGCCTGGTGTGCTACAGTCCATGGGGTTGCAAAGAGTCAGACACGACTGAGCTACTGAACTGAACTGAACTTATAAATTAAAAGCTGACTTAGAGACAACTCTTAAAGGAACATTATCAAGTTTCCTTCCATTTACAACCCTTAATAAATGTTACTTTAAAAAATTTTCTAAATACCTGATTGTGCCTCACCAAAGGGAGACCAGAATGGCCCAGGTCCTGCAAGAGGCCTCTCGCTGCTTCCTCCACTGGGATGACGGTTGTGCTTCCTCCATGTGTGTGGAGAAGCTGGTGGAGACTGCTGTGGCGAGACTACTGGGGACACAGGTTCCTAGAAAGAACATCATTATTTGACAATTTAAATTTTAAGGTAACAATTTCATTACTCAGGCAGTCAATAAATATTTTAGTGTAAGCATTCCCACAGTACATCAATTGACAGCAATGTACATGTACATGATTACCTGCTGATCTACAGATGCACGAGGCTGGACAGTATCATGGCTTGTGGACCCTTTTTTCACTTGTCCCCTGCCAGGTGGTGGGGGGATTACACCAGAGTAAGACCCTTGATTTTCAGAATCTGAAGAATATGAGGTTGCATGACGAGATTCCTGTTCATTTTTTGAAGCAACAAATCTTGGCAGAGGAAGGTCCTTTACTGTTAACCACAAAAATAATTATTACTTCAAAATGAAATAGGATATACACATTAAAAACTGAAATAAGATGTGAATTTGCTATTAGAAAGAATTTTTGCAAAAACTAAGAAACAACAGACACAAAATGTTTATTGCCACAAATTCAGATCATCTCCCTTAGATTGTTTAGGGAAGCTCTAATCTAGAAGGCAGTAGTAACAGCAAACAGTCACTCTAAGGGGTTAAGCTGTATGAAATGTTCAGTGCATGTCAGGCCTTTGTTTGAACTTTATAATTTATCTCATAACTATATAAACCTTAAAAATCCCCATTTTACAGATAAAAAAAGTGAGACTCTAAGATGCCAAGGTAACTGACTGTTAGGATCAGGATCTGCAGGCAGGTCGGTCTGACCCTGAAGCCTAGACTGTTTCTACTCACACTGGTTCCCTAAAGGAAGATGTTAGAGCTCTAAACAAAACAAGAATATGTCACTAAGTTTGAAACTAGATCAATCTAGACATTTTCATTGAAGAAATTCATGAAAACATCTTCCTGTCCACCTACCAAGGACACAGTACAAGGCGTTAGTTATACCTCCCACTTTAGCCCAGCTATGACATTCCTACATGCAAATATTTTACATTCACTTTTAAATAGAGAAAAGGATAAAAGACTGAGAATGTCTCTGCACATTTTTAGACTAGAACAATACAGCAGCAGCAGCGTCTTTAGAAGAAAGTGTGCTTCCCTGCACCATGATTACCTGCATTTCTCTTTAGAATCTCCAAATTAGGGAGGGAAAATAGTAATGTTTATGCAGTATTTATATAAAGGAAATAAAAATCACCTAAAAAGAATGCAATCTCTCAATTCTAGAACAATGAAACGAGAGCTCCACGTTGAAAGCTTCTGGACGACTATCAAACAGAGGTGGCACTTAAAACTATTTCATAAAAACTCTAATATCACAGAAAACCTCAAGTTTTCTCTTCCCACCCCATTCCCTATGAAAACCATAGAACTCTGCACTTTAAGAATGAAGAAGAAATTCTTAAGGATTTAAGTCTTAAGAAATTAAGGATTTTCAACTACTTAGGCATCAATGAGCCTTCAAATAATAGAAAACCACATTATCCTAGGTGATACTTGTAGGGTGGGCAGATGTTTGCATTTGGGTTTTAGTCTGCCAATATTTTAAAACTGTCTCTACCAATCAAAATTTTGGTTAACTAATACTTTCTAAATTTCAAATGGAACTTTCATAGCTTTTCCAAACAGGAAAACACTAAGTATAATGTTGTTTTATACTTAGTAGAAAAGAATATAAGGAAGGCATATATGAAGATAGTCACTACAACTCATCAGCTACCTTGATAAAATTATTCATCTAAATTCTAAGCAATTTTTAGTAAATTAAAGTTGCCATTTTAAGTTTTTATATTACCATAAAATATGTGTGAAGTACATAAATGCCATAACGGAGTTAAGGTAGACATATTTTTCTAATATTAACAAATGAAAAAGCATGGTAAGAATAAAGTCGATACTTTAACTTAAGGTCACAAATGCCACTGAAACATCAGAAAGACTCCACAGTTCTACTGACTTCATTTCACTTCTGATTAGAAGTTAATTTTCATTTCAGTTACTAATATATTCCATAGTTACCTGTATTTATACTTTCCACTCTTAAAGGGAAGCCAGACTGGGCAACAGCTACAAGTTTCAAAGCAATATAGAACTGACTTCTTCCAAAATAACCAAGTCTTGTTGCACCACAAAGCTCCATAATCTATAAAAGAAAAAAATATTAATATCAAGAATTATGACAGTAATTCTCCACATAAGCAGCTATCTGACCTCTGTAACTTTTCCAAAATACATTGCTGACATATGGCATATTACTTTCAACTGACAACCAACTCTTCAAGTTTCAGTTTTAAATGTTTGAAAATAAAAAGGCACTGACAGGTTATCATTCTCCTACTTAGTAAAATTCATGTGATAAACAATTATACTTTATTAGAATAACTTTTTTCTTAAGAATCATATCTTTTACAAACAAATGTACCATCTATTCTTCTTCTTCATAAACACTGTGCATACAATAGGGTCAAAAGTTTCTGCAACTAATAGATTATTACCCAGTCATTTAAGGTAAGTCATAAAATGACATGCTAAGTGGGAAAGGGCATGGTCCATATTTTTGACCACATAAACACAAACTTTAAAACAATCAGATATATGAAGATTCTACCAGCAAGTGTGCTAGGTAAGATTGCGAATATGGGTTATTTCTCTTTACTTTCCAGATTATATTTAATGTGGTTATACTACTTTTCTTTAAAACAACAATTTTTGTTTGCCTTTAAAAAAAAAAAACTGGAGAAGGAAATGGCAACCCACTCCAGTACTCTTGCCTGGATAAATCCCATGGATGGAGGAGCCTGGTAGGCTGCGGTCCATGGGGTTGCTGAGTCGGACATGACTGAGCATCTTCACTTTCACTTTTCACTTTCATGCACTGGAGAAGGAAATGGCAACCCACTCCAGTACTCTTGCCTGGATAAATCCCATGGATGGAGGAGCCTGGTAGGCTGCGGTCCATGGGGTTGCTGAGTCGGACATGACTGAGCATCTTCACTTTCACTTTTCACTTTCATGCACTGGAGAAGGAAATGGCAACCCACTCCAGTACTCTTGCCTGGATAAATCCCATGGATGGAGGAGCCTGGTAGGCTGCGGTCCATGGGGTTGCTGAGTCGGACATGACTGAGCATCTTCACTTTCACTTTTCACTTTCATGCACTGGAGAAGGAAATGGCAACCCACTCCAGTACTCTTGCCTGGATAAATCCCATGGATGGAGGAGCCTGGTAGGCTGCGGTCCATGGGGTTGCTGAGTCGGACATGACTGAGCATCTTCACTTTCACTTTTCACTTTCATGCACTGGAGAAGGAAATGGCAACCCACTCCAGTACTCTTGCCTGGATAAATCCCATGGATGGAGGAGCCTGGTAGGCTGCGGTCCATGGGGTTGCTGAGTCGGACATGACTGAGCATCTTCACTTTCACTTTTCACTTTCATGCACTGGAGAAGGAAATGGCAACCCACTCCAGTACTCTTGCCTGGATAAATCCCATGGATGGAGGAGCCTGGTAGGCTGCGGTCCATGGGGTTGCTGAGTCGGACATGACTGAGCATCTTCACTTTCACTTTTCACTTTCATGCACTGGAGAAGGAAATGGCAACCCACTCCAGTACTCTTGCCTGGATAAATCCCATGGATGGAGGAGCCTGGTAGGCTGCGGTCCATGGGGTTGCTGAGTCGGACATGACTGAGCATCTTCACTTTCACTTTTCACTTTCATGCACTGGAGAAGGAAATGGCAACCCACTCCAGTACTCTTGCCTGGATAAATCCCATGGATGGAGGAGCCTGGTAGGCTGCGGTCCATGGGGTTGCTGAGTCGGACATGACTGAGCATCTTCACTTTCACTTTTCACTTTCATGCACTGGAGAAGGAAATGGCAACCCACTCCAGTATTCTTGCCTGGAGAATCCCAGGGATGGAGGAGCCTGGTGGGCTGCCGTCTATGGGGTTGCATAGAGTTGGACACGACTGAAGCGACTTAGCAGATACAGACCTCACAAAGTAACCCTAAAACAAGCACTAAGTAACCTTGTCTCAGCTTCTCAAAAATCCAAATTCTTGTACAAAGAGAGCATATTTAGTCTATTTTCTTTTTCCCAACACATTCAAAGGAAGATTAAGGTACCTGAGATGTTGTGATACTAAGTCAGAAGTATTTAGTAGAATTGCAAAATAGTACCTTTCAATGGTTCAGCAATATATCACAATAACAATAACCATTTGTTTTCTTTCACAAGGAATGAAGACAGTCAATTTTTGCTATGACTGATCATCATGGGAGGAAGTTCCTGTTTCTGCCACTAAGGGGCATCACTTCTTGGTAAATTTAAAAGGGCAAGGAGGCTAAAGAGGAGGCTTAAGAGAATGATGGAGAAAAGGAGGGTGAGAGTTAGGAATGGAAGAGCACACAGCCATGCAGGGTATGAAGGCACTGTGTTATGGTTATTATGCCCACTTGGAACCCCCGCAGGGATCATTATACATCTCAGATACTTTTACTTATAACCCAAAGCACCTAAAATGCACCAGGTAAGCGCTAGATAAAGGGAAGACCTAAAAGAAGGTCACGTGTAGTCTGTTTATCCCTATTACATCTGTTTCAGGTGCCCGTGGGATTTTCAGGGGGAGATACCCCAGGAACAGAACAGAGAGGTAGAGTTCAGAAGGGAGTACATTGAGGAGATACGCTCCATACCTGGGAAGCAGACAGGAGGTCATGAAAGTTGGGGGACCAATAAATGAGACTGCCAGCAAGCCCAGAGTGACAAAAGGAAACCTAACAGGCAGGTATAAAAAGGAGCTTATGAAAGAGAAAGTGGGAAAAAATACCAGCAGAAAGTGGGAAACCAAAGGTGGGACAAGGCTTTGGAAGGTGCGAGCAAACTTTAAAGGAAACAATCATTGCACATACAGATTTACATACAAGGTGTTATGAGAAGCAACCTAAACTCACAAGAATATATAAAATTAATTATGGAATAGCCATACGAGAAAAATATGTAGCCTTTAAAACTCACTTATAGGATTAATGTTACGAAAGCAAAAAGCAGAACACAAAACAGTATATATATATATAAGCATAACCCAATTCTAATATATACATAAAAATGGTAGTGAACATGCCAGCATATAGATCTGGGTGCTGAGATTAAGGAATATTCCTATATTTATATACATGAGGCTGTGTTTATTCCAAAAATATATAATATTATTTAATCAGAAATTGATAAATAATTTCTAAAAAGGAGAAGCAGGAGAACCCCCCAAAAGGGGGAGGAAATATACTCTATGTTTCGCAGTTATGTTTTGTTACTCGAGCAGTTATAGGGATGAGGTAGGATAAAATCCAGTTAGCAATGGGTTAGGGGATAAACAGGAAGAATTTAAGTAGAAAGAAAAGTACAAAACAGGTTAAGATATTGGCTTTAAAGAAAGTAAGTTTAGAAGGGTACTTTTGCTTCTCTTAAGTCTCAGAGCTAGTTCAGCAGAAGAGACACTAGAAATCAGGTCTTTTGATTCCACACCCAAAGTTCTTCCCAGGATGTAAGGGTGAAGTGGGGAGTGGGATGGGGTAGAAGAGCAAAAAGAAATACTATCCTTCTACTGTAGCATACATAACAAAATTTTAAAAGTCTGTATGCCAAGCTGCCGCCTCAAGAAAGATGTTTTGAAAAGAGTAGATAAAAAGAATCAGAGGCAATAAGTGCAATTATTCCTGTACAGCTCCTCCGGGCTGCATCCCTTACGAGACTCATTCTGTGGCCCAAGTCAGGCATGTGTGTCCCTGTGTGAACACTGGAGAGGAAGAAACACGTTACGACATATAAATTTACAAAGGAATACCTGACAAAATAGTCTAAAGAGGTCTATCAAGATTGAAATTACCAAGAAGTCTAAATTACTATCACAATCTGTGAAGTAGACAAAATCTGTCTCTAAAGAAATATTTGGAATAAATTCCTAGAAGGAGACCTGCTGGACCGAACTATCAGTATATTTTAAAACGTTATTACCTAGTGCCAACTGCCTTTCCAAAAGGTTTCTGAAACTTATTCTCTCACTGTCAGTATGAGAATGTTTCTCATCTTTTGTCATTTCATGTTTTTCTCCAGCAACTTGAAAAGCCACTCACATACTTAGATGTATTTACTTTTGACCCCTTGTGTTACACAGTTCTACATAACTATTCCTGGATCTGTAACATTCTTTTTTTGTCATCTCTTTATTTTTTAAAAACAATTTTAAATTGGGATATAGCAGCTTAACCTTCTTTTAAAATTAGTTTAGCTTTATAATATTTAAATACCTGGAGTAAGGTTAGCCCAGCCTTCGCTTTTTGTTCTTGTTTAGAATTTCCTTTGCTAATTTCATGTTACTTAATCTTTCAAAGAATCTTTAAAATCACTTATCAAAATAAATTGAGATTTTAACTGGGACAGCAATTTTCATGTATAGTCTGGTTTCTAACTTTAACAAGACCACTTTACTGTTTTATCATTAAGGACACTGTTGGCTAATACTGTGCAATACCTTTGTTAAGAAACTATTTAGCTAATTCTAATAGCTTTGTTTGGGGCCTTATATTTTAAAAAAACACAGAGAGATGTTAGCTTTATTACATGCATTTTGGGGCAGAAAATGAAAATATCATTAATTTTTCTCTTTGGCCTTATCAATAGTTCTATTAATAGAGTTCCTAACATCAAACCACCCTTTGATCCCTAAAATGAATTCCATTTAGTCATGGTGCATCACATTTTCAAATAATATTTATATAAAATTTTAACCACAATCTTAAAATGACTAAGTGTTAAAAAAATATTATATCTGAAAGGTATGGAATTGATATTAGTTGGCTTTGTATGCAGAATTAGCAAGCTTTACTTTTTTCCTGCTCTAAAATACTTTAAATAGATTAGGAATTACATAATCCTTAAAGATTTAGAAGACAATTCACCAGTGACACAGGGTGGGCATCTCTGATATACAACTCATTTTCTTCCATGTTATTGGGAATAAACTAGGCTTTCTATCTCTAAAATCTTTGATAATTTCCAAGAAAATCATATCACCTCCAAATTTAGAAATTTATTATTAGTTCAACATTATTCAAAGGAGTCACTTTTTAAACTGCCTCTTTATGGTAATTTTCCCTTATTCAAAATCATGCATATTTGTGCAAAAGCTTACACAGCTATCTGGTCATGAAAACCACTTAAAGTCCCTAAGATACAGAGTCCCACACCCTTTCCATTAGATTCTAACTCATTTAGGAAACCCAGGGCCAGCGAGTGATTGCTGGTCTACTACTGAGAGCTACTAAAAACAATTAACCCTTATTTCATTAACATTATAAAATTTATATGCTCATGATAAAAGAAATTATATACTTAGGATACAGAATTAAAAGTTTTTATGACCCTCATCAAAAGTAACAATTTTTTTATGTTTTTCCAATTTTCTCTACACATATCCAAACATACGAGCACACAGACTTCATATACACCTTTTACCATGCAGGGTCATACTATATATGATTTTTTTCCACATAATACTATTCAAAGATCTCTTTATATCAGCATATATAGTTCTCTTTCATTTTCTTTTTTTAACATAGCGTTCCATTGCATGGATATTCTTATTGCAAATTAACCAGCCCCTTACTGATGAACATTTACGTTTTTCCAGCTTTATATTACAAATAATGCCATCGACATTCATGTGCATGTATCTATCTTTGTACACTTGTACAACTGTAGAACCAATGTGCAGAAATAGAATATGCTTTAAAATGTAACATAGTCAAGCACTGTAACTCTGAGCAACTGTAACATCTTACTGAAGGGCACAGAATCCTGGCTGCCTGGTTTTTCTTTTTTCCAGGAAAAGATAAAGTAGATTTTAAATACCTACAGAGATTACTGTAGTTAGGCAATCATTCCATATCATTCATACAGTATTTGAGGAAGTTATATAATTTTAATGTGTCTCAGTTTCCTCATATGTAAACTGGGAAAAAGAATACACCGTCTCATATGGCACGTACAACAACGTCTGGTCCACGAATATCATTATTATCACTTTTTACTTACTATCCTGATCATAATGTACTTAATTTAGTCAGGGATGTCAAAGACTAAATCATTCTTGAAAATCACATTTTCCTGAGTGCTGAGAGCTATCGCCTATAAGCACCAAATTGGGTTTTATTATAATTTCTGAAGAATAGTCTTTAAATTCTAAAATATAGGGTGCCCTCATGCCTTCCCAAGTATTTTGAACTTGTGGCTTAAGACAATACACCAAACACAGAAATTTATCTCCTTTCCTTTCAGGTATCTTTTTTTAAATGATAGCAAGGGAATTCATAAAAATAAACAAGAGGAAAAGGGGGACAAAGAACTGACAGGAAATTTACGTAAATTTTAGCAATTAGAAAGCAGATGGGGCTTCCCTGGCGTCTCAGTGGTAAAGAATCTGCCTCCCAGAGCAGGAGACACAAGTTCAATCTCTGGTCCAGGAAGATCCCACATGCCACAGAGCAACTTAGCCCACGTGCCACCACCAGTGAACCTGTGCTCTAGAGCCCGAAAAACGCAACCACTGAGCTCACGTGCTGCAGCTTCTGAAGCCCACACATTCTAGATCCCGAAGCTCTACAACAAGGGAAGCCACTGCCAAGAGAAGCCCACACACCAGAGTAGCCCCTGCTAGCTGCAACTAGAGAAAAGCCTGCGCAGCAACGAAGACCCAGCACAGCCAAAATAAAAAAATAAATTTAAGAAAAGCAGGTGCCATACCTAATGAAGCAGGATAGAAGAAGTCAGTGCCGAGAATATCCATGGAGAAGAATCATTTTGGCCTGCAAAATGCAGGGACTCATCCAGAAATGCTAGTTATGACTGAGAGTGAGACTGGGACAGAGATGAAGTTCCCTATCCTACAGTTGCTCACAGAATACTAGCAACTAGACTTTACCCTCCAAGTAAAAACAAAGAAATGAAAAACTAACAAAAGCAAATGTCAAGGAAGTACCAGGACTGCTGACATAGACAGGAGTTGTTACCCTAGAGAAAAGCTTCTGTTTCTAGCATTTAGCAACCCAATTAAAAAGAACATCTGACCCACTCCTCCTAAAGTGAGGCAGCCTTCTGAAGTGTTATTCCCCATTATAACAGTGCTCAGTTTTTCTACTGCCTCTAAAATCAAAAACCAACTGAAGAAAGCCTACAAAATGGAACAGAATTGACAAAGTTACAAATGGGGAAAATAAAACTCTGAAAGACATAATTCAATGAAGAAAGATCACTTAAAAATATTCTAGAGTGTATCTTCTGGGAGATTTAAGATAATACTGCCTCACCCACAAAACAAGAACAGGATAGCAATGATACTATGAAAAAGGAAAAATCAGAGAATAAGAGGTACAGAAATACAGCCGGTCCCTTGGTATCTACAGGGGACTGGTTCTAGGACCTGTCAGGGATACCAAAATGCAAGGATGCTTCAAGTCCTATAGCTGGCCCTCTGCATCCCTGATGATACAGAACCCACAGGTACCAAGAGCCAACTGTATACTTGTTGGAAAAAAATCTGCACATTACTTGCACAGTTCAAATCCATGTTGTTCAATGGTCAATTGCATACAAAGTTCAGCAAAAATATGAGAAGATTTTAAAAAATATTTTTTTCTCCAGAAGCAGGAAAGGGAAAGGTGAATTAGAACATATGAGAGAAAAGAAACAAAGAAGATAAATCTAGATGGGCCCAATTTTTCTTGAAAGGATATATCTACAAACAATGCAGAGGAAGGAGAAAAGTGATATGAAAGAACAAGAGATTTACCCCAAAGCCAAAGGACAGAGGTTTTCAGGTTGCAAGAGTCTATGGAGTTCTCGCCATGATGAGCTCAAGAATTCCTATGCACATGCTTACTGTGTGGCTTCAGTACAGCAAAGGTAAGACAAAGACCCTAAGAGCAGCCAAAACAGGCATAGGGCAGGGAGATAAGGAAGACAGCTTCCGAAAAAAATATTAACTGGACTAGCATCGGACTTCTCATTGGTAATAATGAAAACCAGAAAGCAATAGAGCAACATTCTCAAAGTTCTAAGAAAAAGCATTTTCAACCTAGAATTCTATATCCAGTATCCACATGATACTTTCATAGATGAAGAAATTTTAGTAAGTTTATCTCCTACGAACTCTTTCTTGGGAAAATGGTGTTATTTAGCAATATCTGGAGACAGGGCATACAGAAAAAAAGTAGATACATACCAAGAAAACAGAGAAATAACGTTGCAGCGGAGAACAGCTATGCAACTGGCCTAAGCAGTAACCAGTTCAGACAAATTGACAGAATGCTCTAGGAGGAACATTTCAGAAAAAATAAAGGAATAGATATGAAAGCAACAGTGCAAGAAAAAAACAGAAAGGCAGTTAAGAAAGTAAAAGAATGTAATCACAGTACAAAGCCTGGAACGGAAGTAAAAATATTTATATCATATTGTAAAGACCTTTTTACATTGAATTTTTAGATTCTTAAGTCAATCTAAAGTCAAAACATTAAAATTAAGAATTATAGTTCTAGAACAAGGTGCCAATGTTCTCAATATTAAGTATGTAAAAGTAGAGCTAACAAGTTGAGAGAGGGAAGGGTAAGAGAAGGTGAAGGAAAAAGACATCGGCTTCTGGGTTTTGGTCTACCTGAACAAACCAGAAAAGTCAAGAACTCTTTTTGGATATGCAGGAGAACAGAGATCATAGAAAAAACTGCTGCTACCCAAACTGGAGACCAAGAGGGAGCAAATACAGAGAATCACAACTTACTAGAAGAGAAACTCATCAACATAACTTCTCTAAAGCCAGTGCCAAGGAAGGGAAGACGGAACTGTCCTTGATGAACTGCTGCAGGCTCAGTGTGCACAAATCTGAGAGAGGAAACTACAGGGGGGCCTAGTTATACAGGGGCTTTACCTCCAGGAGAAACCTCCACCAGGTTCTCACAGTGAATGTGGGCAAAAACCCAGTGCTTTTAGGAGGGGGAGGGGGGAAGGAACCATCCTGAAATTCACCAAAGCTTTCTGCTCTTAACAACGCCTGTCCTCAGGAGAAACAATTTAACCAGAGCCCAACCTACCCGGTATTTCTCAGAGCCTAACTGATGTGGGAGAAGGGAAATGCCATTCTACCCATCCTGTCCCACTGAAGAAGGGTAGAGGGAATACGGGTGGGACTGAGCAGCAATTATGAAGTTCACAGGTTCACTGAGAGACTGAGACAGAATAATGAGACTATAGAATGCCCTGCTTCCTCCCACACCTCACATTACTCAAGAAGTATTTATGGCAGCCCATTAAGCCAACACTTCATGTCATGCTATCCAGAAAAAAATTACAAGACATACTAAAAGGCAAAAAAAAAAAAATCACACTTTGAAAGAACAAAGCAAGCATTAGAATCAGACTCAGATACTGCAGAGATGTTGGAATTATAGGCCAGGAACTTAAAACTATGATTAATATGTGAAGAGTTCTAATGGATAAAGTAGACACCATGCAAGAACACACAATATAAGCAGAGAGAGATGGAAATCCTAAAGGGGAAAAAAAATGGATATTTAAAACACTATGGAAGAAATAAAGATTATCTCTGATAGGATCATTAGCAGAGTAGGCATGGCTGAGGGAATAATCATCGATTCGAGCTTAAGGATATCTCAACAGGACCTTTAAAACTGAAAAGCAAACAGGAAAAAATAGAATATTTGAAAACTGTAGGACAACAAAAGATATGACATATGTGTAATAAGGTGAATAAAGAGAAATAAAACAGAAGACGCTTACTCCTTGGAAGGAAAGTTATGACCAACCCAGACAGCATATCGAAAAGCAGAGACATTACTTTGCCGACTAAGGTCCGCCTAGTCAAGGCTATGGTTTTTACTGTGGTCATGTATGGATGTGAGAGTTGGACTGTGAAGATGGCTGAGCACTGAAGAATGGATGCTTTTGAACTGTGGTGTTGGAGAAGACTCTTGAGAGTCCCCTGGACTGCAAGGAGATCCAACCAGTCCATTTTGAAGGAGAACAGCCCTGGAATTTCTTTGGAGGGAATGATACTGAAGCTGAAACTCCAGTACTTTGGCCACCTCATGCGTAGAGTTGACTCACTGGAAAAGACTATGATGCTGGGAGGGATTGGGGGCAGGAGAAGAAGGGGATGACCAAGGATGAGATGGCTGGATGGCATCACCGACTCAATGGAGTGAGTCTGAGTGAACCCTGGGAGTTGGTGATGGACAGGGAGGCCTGGTGTGCTGCAATTCATGTGGTCGCAAAGTCAGACACAACTGAACTGAACTGAAAACAAAAGAAATATCTGAAACAATAATGAGTAAGTTTCCCCCAAATTAATGCCAGAAATTGAACCACTGAACCAGGAAGCTAAGAGAACAGAAAGCAGGATATATGCAGAAAAAATAGAATATTTGAAAACTGTAGGACAACAAAAGATATGACATATGTGTAATAAGGTGAATAAAGAGAAATAAAACAGAAGACGCTTACTCCTTGGAAGGAAAGTTATGACCAACCCAGACAGCATATCGAAAAGCAGAGACATTACTTTGCCGACTAAGGTCCGCCTAGTCAAGGCTATGGTTTTTACTGTGGTCATGTATGGATGTGAGAGTTGGACTGTGAAGATGGCTGAGCACTGAAGAATGGATGCTTTTGAACTGTGGTGTTGGAGAAGACTCTTGAGAGTCCCCTGGACTGCAAGGAGATCCAACCAGTCCATTTTGAAGGAGAACAGCCCTGGAATTTCTTTGGAGGGAATGATACTGAAGCTGAAACTCCAGTACTTTGGCCACCTCATGCGTAGAGTTGACTCACTGGAAAAGACTATGATGCTGGGAGGGACTGGGGGCAGGAGAAGAAGGGGATGACCAAGGATGAGATGGCTGGATGGCATCACCGACTCAATGGAGTGAGTCTGAGTGAACCCTGGGAGTTGGTGATGGACAGGGAGGCCTGGTGTGCTGCAATTCATGTGGTCGCAAAGTCAGACACAACTGAACTGAACTGAAAACAAAAGAAATATCTGAAACAATAATGAGTAAGTTTCCCCCAAATTAATGCCAGAAATTGAACCACTGAACCAGGAAGCTAAGAGAACAGAAAGCAGGATATATGCCAAAAAAAAGTACACCTAGACACTCTACAAAAATTAACTCAAAATGGATCACAGATCTAAATGTAAAGCACAAAATATAACACTCATAGAAGATAACATATGTATTCAGGACCCTTAAGAAAAGCAGAGTTTTTTTTCTTTCACCTAATAGGATAACTCTATTAAAACAGTTTTTGTTTTGTTCTGTTCTTTTTAATGACTTATGACTTTTGCCTTTTTGCCAAGCTATCGTTTCTGCTCTATCAGTAGTCGTTCCAGTTGCTGCCTTTCTACTTTGTATGCCATTGTTTAGAAATGGAACCAACCTTTTTATACTGTAGAAAACAAGAATAAACAGTTCTCTAATAGTAACTCGAAAAGCTCTCCAATGAGCAAAAAGGACACAAACGTCATTTTTTACTTCCGATATACAAAGTATGGAGGTGGTGGTGGGGCTAACATAACTGAGCACAAATAAAGCAAGCACGGTGCTAAATACTCAGGGTGTTCCCGTCTAATTCTGAAAATAACGGAGTAGAATTAGTATTATTACCATGTTACAGAAGAAGAAAAAGAATCAGACTGGCTAACTAAGCCCAGCCGACTCAAAAGGGGGCAAGAGCTGTAATTCAAAGTCATGCTTTTAATCTCAGAGAAGGCGATGGCACCCCACTCCAGTACTCTTGCCCGGAGAATCCCATGGACAGAGGAGCCTGGTGGGCTGCGGTCCATGGGGTCACGAAGAGTCAGACACGACTGAGCGACTTCCCTTTCACTTTTCACTTTCATGCACTGGAGAAGGAAATGGCAACCCATTCCAGTGTTCTTGCCTGGAGAATCCCAGGGACGGGGGAGCCTGGTGGGCTGCCATCAATGGGGTCACACAGAGTCGGACACGACTTAGCAGCAGCAGCTTTTAATCTTCTACCAAGACTTGCTGTCCATTTTCCTGGAATAATGTTGGCTACCTCAGAGCAAGTGCCCCCAATAAGTCCTAAAAATCCAGAATGCCTAGTACACAGTGACAATCAAAGAGTAGTTTAAATGCATTAGGAAGGCTTTTTAATCCTATGCTCATAACATTGGGTACACGGAATGCTAACAATAGAGATAGATGGAAGTTATTGGAGAATTTCAGCTTGAATACATGAGCTGAATTATAAATAGAAAAATCCAAAAAAATGGAGTAAGAAATATATTGAAACTATACATAATACTGAGAATCAATACATAATCACTGAGAATACCATCAAAATTCTCTCCAAAATGAAATCTTATGAATGTTTAATATAATAAAATACAATAGAAAGAAGATCCTCCCTTTCAAGTCATCAAGTTAAAATTAAGAAGGTGATTCTATTGCTTTCATTTTTATAAACATTCTTTAAATTGGGCTGGGTCAGTGGACAAGCTGTTTTTGTTGGCTTAAAAGCCCAGACAGTTTGGTCTACCTATACACACAACACCTGCTACCAAGTCAGTCTAACTTTTATTGTTCCACTAACTTGCTAGACTTGTCTCCACACCTCTCTGTGACTCATTAGCTTTAATGACATGGGAATACTTGTAATGGAGACTCAGGTTTACTACAAATTAGTGGGAAATAGGGAATAATTATACTGAGTACTTACTATCAGGAAGACTGTTTATTTGCTGTCCCACTTAATACTCAGAACAATCCTCTAATGTTGGGTACCATTATCCCCAGTTCACAGGAAAGGAAACTGAGCCAAGTAAGTGGCAGTCAGGATTCAAATCCAGATTAGTCTGAGTCCAAAGGCTTTCCGTTCCCAGGTGCCGCTGAAGCATAGTTCAACAGAACTCTTAACAATGGCATGTTTATGGGGCACTAGTTCCAAATGTATTCCAAAGAACACCGATCAAGTTAAAGGCTCTGCAGCTGAATAAACTGATCTATTACAGTCTTCTTGGAGACTTCACAGTGCATTTTTAGCCCATAAGAGGCACTAAAAAAATCCTACAGCCTAGGAACAAACCTCTTTTTGGTTTAGGATCTATTAAAATGTTTCCGAACTAGTGGTCCATAATCAGATACTCTATATTAACACACTCTGGGAATCAATGCTATTAAGACCCCACCCAGAGCAGTGATATTCAAACTCTTCTGGTATAAGGATCTCTTATACATGCTTTAAAAAGTTATTGAGGACTTACTCAAAGCTTTTGTTTTTGTGGGTTATATTTATTGATATTTACCACATTAGAACTTAAATTGGAAAATTAAAAAATACGTACCTATGAATCTATGTAAACACAAAAATTATTTATGTAAACACAAGAATAACAAGAATAATAATTTTCCATCATGTAACTTAAAATTTTATGAAAATAACTTTTTCCCCAAATTAAAAAAAAAATGAGTACATTGTTTTATAAACATATACACAAATTTCCTTAATGTCAAGCTTACAACAACATTAATGTCTGTTTCTATATTTGAATTACTGCAATATGTTGATTTGTTGAAAGCAATAAAGACATTCCCACTTCACATAGATAAGTGTTGGAAAACAGAGGACAATTTACATAGTCTTTTCAGATAAACCTGATATTTTCTGATACCACACCAAAACTCTACAAGTGGTAGTTGCTTAAAGGTTAGCTGCAATACAGAATCCAAAGCCACATTAATAAAGTTTTCTGCACACTCTTACATTAAAAATCCACCGGTGTATCTGGTCTATTGCATTCCATATTGCCCCATATGTAACCTATTGGTTCATCGAGTCATGCAGATCTTCCAAATGTTGACATATTTACAAAATATTAAAAAATTACATTTGTTAATATCACCATTGGTCTCGTAAGAAAGGTCATTAAACACTGGGAAGCAGTCAAACACATGACTGCAGGTAAATTCCAATATCCTTATTTCTGCAGAAAGTTTGAATTTGATATCATTAGTAACAAATAGTAATAGCTGTTTTCCCTTAAGTGACAATCATACTTTCTTCATTTTCAAGAAAATCTTTGCCCAATATCCAAGTAAGCTGTTTCTTCAAGAAAAACGACACTCCATAAAAAAAGAAAAAAGATAAAAAAGTCAGGATAGTTCACAACTCAAACAGTAAAATAAGTACTTCTCAAGACAATCATCACTTTTCAGTATCCGGCAAATGTGGTTTATGCATACTTTCCATTGCATCACATAAGATACTAAAAAGATACATACTAAAGGATGAAGATTTTTTAAATTAATTTTTTCTACATACAGAACATTTTAAAGTGAAACTGGTGTTTTGCCTGTATGTCAGTAAAGAATACAATACTGTTACAGTTGCTAAGTCATGTCCAACTGCGACCCCATGAACTGCAGCACACCAGACTTCCCTGTCCGTCACTATCTCCTGGAGTTTGCTCAAACTCACGTCCACTGAGTCAGTGATGCCATCCAATCATCTCATCCTCTGTTGTCCCCTTCTCCTCTTGCCCTCAAACTTTCCCAATATCAGAGTGTTTTCCAAATAGTCAGTTATATTGACAACTTCTTCTGCATTATGAATGAAAACATCAGCACAGCAAAAAAAGAAAAGAAAAGAAAGAAAGGGGCAGCAGGGAGGAATAACTATTATTATGAAAACATATTTTAATCTCACAGACCAGGGCTCTAACACCAAACTTTGAGAAATGCTATTAGAGAGCACACTCTCTATATGGTAGTGATTGCTCTGATGTCGATGCCATACACTCCACGCCCTAGAGCAGCCACTGAAAACATGTCTACAGGTGCAAGCAAGTATACCATCAATCAGTGAAACTGGCCAAATGCGGGGATGTAGTGAGCTAAGATGAGCAGGTGTGACAGGAGCACCTGCTGTTCAGCTCTAGCTAACTGTTGCCATAGAAGAACATCTGTCAAATGATGCAATCTTCAGATTTTTCTAAAGCTGGAAGACTAGAATATTCCATGATACTGTTCTCACTTTTAAATACTAATGTGGATTCGGATAATTTTTTTTAAATATGCCGATCAACCAAAACACCTGGACTACCTACTACACATTATGCCTCAACGAGTATTCTACAGTTACTACTAGAAAAATGACATAAAATAAATGGCAAAAACTGCAGTAATGTTCCTTCAGATCCCCTAGCAAGCAAGGTGGAAAAAGGTGAGAAGGACTTTCATGAAAGATAATCATATATACAGATGTTAATACATATTATAATCTTACTAATGGTCCTTGAGTGTTTTAGCTCTAGAAATACTAGAGTGAGATTCTGAAGCCCCTCCAAATTATTATCAGGTTATTATGAATACAATGGCTTAATATAGTATTTTGTTATTAGCAAGAGACTCAAATGACTGAGACAAGTGAAGAGTAACCAAGGGAAATGAATGATCTCGTCCTTCCCTGACCTGTGTGTGTCAGGTCCAGTTCTTACACACACCCACATACAAGAATTCTAAAACACCCTTCCTCCTTTCCTTCAATAAGTCGAGACTGCTCCCGCTTCAAGGACTTTGCACTTGCTGCATCCTCAGTCTGTCTGCCCCTCAGATCTTTGCTTGGCTACTTTCTGGGTCATTCAGGTCTCAAAGTGCAATTTCAGGGTTTACCACGAATACCCTACTGTTCACTTATTTACTGCCAACATCTTCCAAACAAGTCAGTCTCCAACAAACAAGGAAGATCTCTTCTATTTCTAGCACTCAGAACAACTCCTGATGCCCAGTACCAATATATGTTTTTTGGATGGATACATAAATGAATGAATGAATGAAATATTTTTGAATCAATTTTGCTGCAGTGTCTTTCCACTTCTACACAGACTACAGGATTAAAAATCTTAAAGTACAGCTCCAAACAGTGTATATTACATGTAAAGAACAAACTCACTTAAGTCTAACTCTTAAGACTCTCTGTACAGTAGTCCCCAACTGTCTTCCCAGTCTTATTTTGGTCAGCCTAGACTGGGCTCACCTATCTTCATACGTTTACTTTTCTCTCTCACCAGATCACTCTCTAATCTATGTCTGCCTGTTAAAATTACACCCCTCCTTCACAACCCATAGTGAGAACCTCCTTCCTATAATATCTTCTATCCTTTCTACTCCATAAACAAGAAAACTAGTGCTCTCTTTGTACTAGCATTCCAGCTTCTATGATACCATTCGAGTGACTTACCCGTGTAATCAGGTTAACACTACTGGCACCTCCTCCCTCCATTAAACTACTTCAGGACAGAGACCATGACTCAGTCACAACTGGAACCCACTCAAAGATATGGCACTGCATTTTGCCAGGGTACACAGTGCTGAAGGGATCTGCTCTCCCATGGTGCTCACATCCTTCTGACTTATCGAATTCATTCTGTTAGTCTTCATTTGAATTAAATTTTTCTTACTAGGAAAGATCGTTTTTACTTTTTCTTTAAAAATTAAACATTTTCTAGTAATAAACATGCTTGCTTTGTTCAATGTAGTTTGAACTACACATGATCCATGCACACTGCATATCATCTTTGCTGCAGTACACTGTGGCAAGTTGAAAGGTTAAGAAAAAAAAGTCAATGGCAAAGACAGGGGCACAAGTCAAAGCCCAATCATTCCAACATGACAGTATCTTTCAAATACTTCTGTCAACACAGTGTGTTTTGCTTGTTTACAAGAAATGTAGACACATTAATCTCTAGTACTTTCCTTTGTTAGAAGAACAATTTAAATACTTAGCATAGTGCAACAATATGGGAAACCCACCCGTTACTAGACTCATGAAGCATGTATGCGTTCCTAAATGACTCTAGCTGTCACTCTGACCAACTCAATCGCCAATTCCCTACTAAACTTAGGTCTAAAGTGAAATGCAATCTTCCAACCCTTTCAAGATACCTGTCTTACTGGGGCAAATATCTAATCTCACTTTTACTATATTACTTTCTTATCTAAAACCTTTAACACTTTTTGCTTTACTTCTACATCTCAAATGATTTCAGACTACAAGACTATAATTCAAGACCACACGGCTTCTTGCTTTCTCCTGCTCTGACTTTATCCTAACACTCTGGTAAATAAACAGGCATTCTCTTGATTCTTTTCTTCCTTTCACTCATACCCTCATTCATAACTTTCATTTCACATTTCAACCACTTTTTCATCTCAGGTAAGGATGAGTTCTCCAAGTCTTTCCTCAACAGTTATATCCTTAGAGAAAATTTTAACAAAACATATATTCATTGGTGACAAATAGCACACATTATTTTACAGACCACTTCAAACATAAGAAAAACATAAAAGCTGTCAAAGTTCAGCTAAACAGCAACATCAAATTTTCCTGAGCCCTTACTATGTATCAGGGACTGAAATATCAGTTAAGTACTAAGTAAGTAATAATCCCCTTTCTACAATACATGTATTTGCAAAAGTCATATTTTTTCAATGTAAAGAACTACCAATGTCTCCTATAATTTGTCACCAGAAAAAGTTCAAATATATGATCTTTTCCCCTTACTAATATTATCACAGCAATTCATCAAGGAGCATACTAGTACAATATAGATTACTGCCATAAGACTTAGAAGCTTCTTAATATTAGAAGGCAGATTTCATTCTACCTGCTAAAAAAAGAAACCATAAAGAATGTACTGAGTTAAATAATTAACATAAAAGAGGACAGAGACAGACTTTAAAAGTTTATCAAGTTCTTAAGTTGAACTTCTGAAAAGAGATTCCTCTTAGCAATATCTAACTCCTAATTCTGTACCTGTAATTTTACTTGCTCTGGGCACCATCAATTCCCTTTGACAGTCAACCATGATAACAGTAGTACACACAGATCAGTAAGTATTTTACTGCTTGTAATCAGGATCACAGCCATTAGTTGTCTAAACAAATAAAACACTTCTGACAGCCTTGCATATAAGGACTCTGATATGAAAAATTATATGACTGCTAATAAAGTTTATTGGTAGTTCCTGTCCTCACATTCAATTAATTTCTTTGTACTGCCTACTTAACAACAGCTTAAACAACTGTAATACAGACTAAAGGTAAGAAAGGACAAAAACAATAAAAATATGAAAGTGATTTGAAAAACTCCACAAACTATCCAAACCTTAAGCTTAAAATGGTAGTTACTAAGGCATGACGATAATCTCTAAAGTAAATCTGGCCAATAAACTATACTTAGGGTGATCATATAATTTACAGCCAACCTGAGACATCTGCAGGAGTGAAAGGGAAAACAATTTTTAAGTATGCCTGGAGACAAGGCATAAGTCAGGATTGTTTCAAGCAAACCCAGGCTTATAACAGCCCTTCCAAAACATTGTTAAAGATAAATGATTCCATTTAACCAGTAAGGGGCCAAAGGAGATTGGAAAAGCAACATTTAAAACCTATTCCCTTACAATACACCATATTGAATATTAATCTTAATTAAAGAGTCATTTTTTAGAAACTAGTTACTAGTAGTCGAACCTCTCTTGTTTTCCTACATGAAGATTTAACTGACTACTCCAGAGCCTCAGCAACTCTACTCTGGCAAAACTTTAAAAATAATAACATAAGTTAAACATTTAAATACTGTGGGCCAGGCAGCATTCTTAGCACTTTACAAATTAAGTCAATTAAGTCTTCATATCAGAAGCTTTCATCCCTGAAAGACAGAGACTTTTATCCCATTTTATAGATAAGAGAACTAAAGCACAGAGGTGAAGTCACCCTCCATGGTCAAAGGAGTGGGGGAGCAGAGAATTCCCTACTGCACTAAGTTACCACTATCGCTCCTTTAGTGGGAAGACTGGAAATCTATGACTTTTCATAAGCACACAGAATTGAGTGGAGGTCTAAAGCGTCTGCACTCAGTGAGCAGAGTCAGTGTGAACAGGGTTAAGCACTGTGATATAACTTTTTGTGCATATTCTCTACCACTGACCAGGTGTCAGCAAAACATGGGTCTGGGAAATTTCTATATCACTTGTGATAAAGAAAAACCCACATCCCATCCTTAGGATAATGTTCTAACCTGTGCTATGGGCTGCTGCAGGTTATTACAGGGTGAGGACAATGACAGTATGATGATGATTATGGTAACAGTTAACACTGACGGTGTATATACAATGTTGTCAAGTACTGTCCCAAGCTCAGTAACCTATTAACTAATATAATTATCCTAACAACCTTATAAAGTAGGGATTTCTCAAAAGAGAAAACTGATATGCTGGTGAGCTTGCTCAAGGACACACAGAAGTGTCCAACAGAACTTGGACTGAAACCATACACTTCACCACTACATTATTTGCTAGGGATCGTATTGAATATTTTCCCAGTGGAAAATTCACAGAAGTTGTACTATACCAGAGTTCTACTATGTTACATTATAAAATAGGAGCTGTTAGTTTTGGTGATTAGGTCACAGAATTAAGTTTTCATAATTGCTTGCTACATGAACATAGGTAAGCTACATAATATATCTTGTTTCCTCCTAAATAAAATGAAAAGGTTAGAGTTTACTTCTAAGATTGCATCATGTGCAAATATTATTTCTCTGAATGAAAATTTCATGTCAAGTCTGTAACTAAAATACAAACTACTCTCTGAAAACAATGAATTTTCGAAAATCGATATTTCTGCCAAAGCATCACAGATTATTAGTTATGTGCCCCCCTTTAAAGATGATACATATTTAAATAATGTGTTTTTAAATATGAGTTGTTATGATAACAAAGCCACAAGGAATTAAATTCACTGGGGATTTAAGTAGGAAGAATTATTAATAAGTCACTTGCTAAACTTTGTCCTGTAAATATAGCTCCAACAGTATCTAGTATGAAATTCAAGGATTGGTATTTCTGTTTTGTAAATGAGTGTTTTATCACATTTTTGTATTAAATATTTGAACCTTCTGCACTCTAGTTTTTTATTATGTCTTAGAGTTAATTTTCCCCTCCAGGAAGAGAACCGATTTAATTCCTCAAGAAAAATAGGAACATGATTTGGCTTGCCACATTTGTTTTATAACAGGAACATAATGCACATAATAAGAAACAAACACAACTTGTCCTGAAACCAGGTGTATCTTACAAAATAGATAAGAACTGGAGAATAAAAATAGTATTAAATATAACCATTCAACTATTATGAACCCATATTACACATATACTTTTAAAAATACTTATACATATCAATATCAAATGTTCCATCACATTTTACTCCATTAGAAAATACTGTACAATACAGAAGTTCATGATGCTTCAGCATGAGACCCCTTCAATCCTTCAGGGCATTTCAGTCTTCCTTCGAGTTCCTTTCAATGCATGCTGTAGTAACTGCGGGGTATGAGTAGTGGCTCAGAGCAGTTCTGCAAAAGACCGAGTTCTCCCTTGCTGGTTTACAGTGATCCCAGTACCAAGAGGCTTTACACCCAGTAGATGCTCAATGAACATATCAAACATCACAGAACACCTTCCACCCCCAACTCAGGATGTAAGAACAAAAGGGAAAAATGCCTCAGGATCTGCCAGAAAGCTACTTTCTTTCTAAGGAAAAAATAATAGTAATAGCTAATAGCTATACAGCACATTCCAAATAACTATATAGCACTACTGAAATGCTATAATATTCTTATTTTACAAATTCACTTAGTCCTCAAAACAACCCTATACGGGTGCTAAATTATTCTCAATATGCAGATGAAAACACTAATGCCCAGAGAATCAAAGGCCCAGGGCAGTGAAATACTTGCTTGAAGGTCAGAAATACTAAGAATTACACTGGATCTTTAAATTCTATCAAAGATTCCTAGTTGACCAAATGAGGAAATAAATAACAAATTATCAAAACTGATGATAAAGCTACTATTTATTCAGTGGTATACCAGGACTTCCCTGGTGGCTCAGATGGTAAAGCATCAGCCTACAATGTGGGAGACCCGGGTTCAATCCCTGGGTCGGGAAGATCTCCTGGAAGAGGAAATGGCAACCCACTCTAGTATTCCTGCCTGGAAAACCCCACAGACAGAGGAGCCTGGTGGTCTACAGTCCACAGGGTCGCAGAGTCAGAACACGACTGAGCGACTTCACTTTCATACTAGTACTTATTTAAGATCATCCTCAAACAATTTTAAAAGTAGGCACTGTTACATTAATTTTATAAATCAAAACAGTGAGACAGAGAGAAAGTCCTCACCCAAGGTCATAGACTGGAAACCAGCAGGGCCACGACAGGAGCGCAACTGCGAGCAACGTGAAAGCCTGTTTCTCCCCTTACGTGTCTCCCACCTCCGATTCCTGCATACCACCTTCACAAGCCTGCCATGCCCATGGGCCACTTGTGCCATTACGTTCTTAACATTTCTTCTTTAAATCAAGACGCTTTTAAAAACTCAACAATTTTAGAAGGAACTTGCTATCACTATGTAAATGGAAGTTAAGTATCACTTGAGATAAACAGAAAATAACAAAACCAGTAACACACTGAATGAAAACAAAACTGTCATTTAATTTCAGCCAAATACCACTGTCCACAACATATGCATGTGGCTATCTCAAGGCCTATCTGTTCTTTATTAAGAGAGTTAACTGTGTTAGAAAGATGTTAAAAACTTACCAGCACTAAAGCGAAACGTTCTCCTTAATCAGATTTAAAAAACAATTCAAAAAGAATAGCTTTCTCACAACTGTACCTTCACACTGTTGGGTACATACCTGACACTCTGGAAAACAAACCGAAAGGCTGCTCCACTGGCCTCCCATAATTCAAGTATGCATGTAAACCTGCAGTCGCTCTCGAACTCACAACACTGTAGAGAAAGCTCCTACCCGGAAAGGAGGCAGCCTGTTACCATTTGTAGCACTACAGACAGGCCTTGGCAAAATGCTCTCCTCTGAAGTATGCACAATGTTCAAAGTATACAGTCGGCGCTGGGAGGCACGTAAGGTTCTCACGTGCAACCCCTGTTTTCAAGAAATCTCTAACTTAGTTACAAACATAACATACAAATGAAAAAAGCTATCATATAAGGCTATACTCTTATATATTGAAATGACTGGTGTTTTGAATACAAGCTTTGTTATCTGATAAAGTTGGATCTGAATACCAGCTCATGTTCGGCATGTAGCCTCCAGAACCCCAGGTTTCTCATTTATAAAGTGGAAATAACATATATTCTCTTAAGTTTAACATTAAACACATGTCAAATAGCTCTATGCCTGACCCATAATAGGTACTTTGTAATTAATACTTGTTTCTGTAAGAATTAGAGACAGATTAGAAATATTTGTCGGGGGAAAAAAAAAAAAAGCCTGAGCTGGATCTTAAAGAATGAACAGGTTTTTTGATAAGTCAAAACAAGATGGGCATTGTGATTGAGGGTGCCAACAAATCCAAGTAGAGATCCTAGTGGGGGTTAGATAGTAAACTGGATCAAACTAGACAGTGAGGGTTCTAAATGCCAGACTAATTTTTACTGAGCATTTCTGAAGAATATCATATAATTTTTAAGAAATTCATTCATCTGTGCTTCAGCAATTACAGAAAAAAAAGCTAGTTAAGATTTAGGAGGCTAATGCAATAGTGCAGCAATGATCTGGTTGAAGCTCAGACAGTAATTAATAAACAGGACAGAAAAGGATGATTGGCTGAAATTTTTCAAAGAACATCTGAAGGACTTTGTAGGCTGAATGTAAGAAAAGGAGTCAAAGCTGACTCTACAAAAGAGAAAAACATAGTAGGAAGATGGGATACTAAAGACGACAACATAATTTAGCATCACAGAGAACAAAAAAAGAGATAATATCCAAGAAGTAACTCAGTGTCAATTACAAGGGAAGTAAGGGATAAAAGAGAACAAAACCTAAGAAAATATTACTGGAGTTGGTGACTAGGATGAAGGTGAATTTCAAGAATATCTTTCTTTTTTTTCAAGGGGTAGAGTGGGAGGAACAGAAAAGTTAGGTTACTACTGCAGACAGCAGAGAAGAAATCTGGGTCATTTGTTATTCAGAAGTAAAAGGAAGAAGAAAAACAGGAAGGCAACTGGATGGGTGTGCAGGGTCAAATGTGTAACACTGGAAGCAACAAGGAACACTACATAAATAAAAATAACCACAATACAAGTAGACAATTATGACCGTCATGTTTTTGTCTTTTGTTAGGTGTGAGAAACACTTGTTTGGATTCGTTCCAGAAACAAGTCTTAGGGGGAATCTAAGAAAGGTGATAAGGGAAGTAAAAGATTTCTCTCTCTAGGGGTTTTAAATTGTGGGTAGTAATAGAAAGGGTTTCCCCAGTGGCTCAGTGGTAAAGAATCTGCCTGCCAGTGCAGGAGACATGAGTTCGATCCCTGGGTCGGGAAGGTCCCCTGAAGAAGGAAATGGCAACCCGCTCCAGTATTCTTGCCTGAGAAACCCCATGGACAGAGGAGCCTGGGGGGCTACAGTCTGGGAGGAGTCGGGGGTAAGACATGACTTAAGTGACCAAACGACCACAGTAATAGGAAGCCTAACTATAAAGTCCCCTCCTCTGGTTATTGAATCCTTAGCTTCCTGAAGGCAGGCACAGAATAAAGCAGGCTCTCAGATTTCAAAGGTTTAACATCGGCAGTTTCTACTATTCTTGTCCTGTTTACAGTTACGGTGACAAGGACCAGCAGTAAAACCTGTAACTGTGGCATGACACAAATCTCAACAGCCTGCGGCGGGGCCTGCAAGCACCACATGCTATCATGCGAGTGTACCCAGCACCCGCCCTCTAAATGGATTTGTGGTTCTTACCTTTCAGCCAGGTTCACTGGAACTTAACTGTGTTTTATTAATTTTGTAAAGAAAACATAGGCAATAGTGCCAAGGTATCTATAGTCCACCATAATTTAACTGCCAGTAAATTTTTAGTTTTGCTTCTTTTTAAGTTTCTCACATTCTGCTGTTAAAAAAAAAAAAAGAAGGGGGGAAAAACGGTTCTGGAGAGAAGGGAGAGGGAACTGGCAATGCCGGTCAGCAAAGTGCAAAGTCAAAACTCAAAGAGAATCCTGTGCTATTTGTGCCTGTTCTCGCCGCCTCCTTCTCTTCTCATGCCCAGAATGTTGACTGGGGCGGGGAGAGCACTCAGAGTGCCGGCAGTGGAGCGTCCAAGGCTGCGTGCTTTACCACCCCCGCTTTTTACCTCCCTGGGTGAGAAGCCCAGAACTGCCTTAATTCATCACCCCAGTCACGTCCACGGATGCACAGAAACAGAGGAGCTATGCACCTGTCTTCCTTAATAGTTAGGTCTGTTTTCCAAACATCTACTATGTGCTTTTGCTACTTGAGATAATCATGAGGTCACGAAAGAAAAGAAACCTGAATGTTACTTGGAGTTTACTTATAATTCTGCTGGGACGTAAATATCCTGGAAAAGTAGTTAAGCAATGACATAACTGAACAAAAAGCACCAACAGTGCAAAACATACACAGGACAGGTAGGAGGCAAATGAGGGTTGCAGAGGGTAAGACTGTTTAAATAAGACCTCCGAAACATACAGAAGCTAAGGAGCCTTTCAAAAAAGGCTAGGATGGAAGCATGAAAGCTGGGGAGGGTAAAGAAAGTTACACGTTAAAAAAAAAAAGACACAAAACAACTAACAAGCAACTGTGTGAGAAACAGAAAACAGATCTGCTGGGTTAGAACACAAAGTCTCTGTTAGAAAAATCAGAAACAAGACTGTGCAGCGTGGGAGTGAGCCAGTAGGTAACTTTTAAGGCTGGGTAAGCACGACTGCTCACATCTGATAGGCTCTCCGTTACCATGCGTTTTACCAGAATGCTATGTTTTCTTCCAAAAGAGTCAATTAAATGAGAAACTACTGACACATTTCCTTATTTAGATTACTATTTGTTCTTTGTCCTGTTAAAGAATTAGAAATTATACCTCTGCAAGGCAGAAAATCTCATGAGTTTACTATTAAAGTGAACTATCTTTAAAAATAAAAAAATTAAAAGAACAGCCTTGAGGTACAACAGCTTAAAGGAAAGTTATTAATATGCATGTTTACTATACCTGACTAAAGTCACCTGATCAACTTCAAAAGTACTAGCTAGCTAGAAAGTGAAAGTGAAGTCGCTCAGTCGTGTCCAACTCTTTGCGACCCCATGGACTGTAGCCTATCAGGCTCCTCCTTCCATGGGGTTTTCCAGGCAAGAGTGCTGGAGTGGATTGCCATTTCCTTCTCCAAGGGACCTTCCCGACCCAGGAATCGAACCTGGGTCTCCCGCACTGCAGGCAGACGCTTTACCGTCTGAGCCACCCATATCACTAGCTAGCTTACTCACAGTCTAATTGAAAGATTTATACAATCAAGAACTCAGAGGTTCCATATAGTTCAAAAAGGCTCATTCCCTGTCATTTGGGATTTTCTAAGTGGCATGACAAAATGAAGTGGTGAGGCTAGGACCCAACAAGGCACTGATGAGGAGTAAGCCCTGTGGCACCAATCAGTCCAGTAAGATCAGGGTGCCTATCATATCCAGAGTGATCTAAGGAAAACAAGGATAAGACAGCACTTGCCTTCAAATTGCTTGTCACCTATCAAGGATAATACACACACACCAACAGGAAGTACAAGTTATATACAAGTACAAACATATACAACAGTAGGGGGAGATAACAGAAACGGGGAAAGTTCAAAGAAGTAAGATATCAAACTAAAACAAAACATAAGTGGTATTTTTTAATGTTTCTTGAATTATGAAATACTTTTATAATTTCATGAAAACAATACAACATTGTCTTTTAAGAACATCAAGATTTTCCTTGATGATTCAGATTTTTTGGATAAATGTTACATATGGGATAAAAATGTTCAAGGAAACTAAAGGACTATAAAACATGAGTTAGTTTGTAAATATCTCAGCACAGAGGACTCATCAAAAGAAGGATCTGCTCTGGATCCTAAGGGAAAATAAACACAACCCCCAGTAACAGAGTTATACTGAATGTTGCTCCCTTCCTTCTAATGCCTCAGGCAGTTACTACCTCAGGCTTCCTTTTGCTCTCTCCTTTCACTCTGCAAATCCATCCTGACTGATCTTATTTATACCTATGGCATAAACCGCCACCCTATCCTAAGGGGATCCAAACCAGGTTTCCAGGAACCTTCTCCTAAGTTCCAGTCCTCTAGAGAAGCAGGTCCTCATAAAAATCGAACAAATTAATGTTACCTAGACTTCCTAGAGAAGACAGTGACTAAGTCAGCCCTAGTAAACCAAAGTATTCTGCTTAGCCATCCTTTAGAATGTTATTTGTGTTTCATATAAAAAGTTTAAAGTTTTATCCCTTGATTTCAATAAAATTGTTAATTTACCTAGCAAATGACTGAAAATAAACAATGGTATCCAAGTAAATACGGCAGAAGGACCTATTTTTAAGTTTTATTTACAAAACTATTCTAAGACATGCTGTTGAAAGACATGGATGAACGGGACTTGTTACAACTTTTAGAGTCTAACAGGACTCACAACAGGACAGGGACTCTGCAAGCTGGTATGGGGCTCTCAACATCAAGTAAACTCTAGAGAATAAATTTGGGGATGTAGGATATACAAGAGATGTAGTAGAGGGTAAAGATATGAGCACGGAAGTGAGATAATAAGTATTTAATCATATAATATTTAGGAAGCAGAGCACAGTGATTTTAAAAAAAGGACTACTTAAATCTCAGCTCTAACACTTAGGAGTTGTATGACCTTGGAGAAGTTAACACTTGTCCTTTCTTTATCTTCATTTTAAAAGCAGGCATAATAAACTATCCATTTCACAATACTGACAAACCAATCTGTAGAAGAGTGCAAACAGTGTCTGACAGAGAGTAGGCACTATACTATTATTATTTGAATTGGGTGCAATATATATAGTCAAGGTAGCAATAAGCAAAGATATTTGGAAGGGGGGAAAGGATAAATCCATGCTCACCCATTCAACATGCAACAATGTTAACTGACAACAATGTGCCAGAGATAGTGGTGAACCAGAGAGGAACACTGATCCCCTGCTATATTCTTGGACCTTAGGAGAAGATTAGTATACCCTGATGCGTAGATGTTTAATAATAGTATTTGTTGAATTCATGAATGGTGCAAGGAAGATATTATAAGCTATAATAAGATAAGATATTAAATAGATAAAAAAAAATTCTGAATATATGGAAAGCAGAATTCAACAGAACCACCCTTGAAGAAATGGTACAGCAACAATACAAGGTGACTCACCCTCAAGGAATTGATCCACACGTCTACTAATTCTTGAGTATTAAGACAGCATCCAATTTTTTATTAATGAAATAGGAAGAACAATATCTGGCAGGCTTATAAAGATTAAAAGAGATCTTGTGTTAAATGAGAAGCACAAAACTGCAATGAAATGCTGATGGCAAAGGACAAGCTAGACTCTCCTGGCTCTGAGGTTCACTCCTCAGCTGAAAGCAATTTTTTTGCTTTGGAAGTGAAGTCGCTCAGTCGTGTCCGATTCTGTGACCACATGGATTATAGCCTACTAGGCTCCTCCATCCATGGGATTTTCCAGGCAAGAGTACAGGCGTGGGTTGCCATTTCCTTCTCCAGGGGATCTTCCCAATCCAGGGACTGAACCCGGATCTCCCGCATTGTAGGTAGACGCTTTACTGTCTAAGCCCGCGCTTTGGAAATTGCTTGCAAAAAGCTAAGACCTCTTGCTTTAAATGTGCAAACACCTTTTGGGTTTAACATCCAAGGTTCAACTCTTGGAGGCTGGACTAAGTTCAGGTAAAGAGATGTGACTTCCTCATTCACCTTGCCTTCTGCTAACAGTCTCAAGATACTTTCGGAAAAAATTTTAAGTTGCTTAAGTGAGAATACCTAAACCTCTACACAGAAGTGCGATTTACCATCTACTCTGACAGGACATTTCAAATACAGTAAGTTAAGTTTGCAGCTATCATTTCTATAGAATGGCCTTATTCAGGAGACACTACCAAGTCTGCAAAAGCTTCTAAAGCCACCCAGTTGCTGCTCTCAAGCTTTCAAATGGCTACTAAACCTTGCTACCCAGATGGACTGAACATGACATGGGTATGTGTGCTCACTCAGCACATCCAAATTCAGCACATTGCTCTCAACTAAACTAGACCCCTCCCTCCACTTCTTTATTTCTGTTAATGGTTATCATCGCTCAGCAAGTCACGTAGACTCAGGACATCAGAACCATCTTTTATTTTAATCTTTTGGGGTAAACTTCAAAAGGACAAATCCGCTAATTACAGGGTAAAAGGGAGAAACATAAGGCAACATTGATAGGATCAAAGGACTGGAGGCAGTGTGTTAAGTTCAATGCAATAACAACAACAAAAGGTATAAAGCTAGGTTTGAGAAACAACGTAGAGACTTTTACTACTATTAAAAGCCAAGATCCTACAAATTATGAGTTTTCCTTAACAAAGCAGAGCTTGAGTGAACAAAACTTCTTTGCTCACCCTCTGAGAGCCAGGCACTACACTAGATGTTTACATGTTACTTCACTGTGGTATTACGAAACTTTTGGATTTGGTATCATCCTCAGTCTACAGATGAGGAAATGGGAGTCGAAATTAACGTACTTGCTCAGAGCAAGAAAGTCAATGAGCACTGAGGTGGAGATCCAAACCCAGAACTGTCACATTCCTAAGTCTATGCATTCTGACCACATACAATACTTGTTGACACAGAAAATCACAAGGGTGTCATAAGTAAATGCTTTTCTATGAAATTAAGTGCTTTAGAAAAAAATATGAATTCTCATAAAACAAGTAATAATAACACGCAATACCGGTAAACATTCTGTAGTTTAAGGAGTCAAACCTCTGATCTTTCTAACCACAAATGAGACTTCAAGAAAATCAAAAATATTCTTGAACAGTTTCTAGACAATAATTCCACTTTTTAAGGACATAGATATACCTTTTTACATAATCCACAGACAAGAGGCAATAATCACTCTTAGATCAGCACTCTCAGAAACTATTTTTTATCCACAGGAGCAGATTAATATAATGTGGCCCAAGATCGATCTACTATGCCTCAGATTGGATACAGCAATGGAGAGAGACTACACAGACAACAAATTGGTGACTAAGTAACAGAAGCTTTTTTTTTTTTACCAAAAAAAAAAAAAAAGTCATGTGACAGTAATTATTTCAATAAAAGGAAGCAACCAGAAGTAGTCCTGTAGACTGAAGCCACTATTTCATTAAAATTATTACTTATTGGGCACAATTATTTCAAACTTGGATTAATGTTAAAGTATTAATTTCTATAATTTTCCATAAAGTTAAGATATCTGAATTAAATGTATATAAAGTCAGCATACCACCCAAAGTTAATAGATAGAAGTTAATTTCCATTATTTCACATCACAAGTTTTTCAGCCCCTTCTTAATCTATTAATGTGCTTATTCATACCCAGTTGTAGTAAACCTTCACATGGCAATGTCCTTCATACATAATATCTATTGATATGTCATCTTCCATATGATATTCAAAACACAAATGCATAACCAAATGCCACATTACATTAAGTTACACTGAGGTTTTGTTATATAAGTTACACAGACAGCACAAAGGGCCCTTTATTTGCTACCACTCACCTGCACATTCTCCAAGATGACAAGTTCATGCCTTCTCCTCACCCTCCCAATTGTTAAAGTTTTAATTCACAGCTTTGAAGTATAATTTATACTTCACAAAAAGTGTGCAGTTCACTGAGCTTTAGGAACATTCATCCAATTTTAGAACTTTTCCATCACATCACCCTCCAAATTTTCCTCTAGTGCGTCCACTTCTGCCCTGGCCTCAGGTATCCATCCTGTTTTCTGTATTTCTAAACATTTCAAATAAATGCAACCACACAATATATACTCTCTCACGTTTGGCTTCTGTCACTTTTCATGTCCACTTCTGCTGTAGCATTTATCAGTAATTTCTTACTTTTTATAGGAAAGTATTGCATTGTACGTATATACCATATATTGCTTATCACCATTTGAGGACATTTGGATTGTTTTCCAATTTTTAGCTATTGTGAATACGGCTAAAATGGACATTTACAATTCTCTGTGGACACACATCTATATTTCTGTTGGATAGATTCCTAAGAGTGGAACTGCTGGTAAGCATATGTTTAACTTTTAAAGGAACAATCAAACTTTTCCAAAATGGCTGTAGCATTTACATTTCCAAGTAGTGTGTAAGGATTTCAGTTTCTACACATTAATAATATTAGAGAATGTCAGTCTTTTAGATTGTAGCCATTTAAGTGGGTGTGTGACAATACACCATTGCAGTTTAATTTGCATTTCCTCAATGACTAATGTTGAACATCATTTCATATCCTTATTTGCCATTCATAACATCTCCTTTGGTGAAATATCTATTCGACTCTTTTGCCCATTTTTAAATTGCTTTTTTTCCTTTATAATTGGATTGTAAGACTTCTTTATATATTCTAGATTAAAGACTTTTACCAAGTTTGCAATATGCAAATATTTTCTGTGAGTCTGTGGCTTGTCTTTTTAACTATCTTCTGAAGTATAAGTTTTAAAACTTCATTAAAGAAGTTGAATTTATTATTTACTTTTATGATTCATGCTTTTGGTGTCTTATCTAGGAACACTAACACAAGGTCACAAAGATTTCCTCCTATGTAATCATTTAGAATTTTTATAGCTTTAGTTTTACAATTATAAATTTACAAAGTCTATGATTTAGAAATAATTTCATGTGTGGTGTGAAGTATTAATATATAAAACAGTATATTTAAATCCACTTTTTAAAAACACACAGATATCCAACTGTCCTAGCACTATTTGTTAAAAAGACTATCCTTTCCTCATTGAATTGTCCTAGCATTTTTTAAAAATACCAAGTAAAAAAAAAAAAAAACAAGTGAACGTAACTTAAGGGGGGCACCAATAATGCTTATCCTCATGCCAATCACACTGTCTTGACCACTACAGATTATACAAGTTTTACAGTTAGGCAAGGTAAACCTCCTGTTTTGTTCGTTTTCAAAAGTGTTCTGGCTATGCTAGATCCTTTGCATTTCCTTATACATTTTCGGATCAGCTGGCAATTTCTATAAAAGAGTCTACTGGAATTTTTGCAGGCATTTTATTGAATCTATAGATCAAAAAAAAAAAAAAAACAAGTGAACGTAACTTAAGGGGGGCACCAATAATGCTTATCCTCATGCCAATCACACTGTCTTGACCACTACAGATTATACAAGTTTTACAGTTAGGCAAGGTAAACCTCCTGTTTTGTTCGTTTTCAAAAGTGTTCTGGCTATGCTAGATCCTTTGCATTTCCTTATACATTTTCGGATCAGCTGGCAATTTCTATAAAAGAGTCTACTGGAATTTTTGCAGGCATTTTATTGAATCTATAGATAATTTGGGGGAGAATTATCATCTTAACATTCAATCATCCAATCTATGAACACAGATTATCTCCCCATTTATTTAAATCTTATTTAAGAGAACTCCCTGGTCCAGTGGTTGGAACTCCACACACTCTCACTGCTGAGGGCCTGGGTTCAATCCTTGGTTGGGAACTACTATCCCACAGGCCTTGTAGTGCACCCAAAACAAACAAACAAAAATCTTATTTAAATTCCCTCGGTTAATGTTTTGTAATAAAAACATCTTGGTTTGTTGTTGTTGTTGTTAAAGTTTATTGCTAAGTGTTCTATTCTTTTTGATGCTACTGGGAACACATTTCCCCTTCTCTCTTCCTTTTGGAACTGTGGACATTGTCTGTTTCCTATCAAAGAACTGCTGTACTGTGCAGTCAGGATCCTAGGGCATTCTTGCTTTCTCAAGGACGCCTCTCCTCATCTTCCTTCCTTCCCTTATTAATCCTAACAACTAAAACCATGCTGTGGCATTTCTCATACACTCAAAAAACAAAGACTTCCTTTATATCCTCATACCTCAACTTCAGCCCTGTGTCTGTTTCCTTTAACTTCTTTAAACCCAATTTCTAGTTCCTGGGCCACTGTATGTCCTACAAGTCACTCAAATCAGGCTTCCATCTCTACCAGTCTGTGACACAGGCTCATTATAGTCACTGATGACCTTTAGGTTGCCAAATCCAAAGGTCCTATTTCTGCCCATATCGTCTCACCCTCTCAGCCAAACTCGAGAATTAACTATTCCTTTTTTGAAACAGTTGCATTACTTGGCATCCACGACACGATCCAATATATATTCCCAATTTCCACTCGGGCTGTCCTGCTTAATAGAGGACTTCCAGTTTTCCCAACTTAGAAATGTAGTGTTCCTCAGGGTTCTATTTCTAACCAATTCTTCTTTCCTCTCTATAGTCTCTTCTTCAGGGACTTCACCTATTTTCATGGCTTTGAATATCACCAATCACTGCAGATGGTGACTGCAGCCATGACATTAAAAGACACTTGCTCCTTAGAAGGAAAGCTATGACAAACCTAGACAGCATAGTAAAAAACAAACATCACTTTGCTGACAAAGATCCATACAGTCAAAGCTACGGTCTTTCCAGTCAGAGCTGGATATAAAGAAGGGTACGCACCAAAGAACTGATGCTTTCAAACTGTAAAGATGGAGAAGGCTCTTGAGAGTCCCTTGGACAGCAAGGAGATCAAACCAGTCAATCCTAAAGGAAGCCAACTCTGAATATTCATTGGAAGGACTGATGCTGAAGCTGAAGCTCCAATACATCATTGGGAAAAAAAATATGATGCTAGGAAAGATTGAGGGCAGGAAGAGAAGGGGACCACAGAAGATGAGATGGTTGAGTAGCATCACTGATTCAATGGACAGGAGTCTGAATAAACCCTGGAAGACAGTGAAGGACAGGGAAGCCAAGACAGCTTCAGCTCAGGAGGTTGCGAAGAGTCAGACACAGCTTAGCAATGAACAACAAACACACTGATGGTCTTTAAACTGACATCTCCAAGTCAAGGATTTGTTGATCCTCTCTGATAGAGGTCTACTTAATCTTACAGGCTTCTGAGAATTTAAGATTGACAAAAGAAAACTGCAGAATTCACCATTACCCAAATAAAACAAAACCCCCTTTAAAAAAGCCTGTTTCTTTTCCAGCCATTCAGTAATAGTCACTTGGAGCAAGGTCCCTGAATTCTTTCCTCCATTACATTCCATATCCAATTCACTATCATGAACCACTACATCTACCACCTACAAATACCTCAAGCCTGTCCACTCCTCTCCACCCTACCACCACCTCACTAATCCAAGCCATCATGTCTTCTGCCTGAATTACTGCGTATCTAGCGGAAATCTTCTCTACACAGCAGGGTAACCTCTGACAAATGTAATTAAGATGCTGTCACTCCCCCGCTGCCCTCAATATGCCAGCAAATTTGAAAAACTCAGCAGTGGCCACAGGACTGAAAAAGGTCAGTTTTCATTCTAATCCCAAAGAAAGGCAATGCCAAAGAATGCTCAAACTACCACACAATTGCACTCATCTCACACGCTAGTAATGTTCAAAATTCTCCAAGCCAGGCTTCAATAGTACGTGAATCGTGAACTTCCAGATGTTCAAGCTGGTTTTAGAAAAAGGCAGAGGAATCAGAAATCAAATTGCCAGAATCGGTTGGGTCATGGAAAAAGTGAGAGTTCCAGAAACACATCTACTTCTGCTTTCTTGACTATGCCAAAGCCTTTGATCATGTGGATCACAACAAACTGTGGAAAATTCTGAAAGAGATGGGAATACCAGACCACCTGACCTGCCTCTTGAGAAACCTGTATGCAGGTCAGGAAGCAACAGTTAGAACTGGATATGGAACAACAGGCTGGTTCCAAATAGGAAAAGGAGTGCATCAAGGCTGTATATTGTCACCCTGCTTATTTAACTTATATGCAGAGTACATCATGAGAAATGTTAGACTGGATGAAACACAAGCTGGGACCAAGACTGCTGGGAGAAATATTAACAACCTCTGATATGCAGATGACACCACTCTTATGGCAGAAAGCGAAGAACTCAAGAACCTCTTGATGAAAGTTAAAGAGGAGAGTGAAAAAGTTGGCTTAAAGCTCAACATTCAAAAAACTACGATCATGGCATCTGGTCCCATCGCTTCATGACAAAAAGATGGGGAAACACTGGAAATAGTGGCTGACTTTATTTTTCTGGGCTCCAAAATCACTGCAGATGGCGACTGCAGCCATGAAATTAAAAGGCGCTTACTCCTTGGAAGGAAAGTTATGACCAACCTAGACAGCATATTAAAAAGCAGAGACATTACTTTTTTACTTTTATATTACAAAGGTCCGTCTAGTCAAGGTTATGGTTTTTCCAGTGGTTATGTATGGATGTGAGAGTTGGACTATAAAGAAAGCTGAGCGCCAAAGAATTGATGCTTTTGAACTGTGGTGTTGGAGAAGACTCTTGAGAGTCCCTTGGACTGCAAAGAGATCCAACCAGTCCATCCTAAAGGAGATCAGTCCTCTGGGTGTTCTTTGGAAGGAATGACGCTGAAACTCCAATACTTTGGCCACCTGATGTGACTCACTGGAAAAGATCCTGACGCTGGGGAAGACTGAAGGCTGGTGGAGAAGGGGACGACAGAGGATGAGACGGTTGGATGGCATCCCCTACTCAATGAACATTAGTTTGAGTGAACTCCGGGAGTTGGTANTCTGGGTGTTCTTTGGAAGGAATGACGCTGAAACTCCAATACTTTGGCCACCTGATGTGACTCACTGGAAAAGATCCTGACGCTGGGGAAGACTGAAGGCTGGTGGAGAAGGGGACGACAGAGGATGAGACGGTTGGATGGCATCCCCTACTCAATGAACATTAGTTTGAGTGAACTCCGGGAGTTGGTAATGGACAGAGAGGCCTGGTGGGCCGCAGTCCATGGAGTTGCAAAGAGTCAGACACGAACTCAGCGACTGAACTGAACTACCCCGAACATAAACTTTCAGTCGTTCATAATCCAAATGCCTGATCCCTGTGCACAAGGCCCTGCAGCACGTGGTCCCTGCCATTCTCCCGTCTTGCCCATACTTCTCCACCTTTCATCTCAACAAACACACCAAGTTCTTCATCTATTGTTCCAGCCCTTAGCATGCTCATTCCCTCTATGTGAAACACCTCATTTTTGTTCTCTTGCTATGCTCCCATCTCCGCATAGAGGGCTTTCCTTACACTTGGGTAGGTCCGTATAGCCTCCCACCATTCTGTATTAACACAGTTCTTTTCCTTTTAAACATTACCACAGTTGATAATCCATGAAGGCTGGAAGATTCCTGGGTTTTCACCACTGCATATATAACCCAAACATAAATAGTAGCCATGAAGTACTTTCTGAAAATATACAAAACTGACTTAAGAAAGACTTATGGTTAGCTTTTCCAGGTCTGCCTGCTGTTCCTTAAAACTGTCTTAATGTAGAGGTCCATGGGACAAGCTTGGCTAGGTTAGCGGAAGGCTGGCAACGCCCAAGTATATGCAGACTTTTGTGTAACTAAGTCCTCTAAGCAGACATCCAGCATGTGCACCAGAATCTCAAAGGAATCCACAACCACAAGAGGTTTGAGGGAAAATACACAGTTTAATAAATTGTCATCATGTAACAAGAGACTCAAATTCAACATAGTCAGTTCTTGAAACAAAATGAGATGTAGTTTCTTTTAAGCATTTTAAGTCCTATAATTTATCAAACTGCAACAAAATTTGGAGAAGGAAATGGCAGTCCACTCCAGTACTATTGCCTGGAAAATCCCATGGACAGAGGAAGGAGCCTGGTAGGCTACAGACCATGGGGTCGCAAAGAGTCAGACACGACTGAGTGACTTCACTTTCACTCATGAACTTAAAAAAAAGATTTCGAAACCACGTTATTATCATCTCCTGATTTTTGTCATGCCTATATATGCAACTCATCAGCCATAAATTCCTTACACAGAGGTAGAGGGAAAGGACAAATCAAGATGCATCTATCATAGGAAAGACTACAGAAAATGAAATATATTATCAGGGAAAACATAAAAAATGCCAAGTCTTATTACCCATCAAATTCTCACTGGCCAGACACCCTGAAGAACTAAGTATCACAGACTGTACATCCCTTTCATCAGTTCCCTCTTATATACACAGTCACTTCAGCACTCTAGGCAAGATTCACCTCCTCCTATCTCCCAAAGTGCGTAAAAGAACTCAATTCCAGCTTCAAAATAGCATATCAATTAATTTCAAGTCTGAGTGACTACTTTCTTAAGGATGTGGCTGGACAGAGTAGCCATTCCTACACTGTAACCTCTTCATTAAAAAACCCAATCAGGAACTTCTCTGGCAGTCCAGTGGTTAAGACTCTGAGCTTCCAACGCGGGGGGCATACGTTCAAACCTTGCTTGAGGAACTAAGATCCCATATGCTGATAGTGTGGCCAAAAAAGTATAAAAAATAAATAAAAAACCCAATTCAACCATTTCCATGGTGAGAACTAAAATCCAGGCAATAAGTAATCACCTCAGGGGCAGGGCTGGAACTTGTCTCCCACGTTTAGTGATCCTTTACACATCCTCACATTCTTTTAGAGCTCCATCAAAATGCCTAGCTTGAATTCTCAAGTTATTAAGACTAACTCTGGACTACTGGCTTAAGAAAAGAAAAAGATTCAAAGTACCTTATAAGAAAGAAAAAGTATTTAAGTAATATGATACTACAGAAAGCCAATAGATGTGACTTATTTTTCAAACAGTGTTTTTCAACTGTGTATAGTAAAGTGTTTAAGGTAAGATCATTTTTATAGTGTGTTATATTCAGAAAACGAAGATCATGGCATCTGGTTCCATCACTTCATGGGAAATAGATGGGGAAACAGTGTCAGACTTTATTTGGGGGGGCTCCAAAATCACTGCAGATGGTGACTGCAGCCATGAAACTGAAACACACTTACTCCTTGGAAGAAAAGTTATGACCAACCTAGATAGCATATCGAAAAGCAGAGACATTACTTTGCCAACAAAGGTCCGTCTAGTCAAGGCTATGGTTTTTCCAGTGATCATGTATGGATTTGAGAGTTGGACTGTGAAGAAAGCTGAGCGCCAAAGAATTGATGCTTTTGAACTGTGGTGTTGGAGAAGACTCTTGATAGTCCCTTGGACTGCCTGCAGATCCAACCAGTCCATTCTGAAGGAGATCAGCCCTGGGATTTCTTTGGAGGGAATGATACTGAAGCTGAAACTCCAATACTTTGGCCACCTCATACAAAGAGTTGACTCACTGGAAAAGACTCTGATGCTGGGAAGGATTGGGGGCAGAAGGAGAAGGGGACGACCAAGGATGAGATGGTTGGATGGCATCACCGATTCGATGGACGTGAGTCTAAGTGAACTCTGGGAGCTGGTGATGGACAGGGAGGCCTGGCGTGCTGTGATTCATGGGGTCGCAAAGAGTCGGAAACGACTGAGCGACTGAACTGAACTGACTGATAATTATTTTAGCGATTACAAATGAAAAAAAAAAATCACTTCTCCAGAACAAACCTGACATTTATTAAGTCTGCAACTTTCAATGCATAAATGAAGCTCTGCTTCTTTATTTTAATCTTATTACTAATGAGTAGATCATATAATTGAACAAATTTCAAAAGAAAAATAAAATGGCTCATGTTTCATTATTATCACTTTTCCTTCACTAAACAAATGTGTTATTCAAATGTTCTACCAAGCTATTGCTCAATACAAATGAACTAAAAGATTTTCTCAGACTCATTAATGGGTACATTGCTTATAATCTTTAATAAAAGAACAATTACTACTAGAACCTTTTATCAAGCTATTGTGCATTCTAAGTCTATATGAAGTTGTAAAACATTTTCCAAAGTATAAATTTTAAATAAAAGCTAGAAAAACATACTGATTGGTATGGTAAATAGCATACCTCCCCTAACATTTAAAAAATAATTCTGAAGATTATTTTTAAGCCACTGAATATTTTCACGCTCAGCAGACAGCAAAATTCCTCATGATTAAATCCTATGAGCCAGATTTTTCTCTGCCTAGTCTTGTTCCTCTCTGGTGTGGCGCATAATACTATGAAGCTCTAGCTCGTTCACTTCATCAATTAACACACTGTCTCCCCAAACAACCCCTTATATTCAGAACAGGCTTTACTCTGGTATTCCCGAACAAGTCTAACGAACACTGCTCCTCCTGCTGCAGAGCCCGGGCTCCAGGTATGTGGACTTCAGGAGTTGCAGCACATGGGCTCAGCAGTTATGGTGCATGGGCTTAGTTGCTCCGAGACAAGTGGGATCTTCCCAAATCAGGAATCAAATCCATGTCTCCTGCGTTGGCAGGCAGATTCTTACCCACTGGACCCCTAGGGAAGTCTAGGACAGTGTTGCAATGTGAAACTCAGGATACCATATACAAGAATCTCCCTAGTTCTCTGAAGTGACTATACTTCCAGACATCATCATGGATAAAAATATTTATTTTGCAAACAAGGAAATCCATATGTAACTCAAAATCAAATCATTTAAAATCTCTACTCTTTGTAAGAACTATGGGCAAACCAAGCACATGAACAGTGAAAAGTAGGAAAGAACTGACAGGTGGCAAGAAATAATGGTAAAGGAGAGGTATTCTATTCACCAGTTATTTAACACTTTTCTGCCTATCAAGTTTCTAGTTAATAAACAAGAATAATACTCTCTTCACAGGATGGTTTTGCAAGGATCAAATGAGTTCCTGCATGAAAATGACCTGCACAGTAAAAGAACACAGCAGGCACTCAGTAAAGGCCAGCTCCTTCCTCCTCTAGTTCTGGGCCCTCTGCTCTTCGTTCTCTGTACTCATTCCTCAGATGACTCAGTCTTATCATGACTTCTATTAACAAATGCTGATAACTACTATATCAATCAAAGCCCTGATGTGTAAAAATGCATGCCTACAGTGTGAGAAGCTGTCTGGTCTCTACCTCCAAGATATGCAGTGAAAAAGGCAGAGGAGAGATCCCAAACACACCAATTTCACTGTAAGAACCAGCACTCAGAGTGGACATTCACACAACTCCAACTATCTCCTGGAGTACTGCACTGCCATCTCAAAACACCTGAAAACAAACTCATCAGTTTCTCTTCAGAAATCAGGCCCTCTTCCTGCCCCTTCTGTAACTGTGAGTGGTGTCCTACAGAGAATAAACCTTGCCCTTCTCTTCTTACCAAAATATCACCAGCTAACCCAGGCTCATCAGGTCTACCTCCATCATCCTCTACTCTATCTTCAACCTTATCTTCTGATCAACTGTTACCACCAGAGTCCAGATCAGTTTTCTAAATCTTGGCACTACTGACATTTTGAGCCAGATGACTCTCTGTTGTCGGAGCTGTCCTGTGTATTGTAGGCTGTTTAGTAGCACTCCTGCCTCTATCTACTAGATGCCAGTAGAACTGCTCCCTCCCTCTGAGCTATGATAACCAAATATGTCTCCGAGGGCCTTGTGGGTGGCAAAATCCCCTTCCCCCAGCCGTCCCCACTCCCACATTTGAGTTCCTCGACCCTGTTCCTCATCACTTCATTTACATATGAAAGGATCAGTCCCCAGTTTCTTCTTCCCTCTACTTTCAGTTGGTCTGGTCTCCTAAATGCCTCCTAAGTGTGTTAGTAGCTCAGTCACATCCGACTCTTTGTGACCCCATGGACTGTGGCCCGCTAGGTACCTCTGGCCATGGAATTCTTCAGGCAAGAATACTGGAATGGGTTGCCATTCCCTTCTCTGGTGAATCTTCCCAACCCAGGGATGGAACCCAGATCTCCTGCATTGCAGGTCGATTCTTTACTGTCTGAGCCACCAGAAATGCCTCCTAAAGCACAGCTTTTATGAGTCAGTTCTCTTAAATCTGTAACTCCCTGCCACCTTCACAATTAGTTCAAAGCTCTCCACCCAGTTTCAAACATTCTCCCACAAACACCTCACACTGTGGCTACCCAACCGCCCTGCAGTAACACAGACCTGTTCATCCAGCCCCTCCTCTTCTGTTCTGCTGCTGTCACCTGGTTTGGGTGCCCAATATGTAGCAACTATTCTGAACTACTGCTCGAGCCTCTTTCCCTAGCCTCTCATCTCTTTCTCACTTGAAGTCAAAAACTATCAGTGAGCCTCCACTGCCTCCTGAAATATGAAATCAGCCTGTTCTTCAGAATCTTTCCCAATGTGGTCTCTAAGTGCCAGTATCTCCAAAACATACAGCTCTGGCAAAATCTGACTATCTGCTAGTCCTTGCAAAGGGTCCTTCTCACACTTTCTACCTCTGGCCATGTTTTACCTCTGCCTGGAAATCCTCTTCATCCCTCCACACTACTGTAAGGTCCATCTGAATTAAGACGCCTTTCTTAGTCATACCCTCCTTTATCCATCTCATGACATTCACACTGCTTTGTTACATGTTTATTTCTGGAGCTTACAAGGTTCTTGAGAACTTCTTACTCCTGCTGTGATGCCCTGCAACACCTAGCCCAGTGCTAATTTGTATGTGAGCTGCTCCAAATGTTTTCAACTTAGGAAGCAAGGGAGGACTGTTTTCCAACAATCCTAAGCTTCCATTAGGGAATTAAGTCCACATTCCTCTTTTGTTCCACATTTTATCTCCTAGGCCAATTTTTTAAGTAAATTGCCTTCAAGATACCCAGAAAGCTGTAAGAATTGTGCTTTAGGGAGTTCCTACAGTTTCCAGCTTATTAATATAACTGAATCCTGAATATTTATGCTATTTAAGTTCTCGTAAAAAAAGGCAATAGAAATTTATTTTTGCATGTAACTAAAATTGAGCATGACATGAAAATAAGTTGGACTGGGTTAAACATGTTTGAAGCAAAGGTTAATTAAGCCTAATTTGTATCCTGAACAATAATATAATGTCCTAAAGTCTTCATGCACCCTTAAAAATATGAATGTCGTCGATTTCTGCTTGCCCTACCCCAAAGAAAGAAACCAAACAGAAAATGAGAGGTTCCTCCTTAATTTTAGTTTTCTAATGTCTTGAACGTATTTCTACCAAAAGAGCAAAATCATTAGTGACTATGTTCCTGTAAGTCTAACTCCAAAGCCATATGGGGAACATACAGTACCCACACAGCAGGGGTCAGCAGTTAGAGGCCCTGTTTTGTATGCCCCTGAGCTAAAAGTGATTTTTACATATTAAAAGACTGCAAGAACAAAAACAACGAATATACATACAGAGACTGTATGTGGCCAGTAGAGCCTAAAATATTTACTTTGTCTCTTCAGCAGAATGAATATGAGACTCCCAGCTGCTGATGTGTAAGACGCCCAAATTTCCTCCCAAAATTTTTAAAAGGCAACATAAACCAGATTATGCGAAAAGAACTCGTTCAATTTAGTCACAATTAACGCACAGATAACTTCTAAAAGAGAGGCCTGTGTGGACATTTTTATATTTCCCAGAAGGTTCATCAGAAGGAACTTGACCCTCATTCTAAGCACACTTAGGCTTGAAGAGTTTAAAGCGCCTGGCCCAAAGTCACACTGCGGGTTAACAGAGTGGGGGTCAAGGGTCCAGGCCCGAAAACTCCTGATACAGGGCTCTCTGCAATATACTACATCATACCTATGCACATGGCCGTAAGTTTTGGAGATCTGGACAACTGGCTTGGATCATCATAAAGAGGAAAGCTTAAAACCTGTCTCTGATACGCTGTTTAGACAAAATCTTACTAGCAGCTATGACTCAGGAGACCCAGAGTAACATCAATGCTCACCACATACATTAGATAAGACGGAGAAAGCTTAAAACTTAACTCTCCTCGCTCCTCTAGGGCACTGAGGCAAATACGCACCTTTGACTTGCAGTTGCTCAATACTTATCTACCAACCCAATCCACCAGTTCCACCAAATGCTATCGAAGGCCAATGGAAAAACGATCCAGTTTACACCAGCCACGCATCCTATAGTTAAAGTTTTTTTTCATACCTACTTGCAAACTATTACTTAAAGGTTCAATTTTTTTAATCTCTGAGAATTCAGCTTTCTTAAGAAAAAGAAAAGTAGATCCCAAGACCAAGGATTCAAAAGCATGGTAACAATCCCAGATCTTTCATCTGAAGTTGCTCTTCCAGGGTTGAAAAATCCAGATTCTGCGGGGCAGCCGAGAGATCCAGGGCTTACGTTCTCCAGAGATAATAAGAGAGACCACCACCCCCTCCCCAACCCCCACAGTATCTCTGCCTGACTTTTGTCCCCGAAGAGCGACCCCCTCCCCCTCGCGAGCCCCGGCCGCCCGGGCACCTGCGGCCCCGGCCCGCAGCGGAGGAGTCCGGGGAACCTGCCCACTGCTGGCCCTTCGGGAAACGGCGCCCACTCCCACCCCGCGGAAGCAGGCGGCTAGAGGCCCAAGCCGCCGGGAAGGGACCCCCCCGGCGGCCGGCCAGCCCCCGGACGCGGCGGCATTACCTGGAGGACCACGTCGTTGGGCAGCTGCGCGGCCCGAAACAGCTCCAGCACTCGCCCGTTGGCCGACACCTTCTTGGTGCTCTCGATGTCGCAGTAGGAGAAGAGATCCGAGTAGTATTTCTGCTCCGCATCGCTCAGCGTTAAACCTTCCATCTTCGCCTCCGCTCACGGCCACCCCGCCCCGCATGCAACACCGGGGGCCCGGCCCCGCGACCCCGGGACGGCGGGGACTGCGCGCCGCCCGGCCTCCTTCTCCTCCTCGCCCCCACCCCCGAAGCGGCGGGGAGCCCCGGCCTCACGCACGCGGGGGGCGTCGGAGCTACAGGGCCCGGAGGTCGCGGGGAGGGAGCCCGGCTGGACTCGGCGCGCCGCCGCCGACGAGGCCCCGCGCAGCGCGCGGCTCCGGCTCCGCCTCGGCGGCCGCGGGGAGAACACGGGGAAGGAGGCGGGGGCCGCGGCGGCGCGAGGCTGGGGCGGACTCCGCCACCGCCTCCGCCGCGGGTTCGAGTCTCTCCGGCTCCCCGCCGCTTCCCCCAAGACTTCCCGCCTCGCCTTCCCCTTCCGTCCACGCCCCCAGAGCGGCAGCACTTCGCGGAAAAGTTGTGGGGCTTCTAAAGTTTCTGGGGTTCAGGGCTGAGCGCGGCCGCCGCTCCGCCTCCCTCCGCCGCCATTTACTGCGCCCCGGCCCGGCCCCCGACGCGACCGCAGCAACACTGACAGCGGCGGCCGCGCTCCAGACCCGGATGTGAGGCCGGGAAGAGAGAGCGCGAGAGGGAGAGAGAAACACCCACCGGGCTGGCTCGGCCGCTCCCGGGAGAGGGGGGCCGCAGCGCCCCCTGGTGGCCGGAGCTCCGCGGCAGAGGGTCGAGCCGCCCTCCGCGTTGGGCAGGCAAAAAAGCTGGGACCCCTGCGAGCAGCGACCAGTGGAGAAAGCATGCAGCTCATTCATACCAGGAGAACTTAGATACGGGCTGCAGTTTGGATTATTTCAAAGCTTCTGGCACCGAATGGTTAATAAACATTGAGTGAAAGGGGAACATTGTTCAGGTTCTTACTACTGTATGCGTTGTACTGTTTTGAGGTCAGATCTTACTGAGGATCAATTCAGTATTTCTGTGTGCTCTGAAGGGCTATGAACATGCAATCAACCCATTTGAGAACTCTCGTAGAACACTAGCCACTGAGACCTAGCTCCCACTCTGGCTCCAAACCGTTTTTACCTGAGAAACAAAATTGCTGAATAGGGGGAACAGCTGGCAAACTTCATCTCGTTATACAAGGTGGTTCTGGTCACCAGGAGCTTAGTGCCATAAACGTACACCATCAGCTCTATAAGCCTGTTTAGACTGAGCCAACCGCAGGGGCTCGCTCTGGCGACCCCTAATTTCCTCCTTAATGAAAACGATGTGTTTGCACTGTTGTATTCTACACCTATCTGGGAGATGCTTCTTGAGACGTCTCAAGTAGAATATCGTAATAGTTTATCCTTAACAAGTAGGAAATAGTTCAAAAAACAGCAGCTAGGGTAGAATTAGACTTTTCAGTTTGGGTTTTTATTTCGTCTGCTACGAGTTACTCCGCAGAGTGCTGACCTTACAGATGACCCATGAAAAGAAAGTATTACAGGTTTACAGTCCTCTATCTGGAATTCCAAAATTCAAAGGCACTGAAAACCCCGTTTTCTTCCTTTCTTTCTTTTTTTTTTTAACACTTTGTCTGCAAAACCTGCCCCACCTCATTTGGAGGCAAAATCTCAACTCAACTCACATGAGGCTATTTATAGTCTTTATATATGCAACTTAGTGTCAATATTTATTCATTTTACTCCAGGATTTAATGGAATGTTAAAATACACACAATTATAGGCACTGTATTACCTTTCTTTTGAAAACAAACAAAAACCAAAGAGGGATTGTGGGACCATATTTGAACACCAGCACTTTATATACTTACATGTATAACATGACATTAACCTCAAGTTTCTCTATTTCTAAAACTTTAAATCTGTCACAGCAATACCTCACATGCCCTTACAGGACACCTACCAGAGGTGATCGGAGACCCACAGATGTCCTGTCTTACAAAGGTGTAAAAGAGAGGAGCATGTGAGATAGAAATTGGCTCAGGATCATCTTCAGCTTCTTTTTCTCCACACCTTTCCTAGACCCTGAAGCTCTTTCCTGCCCCAGGGCCTTTGCTCCCGCCACTCCCATAAGCCTTTGCGAGACTTGTTCTCTCACACCTCAGGTCCCTGTACAGGTATCACCTCCTCAGAGAGAGACCTCTCTCAACACCTGATCTGAAATAGCCCTCACCACTCCAATGGTTAAGAATCTGCCTGCCAATGCAGGGGACACAGGTTTGATCCATGGTCAAGGATGATTCCACATGGTCAAGGAAGATTCCACTTGCTGAGGAGCAACTAAGCCCCTGCACCACAATTGCTGAAGCCTAGAGGCCAGTCCTCTACAACAAGAGAAGCCTACACACAGCAAGGAAGACCCAGCACAGCCATTAATAAAAATAAAATAGTCCCACCACCACTTTCTATCCCCTGATCCCAATTATTTTTCTTTGTAGCACTTTTCATTCCCTGACATTAACATATATTTTTGTTTCAGTTCAATTCAGTCACTCAATCATGTCCGACTCTTTGAGGCCCCATGAATCACAGCTCGCCAGGCCTCTCTGTCCATCACCAACTCCTGGAGTTCACTCAGACTCACGTCCGTCGAGTCCGTGATGCCATCCAGCCATCTCATCCTCGATCGCCCCCTTCTCCTCCTGCCCCCAATCCCTCCCAGCATCAGAGTCTTTTCCAATGAGTCAACTCTTCGCATGAGGTGGTCAAAGTACTGGACTTTCAGCTTTAGCATCATTCCTTCCAAAGAAATCCCAGGGTTGATCTCCTTCAGAATGGACTGGTTGGATCTCCTTGCAGTCCAAGGGACTCTCAAGAGTCTTCTCCAACACCACAGTTCAAAAGCATCAATTCTTCAGAGCTCAGCTTTCTTCACAGTCCAACTTTCACATCCATACATGACCACAGGAAAAACCATAGCCTTGACTAGGCGGACCTTAGTCGGCAAAGTAATGTCTCTGCTTTTGAATATACTATCCAGGTTGGTCATAACTTTTCTTTCAAGGAGTAAGCGTCTTTTAATTTCATGGCTGCAGTCACCATCTGCAGTGATTTTGGAGCCCAAAAAAATAAAGTCTGACACTGTTTCCCCATCTATTTCCCATGAAGTGATGGGACCGGTTGCCATGATCTTCGTTTTCTGAATGTTGAGCTTTAAGCCAACTTTTTCACTCTCCTCCTTCACTTTCATCAAGAGGCTTTTTAGCTCCTCCTCACTAGAACCAAGAAAATCTGTGGGTGGATTGTTGACTATGCTTTAAAAAAAAAGGACGAAAGTCAAGAACGATGTCCAGATTTTCAACTTAAGTAACCTGGACAACTGAGCTGGTATTAACTGAAGTAGGAGAAGATAGGTAAAGATTAGTTCAACTTTAGAAATGTTACTTTATGATGCCTGTTAGACACCCAAGTGGAAGTTCCTTGTAGACAACTGAATATAGGTTCTTGAATTTCAGAGGTGGGGCCTGGGCTGGAGATATAAATTTGGAAGATGATAGGTGAGTGAATATCCTGGAAGCAAAATGAAAGCAGTGTGTCAGTAAAGAAGTGACCAGCTGGGCCAAATGGTGCTGAAAGGTTAATCCAATTGAGGACTGGGAAATGACCCTTGGACCTAGAAATAACATGGGCACTGTTGACCTCAATGTTCAGGTAGGGTGGTATGGGCAAAAGTTGATGGATTTAAGAGAATAAGAGGAGAAGAATTAAAGAAGTGAGAAAAGGGGCAGTAGCTGAAAGGAGATCTGAAATCAAGAAGGGATCTTATAGATCATTTTCTCTTTGGTACCTAAGTAAAAGGAAGCATTCAAAAATACCAACTGAATAAATCAAGTTTAATATTAAACAACAGGTTTGCTCTGAATACACTGACCTATTTGAGTTCATATATCATGCAGGCTCATATCAGGCACCGAAAGAATATTTTCTCCAGGAAAAAAAGTCAAACTAGAACAATTAGATAATGTCAACTTTTCAGAGAATTCAGATACCCTGTTAAGTTTCCTGAACACTAGTGACCTTCTGGAGCGATTCCTATCACCGTGCCTGCTCTATGTTTAAGACACACTGTTGCCTTGCTAATCTATCATCTATCTCAGCTGAGTTTCTAATGTATCTAAGCAAAAGATTTGTTAAGCCCTAGAGAAAAGCAAGTTTTAAGAGTCAAATAGATGAGACCAAGACCCAAGATCAAAACAACCGATGAAGACTTTCTGGTTTTATTTAAATCCATGGAGTTAAATAAATAATAATTAAAAAATAGTTTGCCAGTCCTAAGAAATCCATGGCCATTCTTGTCTGGTTTTCACTGAAAATGGGAAAGACTAAACCCAAGTGACTGGGTGAAAGATGAAAAACAAAAAGCAGAAAAATGATGGGAAATGCAGGCATGCTATGTAAAAGTACAGACAATAACAAACTAACAACTAGACTTTCCTGTGACTCATGGAAAAATATGTGAAATCAGGTTATCCAAGCTTAAAAATAATGAATCATACAACTTAGAATACAGATGTCAGGAAAGCCCATGTGTAATTTTGGATAAAAGCAATAATGAAAGGATATAGAGGTATTATGAAAACTTTAATCACTTCTATAAAAATCATATTCTATATTCTTTTAGAATTCACATAAAATTAATAATAATTAATATCTACCTCAGTTAAATATTAAGATATTACACTCAGTAGTAAGCAATAGGTTTCATGCTTTCTTAAGTTTGGGCTTTTTAAAACTATCTCTGATTTATGCTTCAAATTAGATGAGAGCATTCCTTAATGCATTTGTTTTGGTAGAAAATCCAAACTTTGGTAATTACAGAGAACAGCTAGAAAACACTTAAGAGATCAACTAGTTGGTCAAAAATAAAATGAGAATTCTACCCAAGATTTTAAGCCAATAAAGACTGAAAGATGGAGAAGAACCAAAAAACTTGAACTCTGACTTCAACTTTGTCATCAACTGTGTTACTTTGGTTTCTTTGATCCTTTAAATAATTTATGCTTAGGTACCTCTTCCCTGACAGCAGCCAAAGAAACAAGTAAATCTGCTGTTTGGACTACACATTTTTAAAGTTCAAGAACTTTCAATAAGCTAGAATTTATACATGTCTCAAGTTTAAGTTTTGAAAATAGAATTATCTCACAAAAAGTATATTTTAATACATAAATTTAAATATATCTATCTGCTAGTCACTCAGTTGTGTCTAACTCTTTGCGACCCTATGGACTGTAGCCCACCAGGCTCCTCTGTCCATGGAATTCTCCAGAAAGAATACTGAAGTGGGCTGCCATTTCCTTCTTCAGAGGATCTTCATGACCCAGGGATCAAATGCGGGTCTCCTACATGGCTCCAATACTTTGGCCACCTGATGTGAAGATCCAATTCATTGGATAAGACCCTCACACAGGGAAAGACTGAAGGCAGAGGAGAAGAGGGTGACAGAGGATGAGATGGTTGGATGGCATCACCGACTCAACGGACATGGGCGTGGGCAAACACTGAGAGATGGTGAGGGATGGGGAGGCCTGGCATGCTGCAGTTCATGGGGTTGCAGAGAGCTGTGCATGACTTGGCACTTGAACAACAACATCTAAGTGTCACGTACAGTGGAAACTGCTGCACTGTTCAGGTCCTTCTCCCTTCTCCCTTTGGCCAGTTTTCAGGATTAAAACTCTCATCTCCCCTATCTCCTAGCTGCTAAAAAATGTTGCCTGCTGAGTTCACTTCTGAGACTCTCCCGAAGAATTACCGTTCACAGCAGAAAGCTTCTCCACCCATATCTAAGCATTAAATACTAGGACTGTAATTTGGGAGTATAAGGATTTGTCCTCCTGACTTCAAAAAAGGACAGTTCAAGACTATCATCAACCCCCACCCCACCCAGAGCTCCTGTGTGACCTGCTGAGGCCTCTGTCACATCTTCATCACAGCTGAACTTGTATCTTGCCTCATCTGTCCCTCACTCCTTACCACATGTGGACCTGTGCCTGTGTGTGCGGGCACGCTAAGTCACCCAAGTCATGTAGAAATCTTTGCAACCCCAAGGACTATCGCCCACCAGGCTCCTCTGTCCATGGGACTTTCCAGGCAAGAATACTGGAGTGGCTTGGCATGCCCTCCTTCAGGGAATCTTCCTGACCCAGGTATAGAACCCATGTGTCTTATGCCTCCTGCATTGCTAGGCAGGATCTTTACTACTAGCGTCACCTAGGAAGCTCTTGATCTAAGCACATTCCCTGACAAATTTTGGCATGTAAATCTCTACTCCCAATCTGTTTTCCTGGAAGCCCAACCTGAAACATCCAATCCTAAGGGCTAGTAAACCACAAGAGGCACCACCAGTCCTTCAAATGACTGTTTCTAAACCACTCTGTGGTCATAGCTCAATCAGTTATTTCATGATGGAGAAAGAAGCAAAAAAAAAAAAAAAAAAAATAAACTTAATTCCATTTTGATTGGTCAATCATTATCAGGAAAAAAAAAATCATAACTATTTCTAACTGACTGAGAACTTACTGTGTGCCAAGCACCACACTTAGCACTTGGTTAAATCTTTTAAACTCATATTCAGAGCTACATTGCTGTTCAGTCACTCAGTCATGTCCAGCTCTTTGAGACCCCATGAACTGCAGCAGAACAGGTTTCCCCTGTCATTCACTATCTCCCAGAGTTTGCTCATACTCATGTCTATTGAGTCGGTGAGGTCATCCAACCATCTCATCCTCTGTCGTCCCCTTATCCTCCCACTTTCAATCTTTCTGAGCATCAGGATCTTTTCAAATGAGTCAGCTCTTAGCATCAGGTGGCCAAAGTCTTGGAGTTTCAGCTTAAGCATCAGTCTTTTCAATGAATACTCAGGACTGATTTCCTTCAGGATGGACTGGTTGGATCTCCAAGCAGTCCAAAGGAGTCTCAAGAGTCTTCTCCAACACCACAGTTCAAAGCATCGATTCTTTGGCACTCAGCCTTCTTTTTGGTCCAACTCTCACATCCATAAATGACTACTGGAAAAACCATAGTTTTGACTAGACAGACCTTTATTGATAAAGTAATGTCTCTGCTTTTTAATATGCTGTCTAGGTTTGTCATAGCTTTCCTTCTAAGGAGCAAGTGTCTTCTAATTTCTTGGCTGCAGTCACTGTCTGCAATAATTTTGGAGCCCAAGAAAATAAAATCTGTCAGTGTTTCCATTGTTTCCCTATTTATTTGCCAAGAAGTGATGTGACTCAATGAAATGATCTTAGTTTTTTGAATGCTGAGCTCCAGTTATTATTATTACCCATGTTTTGTAAAGAAGTAAACAGAGGGTAGGTGTGTTAATTATCTTGTCCAAGATCATAGTACTAGTAAGTGGTCATCTAATCCAAGTTGCTTAGGATTCCAAAATCTATGGTCTACATAACACACTCTGATCTCCATCAACTTTAGTCACCAAACATGTGCCTGCTGGCTGTACCCTGAGAGAAGGCAAGTGCTATAGCAAAAAGCAATCACAACATTCTGAAAAGACCAACCAAATTAGCATGCCTTCTTTATGTAGCAAAGTCAATGTCAACTTCAAGAAATGATGAAGCACTTTAAGTAATGAAAACTCCAATCTTTGGGTTTCTATTAAACCAGTGCTCAAAACTTAGCTTTATTTTGACTGAAATGGTGAAATACTACAGTGCTTCTGTATCTTATATTTGCACCAACTTTTTCGCATTTTCAGTTGTAAAAGCATAATCTCCATTTCTATGAAGACCTACAAAACCTTCTAGAATTAACACCCAAAAAAGATGTCCTCTTCATCATAGGGGATTAGAATGCAAAAGTAGGAGGCCAAGAGTTACCTGGAGTAACAGGAAAATTTGGCCTTGGAGTACAAAATGAAGCAGGTCAAAGGCTAACAGAGTTTTGCCAAGAGAACACGCTGCTAATAGCAAATACTCTCTTCCAACAACACAAGAGAAGACTCTACACATGGACATCACCAGATGGTCAATGTTGAAATCAGACTGATTTTATTCTTTGCAGACAAAGAAGGAGAAGCTCTATACAGTCAGCAAAAACAAGAACGGGATCTGACTGTGGCTCAGATCATGAATTGCTTATTGCCAAATTCAGACTTAAATTGAAGAAAGTAGGGAAAACCACTAGACCATTCAGGTATAACCTAAATCAAATCCCTTACGATTATACAGCAGAAGTGACAAAGAGATTCAAGGGATTAGATCTGATAGACAGATTTCCTGAAGAACTATGGACGGAGGTTTGTGACATTGTACAGGAGGCAGTGATCAAGACCATCCCCAAGAAAAAAAAATGCAAAAAGGTAAAATGGTTCTTTGAGGAGGCCTTACAAATAGCTGAGAAAAGCAGAGAAGCAAAAGGCAAAGGAAAAAAGAAAGATAAACACATTAGAATGCAGAGTTCCAAAGAATAGCAAGGAGAGATAAGAAAGCCTTCCTCAGCAATCAATGCAAAGAAATGGAGGAAAACAATAGAATGGGAAAGCCTAGAGATCTCTTCAAGAAAATTAGAGATACCAAGGGAACATTTCATGCAAAGATGAGCACAATAAAGGACAGAAACAGTATGGACCTAACAAAAGCAGAAGATATTAAGAAGAAGTGGCAAGAATACACAGAAGAACTGTACAAAAAAGATCTTAATGACCCCAATAATCACGATGGTGTGATCACTCACTTAGAGCCACACATCCTGGAATGTGCAGTCAAGTGGGCCTTAGAAAGCATCACTACAAGCAAAGCTAGTGGAGGTGATGGAATTCCAGTTGAGCTATTTCAAATCCTAAAAGATGATGCTGTGAAAGTGCTGCACTCAATATGCCAGCAAGTTTGAAAAACTCAGCAGTGGCCACAGGACTAGAAAAGGTCAGTTTTCATTCCAATCCCAAAGAAAGGCAATGCCAAAGAATGCTCAAACTACCACACAATTGCACTCATCTCACACACTAGTAGAGTAATGCTCAAAATTCTCCAAGCCAGGCTTCAGCAATATATGAACCTTGAACTTCCAGATGTTCAAGCTGGATTTAGAAAACGCAGAGGAACCAGAGATCAGATTTCAACATCTGCTGATCATTGAAAAAGCAAGAGAGTTTCAGGAAAACATCTACTTCTGCTTTATTGACTATGCCAAAGCCTTTGACTGTGTGGATCACAACAAAATGTGAAAAATTCTTAAAGAGATGAGAATACCAGACCACTTGACCTGCTTCCTCAGAAATCTGTATGCAGGTAGAGAAGCAATAGTTAGAAATGGACATGGAAAAACAGACTATTCCAAATTGGGAAAGGAGTACATCAAGGCTGTCTACTGTCACCTTGCTTATTTAACTTATATGCAGAGTACATCATGAGAAATTCCAGGCTGGATGAAGCACAAGCTGGAATCAAGATTGCTGGGGAAAATATCAATAACCTCAGATACACAAATGACACCACCCTTAGGGCAGATGACACCACCCTTATGGTAGAAAGTGAAGAAGGACTAAAGAGTCTCTTGATGAAAGTGCAAGAAGACAGTGAACAAGTTGGCTTAAAACTCAACATTCGGAAAATTAAGGTCATGGCATCTGGTCCCATCACGTTATGGCAAGTAGAAGGGGAAACAATGGAAACAGTGACAGACTTTATTTTGGGGGGCTCCAAAATCACTGCAGATTGTGTGACTGCAGACATGAAATTAAAAGATACTTGCTCCTTGGAAGAAAAACTACCACCAACCTAGACAACATATTAAAAAGTAAAGACATTATGTTGCCAACAAAGATCCATCTAGTCAAAGCTGTGGTTTTTCCAGTAGTCATTTATGGATGGGAGAGTTGAACTATAAGGAGAGTGCTAAAGGAATGATGCTTTAAAACTGTGGCATTGGAGAAGACTCTTGAGAGTTCCTCGGACTGCAAGGAGATCCAACGAGTCCATCCTAAAGGAAATCAGTCCCAAATATTCATTGGAACAACCGATGTTGAAGCTGAAACTCCAATACTTTGGCCACTTGATGTGAAGAACTGACACAGTGGAAAAGACCCTGATGCTGGGAAAGATTAAAGGTAGCAGGAGAAGGGGATGACAGAGGCTGAGATTGTTTGACAGCATCACTGACACAATGGACACGAGTTTGAGTAGGTTCCAGGAGTTGGTGATGGACAGGGAGGCCTGCATGCTGCAGTCCATGGGGTCGCTAAGGGACAGATATGACTGAGCAACTAAACTGAACTGAACTGAATCTCCATTTGAAAAGTTAGATGAAATCCAAGCAACTTGAATTTGTGACCAATATATATTTTATATATTTGAATTTTCCTTATATTGGCATACTATATTAAAGTAAGTATTAGACTTTTCTAGCAGGGGAATTTTACTTGACTTTCAACTTTCCACAATATTAGAGAGCTGAGTAGTGTAGACAATATAAAACTTTCAACTGCATATTTCTCCTGAAAATATATTTTTATAGTTTCAGTAAATTTCTCTTTAAAACAATCATTATTTTTTGTTGATCCAACATGTATGTCCTAAAGCGACAGGATTTTTAGAAATAGGAATGCGCTGAACATGGCCAGGAGTGAGGCAGGAGCCAGCCAGGGTGGAATAGCTGACAACACACCTTTCAGACAGGCAGGTCTGTGTTTCTGTCTTGTGTGCATCACTAACCAATTATGTTATTTGATATTTTCGAGCCACATTATTTTCTGCATCATATAGAGTTAACAATACACATCTTTGGAATTGTAGAAGAATTAAATAATGTAATATTTTCAAAGTTTAAGAAGGAACCTCTTAGGCATTTAATTAGTAGGTACTGTTACCCGTGACAAAGACAATATATGTATAAAATTTTAATGGGGTTTGGCATATGGGAAGTCACTTTGTTTGCTTTGTTTTGTTTCAAAGGAACCCATAAAGGAACTAGCCAGTGAAAATGCTTGAAAAGCATTCATTTTACATATAAGTGCCAAACAGAAGTAATTGTACAAGAGAAGGAAATGGCAGGAAAAGACAGTAAATTAACATAATAGCATAATGTAAAATTTAGCCCAGAAGTGTTTTTGCTTTACTCAAATTCATTTCCAAGCAGCAAGACGATTCACCACTTTTCTTTTTTATGAAAACAGAAACTCCCTTAGGGGATGGTATGAGTGAGCCAGCTAGCAAAACCCCAAATCTGGGAGGGCTATAAGTCGTTTCCTAAGCCTACACAAAATGCATCGTACACAGATGGTCTGATGAAAAGAATCTTCCCATGCCTTGAAAATTCTTTTGGAAGCCAAGTATTGTTGCAATTTAAAATATCTATGAGATATAATTATTTTTAAAACAATCAAACCTTAAATTGATGTTTAATAGGGCATAATCAAGACATATGAAAAAAAAAAAGAAGGATGTTTAAAACAAGGATGGATGTGAATATGAAACATACACTTCCAAAGAAAAGATCTATTTTGACCTACAGGTTGCAAAGAAAACCTAAAAATACTGACAGCACTTGGCAAATGTTCAGTCACTCAGTCACGTCCAGTTCTCTGTGACACCACGGACTGCAGCACACCAGGCCTCCCTGTCCTTCAGCATCTCCTGGAGTTTGTTCAAAGTGATGTTCACTGAGTTGGTATGCCATCCAACCTTCTCATCCTCTGTCGCCCCCTTCTCCTGCCTTCAGTCTTTCCAAGCATCAGGGTCTTTTCCAATGAGTTAGCTCGTCTCATCAGATGGCCAAAGTACTGGGGCTTTGCCTTCAGCATCAGTCTTTCCAAAGATATTCAAGTTTGATTTTCTTTATGACTGACTGGTTTGAGCTCCTTGCTGTCCAAGGGACTCTCAAAAGTCTTCTCCAGCACCACAGTTCAAAATGTCAAATTACCAACAGAAATTAGGAACAAGTAGTTTTCCATTGGTAGCCCTGAGAATGGGGCAGTAGAAGTGAAAAATGATCTGCTGGCTCTGACTAGATGTTCTCAGGAAACTGTTTGCACTTGTCTTTGGTGGTTCTTTCCCAGCCACCTCTGTCACATGTACATTTCCCGCTCCTTTTCATAGCTAAATAGTCATTATGACCTTAAAGATTAGACTCAGAATCTGACTGGAAGCTGGCTCTTTGACTGAGAGTCATGTCAGCCAAAGCATTTCTTGCTTCTCCTTCAGTTCAGTTCAGTTCAGTCGCTCAGTCGTGTCCAACTCTTTGTGACCCCATGAATCACAGCATGCCAGGCCTCCCTGTCCATCACCATCTCCTGGAGTTCACTCAAACTGACGTCTACTGAGTCTGTGATGTCATCCAGCCATTTCATCCTCTGTCATTCCCTTTTTCTCCTGCCCTCAATCCCTCCCAGCATCAGTCTTTCCCAATGAGTCAACTCTTCGCATGAGGTGGCCAAAGTACTAGAGTTTCAGCATTAGCATCATTCTTTCCAAAGAACACCCAGGGCTGATCTCCTTTAGAATAGACTGGTTGGATCTCCTTGCAGTCCAAGGGACTCTCAAGAGTCTTCCCCAACACCACAGTTCAAAAGCATCAATTCTTCAGTGTTCAGCTTTCTTCACAGTCCAACTCTCACATACATACATGACCACAGGAAAAACCATAGCCTTGACTAGACGGACGTTTGTTGGCAAAGTAATGAGACTGCTTTTCAATATGCTTCTCCTTAATTCCTCTTTTTGCCTTTATCTTTCAAGTGAGAGATGGGAGGAAAAGATAATCCATATTTTAAATATTTCTCAAGGTAAGTCCCAAACACTAACTAGATAGTAAGTGTTTTTCACTCTTTCAGCAGATATATATTGTGTTACTCTGTGTATCAGACACTGAACTATGAATATATCCTTCAAAGGGCTCCTGAATCTTATGGTCCAGGAGGAAATATTAGTCATTCAGTTGTGTCCGAATCTTTGCTACCCCATGGACGGTAGCTTGCCAGGGTCTTCTGTCTGAGGGATTCTCCAGGCAAGAATATTCTTGTTGGTTGCCATGCCCTTCTCCAGGGGATCTTCCTAACCCAAGGATTAAACTTGGGTCTCCTGCCTTGCAGGCAGATTCTTTACCATCTGAGAGACAGGCATTAAACAAGTAATTTAATGGCACTAATTGCTGAAGAGAATATGCACTGTCTTATAAGAGAAAAAGGTCAAGAGAATGTGTGGTATTTGGGGTGTGAATAAATGGAAGGCACAATAATTGGTTCTCAGGGCAAAGAGATTAGTTTAGACAAAGAACTTAGAGTGAGAAAGTAAAAATGGGTTAAAAAAATGGATGAGTAAAATTTAGTGGTACTATTTGTTAAAGAATGTTTGAAAACCATTAACGGGGTAAAAGACATTGTGAATTTTTAAGTGATATATAGTAAGCACTATTTTCCAAACTATTTTAGGTCATTTTTCCCTTATTTTTCTTAGGGAATCTTCAGAGAACCATGTTCCTTTAAGAGAACCAAAGAAGCGGCCTAGAAGCAGCAGAAAGAATAAGGAAAAATCTTGTCTTAATTGAATAAAGTAAGAGAGAAGAAAAACTATGATGGATATAGAGTCCCAGGCATCCACTCTTTTCGCCTCATCCAGCACACTCTGATGGAGGAGAAAATGGCAACCCACTTCAACATTCTTGTCTGGGAAATCCCATGGATAGAGGAGCCTGGTGAGCTATAGTCCGTGGGGACAGAAAGAATCGGACAGGACTGAGCTGCTGAACAATAACAACAAAACTGTGAACCTTTCAGTCATATTTCTACACCTTGGGATTTCAAGGCTTCCTCATCCTTCACTATCTTCCAGAGTTTGCTCAAATTCATATCCATTGAGTTGGTGGTGCTACCTAACCATCTCATCCTCTGCCACCCTCTTCTCCTCCCGCCTTCAATCTTTCCCAGTATTGGAGTCTCTTCCAATGAGTCAGTGTTTCGCAACAAATGGCCAAAGTATTGACGTTTCAACTTCAGCTGAATGAATATTCCAATGAATATTCAGAACTGATTTCCTTTAAGATGGACTGGTTTGATCTCCCTGCTGTCCAAGGGAGTCTCAAGAGTGTTTTCTACCACCACAGTTTGAAGGCATCAGTTCTTTGGCGCTCCGTCTTCTATACGGTCCAACTCTCACATCCATACATGACTACTGGAAAAACCATAGCTTTGACTATGTGGGCCTTTGTCAGCAAAGTGATATTTCTGCTTTTTAATATGCTGTCTAGGTTTGTCATAGCTTTTCTTCCAAAGAGAAAGTGTCTTTTCAATTTCATGGCTGCAGTCACCATTGGCAATGATTTTGCAGATCAACAAAAGAAAATCTGTCACTGTTTCTACTTTTCCCCCTTCTACTTGCCATGAAGTGATGGGACCATATGCCAAGATCTTCATTTTTCAAATGCTGAATTTTAAGCCAACTCTCCTGTGTCACACTCATCAAGGGGCTCTTCAGTTCCTCTTCATTTTCTGCCATTAGAGAGGTACCATATCTGAGGTTGTTGATATTTCTCCCAGCAATTTTGATTCCAGAGTGTGATTCATCTAGTCCCATTTTTTCATGATGTACTCTGAATATAAGTTAAATAAATAGGGTGACAATATACAGTCTTGACATACTCTTTTCCCAACTTGGAACTAGTCTGTTGTTCCCTGTCCTGTTCTAACTGCTGCTTCTTGATCTGCATACAGGTTTTTTAGGAGATAGATAAGTCGGTCTGGCATTCCCATCCCTTTAAAAATTTTTCAGTTTTAACTGATCCACAGTCAGAGGCTATTGCCAATGAAGCAGATGTTTTTCTGGAACCCCTTTCCTTTCTCTGTGATCCAACAAATGTTTACAGTTTGACTCTGGTTCCTCTGCCTTTTCTAAACTCAGCTTGTACACCTGCAAGTTCTCAGTTCATGTGCTGCTAAGACTAGTTTCAAGGATTTTGAGTTTTACCTCGCTGAAAGAAAGTGAAAGCGTTAGTTGCTCAGTCTTGTCCAATTCTTTGTGGACCTATGGACTGTAGCCCACCAGGCTCTTCTGTCCTTGAACACAATTTGGTAATTGATGAGAGTATAGTATGATAGTTTTAACATTCTTTGGCAGTGCTCTTTTTTAGAACTGGAATGAAACTGACCTTTTCCAGTCCTGTGGCCACTGGTGAGTTTTCCAAATTTGCTGACATATTGAGTGCAGCACTTTCACAGCATCATCTTTTAGGATTTTAAATAGCTCAGCTGGAATTCCATCACTTCCACTAGCTTTGTGCACAGTAATGCTTCCTAAGGTTCACTTGCCTTCACACTCCAGGATGTATGGTTCTAGGTGAGTGATCACATCATCATGGCTATCCAGGTCATTAAGACCTTTCTGTATAGTTCTTCTGTGTACTCTTGCCACCTCTACTTAATACTTTTTGCTTCTGGTAGGTCCTTATCATTTCTGTCCTTTATCATGCCCATCCTTGCATGAAATGTTCCCTTGATATCTCCAGTTTTCTAGAAGAGATCTCTAAAAAGAGAAAGTCTTTCCCATTCTGTTGTTTTTCCTCTATTTCTTTGCATTGTTCATGTAAGAAGGCTTTCTTATCTCTCCTACTATTCTCTGGGACTCTGTTTTCAGTTTGGTTTACTTTTCCTTTACTTCCTTGCCTTTCACTTATCTTCTTTCCTCAGCTATTTGTTAAGCCTCCTCTGACAACCACTTTGTCTTTTTGCATTTCTTTTTCTTTGGGAGGTTTTCAGTCACTGCCTCCTGTTCAATATTATGAACTTCCATCCACAGTTCTTCAGACGCTGTCTACATCTAATCCCTTGAATCTACTCATCTTCACTGTATAATCATACGGGACTGGATAAACAACTCCTGCTTTTTCTTTAAACATTTGACACTTTTTCTCAGTTTGTGTTATTCCTTAAATACAAATGTTTCTGGTCTAGCCATCTTCACAAGTATGTGCTCTCAAGGGGCAAATTCACACTGCAAATAAAAATTATAATACTTGCTAACATAAATTGACATGTGCTTGATACTTTTCACATTCCAGATTGTGTTCTACATGCTTTATTTGTAGTAGTTCATTTGAACTCATAAGGTGTGTGTGAATAGCTACTGTTTTTATAATAATATTATACTAAGAAATGAATGTACAAAAAAGATGAAGTAACTTGGCCAAGGTTTCCAAGTTTTCAACTTGAATAATATATCACATTTAACAGCAGTTCCAATAGGGGCTTTCCATGTCATGCTAGTGATAAAGAACTGTCTGCCAATGCAGGAGACATAAGAGACATGGGTTCTATCCTGGGTCGGGTAGACCTCCTGGAGAAGGCATGGTAACCCACTCCAGTATTCTTGCCTGGAAAATCCCATGGACAGACGGGCCTGGAGGGCTACAGTCCATGGGGTCACAAAGAGCTGGACCCGACTGAAGAGACCTGCAGACAGCAGAGCCAATTCCAGCAGAACTCCATCTCTAAACCTTAGCACGTCAACACGCTGTTTTTCTGGACATCTCCCCATAATTTGTTCAATTCTAACATGTAAACATGTGGCCCCTGTCTCAGTTACTTTTGTTAGAAACTGAAAAAAATCTTAACCTACATCATCAATGGAAAATATTAAATAAATTACACTGTGTTTCTACTGTGACATACAGTGATTAAAAATAATGAGGCATTTACAAATACAGTAACATGAAAAGTTGTCCATGACCTATTGGTGAGTGAAAAAAGAAAATTTTAAAACAAAGGATCCAGCAAATGAATGGCAGACACCCATATATGCCAAAGAATGTAAGGAAATATCTGTAAGACTATTTGTCAAACTCAAGAAAAGGAATTGGGAGTGGGGTAATGAGGAAGAGTTATGATATGATCCTATATGCTTCTGAATTATTTACTTTTTTCATAATGGGTTCATGCCATTTGTATAAGGCAAAAAATAACATTAAGGAATGGGCTAACAATATTTGATGATACCATGATTTAGCTAGATTTCCCAGCATTATTTGTTCTATTTTATTTTTCTGACTTTATTTTCCTTTTCCTTCTCCATACATAGCCTAGATGCCAATTACACTGAGCTTTTTCTTTTCTAAACATTTTCTTATGCTTCCATCTCAACCCACAGTACTCTAGTTCCTTAAATTTAATTTCTCTAAAGAAAATCACACACACTTTATAATTTGGTATATATTTTATAAAAAGAAGAGTCCAAATATTCAGGAAATTTTCTGCATTTTGAATCAAAAATATTTTATAAATTAAACATAATATTTCCTGAAGTTTAAATTTTTAGAAAATAATTAATAGTTACAAAGTTTCTGTCTAGGTAATTTTATTTCTTGTAAAAAGATGGCTCACTTAAACATTAAGGATATTGTGACAGCCTTGAATGATTTTTAGAATGAGGTAGAGTGCACACACACACAAAGAGAAAGATTCATTTCATTCTAAACATTAGAAAATAAAAAAACAAGTTTCTTACCATTGTGAGAGTAAATGGATGGTTTTCTAATGCAGACACACTGGGACAATGTAGAATAATATACTAAAAAACAATGAACAACTTTTAAATGACCAAGAAAGAAGTTCAAATATCTTAATAATGCTAATTAAAAAAAAAAAAGAAAACAGAATAAGGGTATTTTAAAAGTTGCTGGACATAGACTCACCTGGCCAGGTCTTGCTTTAAAATTTTCTTTGACCATTCGGATTTCCATGACATCTGATGGATGACTTGTGACTGAGATGATGGTGACTGGCTTATTGCTCCGGATACACCTGTAAAGCCTTTCAGCACAATATAGGCACAAAGGTCCAGAAATCCAAAGCCAGGTCTAATGGAGAATTTTTGAAATACACTTTAAGAAATACTTGTGTTATAGGACCCTCTATATCCTGCCTCACTGCTTATTTGACACATTACAGTAATAATACAGCAATGATAATTTAATCTGTATTTGAAATAACAAAGTGTAAAGAAAAATAACAGTAAAAAGCAACAGATGCTCACTGCAACTTATTGAAACAAGAGTAAAGTATAAAATAGAAGGGAAAGTAATGTCAGGACCCTACCCTATCCTATAATATTATAAATACTGAGTTGTAAAATCAGTTTATTGAATGCTTGATATTATCTGCTTGGGGCTGTGTTAAAATACATTATATGTATTTTTTAATATTCACAATAACTCTTTGAAGCAATTATTGTCAGCCTTAATTTTCTGATGAGGAAATTGTGGCTTAAATATGTAAATATACTCTGACCAACCTCTATATAACAAGTAGGACAAGAAGAATACAAAACCAAATTATCTTGCCACTATCAAGGGTATAACTACCATTAACAGGTAGTTTATTGTNTATATGTATTTTTTAATATTCACAATAACTCTTTGAAGCAATTATTGTCAGCCTTAATTTTCTGATGAGGAAATTGTGGCTTAAATATGTAAATATACTCTGACCAACCTCTATATAACAAGTAGGACAAGAAGAATACAAAACCAAATTATCTTGCCACTATCAAGGGTATAACTACCATTAACAGGTAGTTTATTGTTTCATATATCCTTCTGGGCTCACAAGAAATATATGTTGCATATATATAATATCTTTCTCTAAGGGAAGAAGAAAGAGAGTAAATCTGGAGTATTTTAGTAAAAAATATACCAGTCAAATATTTGTTTAAAAAAATGAGAACCCTAGGTATTTTTAATGCACACAATATGCATGCATAATATACATATACAAAATGTATAACCAATGTAAAATATGTATATGCACATATTTTTAAATATGGGCATATCACACGTGTTGTTCACAATTTACTTTTACATAATATAATATGAACAGAAGATACTATTTAGAATTTGGAAACCATGACAATTTTGCATGTATGCTGTAGGCATAACCCTGATTCCAGGATAACTGCATAGCCTGTGTGGTCAACCTTTCTCCTACAACTACACGCTTTATCTCCCTCAAAACTCTGAGCTCCCCAACCCAAATGTATTTTCATAGTCACCTTTTAAAACCTAATCTATAGAGTTAGTCCAGAAGATCCTTCCTTCCATGCAAATCATGCCTGCTCCTCACATTTATTGGATTGGCCAAAAAGTTTATTCAGATTTTTGCATTCCCATCTTATAGAAAAACTCAAATGAACTTTTTGGCCAAGCCAACAGTTAGGAACCGTGTGCACAGTAAGCATCACAGGACAAGCTCTGCAACTTTGGGACAGTTGCTTAGCCTTTGGGCATCACACAAAGTGGGACTCACAATACCTGCCTTCCTTAACATAAAGCATTGTGTGAAGCCAGAAAAGCTGTAAAGACTGTAAGGCTTAAAATAAATCTAGGGGATTGTTACTAATAAGAAAACAAGACTAACACACTCATTCCAAAGGCATCTACAAATCACTATCTTTTGACTCCCCTTTCTTCTTAAAACAGACATTCAGTTTCACTATTTCCTGATTTTCATTTGGTACAGACATAGAATACAGGGTGTAATATCCACGTGGGCAGCTCCCACAGCCTCAAGGGAAGATTATGACTCTTACCAAACTACTAGTTGGCTATGTGGGGAAGAAGTTTTCTAAGAGCAAGACAATTTGGTTTTGTAATCTTCTTCTCCTACAAGTTAGTTTATAGAGGTTGGTCAGAGTATATTTACATATTTAAGCCATAATTTCCTCATCAGAAAATTAAGGCTGACAATAATTGCTTCAAAGAGTTATTGTGAATATTAAAAAAATGCATATAATGTATTTTAGCACAGCCCTAAGCAGATAATATCAAGCATTCAATAAACTGATTTTACAACTCAGTATTTATAATATTATACATAATATTATACCATAATAATATTATAACATAATTTCCTCATCAGAAAATTAAGGCTGACAATAATTGCTTCAAAGAGTTATTGTGAATATTAAAAAAATGCATATAATGTATTTTAGCACAGCCCTAAGCAGATAATATCAAGCATTCAATAAACTGATTTTACAACTCAGTATTTATAATATTATACATAATATTATACCATAATAATATTATAACATAATTTCCTTATCAGAAAATTAAGGATGATGGTAATTGCTTCAAAAAGTTCTTGTGAATATTAAAAAAGCATACAATATATTTTAGCACAGCCCCTAGCAGATGATACTAAGCATTCAATAAATTTATTTTACAGCTTAGTGTTTATAATATTATACATATTATACTATACTATAATTATTAGTAGTAATACTAGATTTTTCACTATTATTTTTCTTATTCAACCTACTTTTCTCAATGCATAAGGAATGTATATTTGCCACCATTCTTATGGCAAGCACCAGTGTCACAATTTGCAAAGATAATATGATGAGTTAAACAGGAATTTTCTATATTCTGTAATATCATAGGTCTATCTCATAGAATGGTAGGCTGCCTATTATATAATAACACGTACTAATTTGCTACTGAAACAGCCTGAAACATTCTCTTCTGCAGGAATAACTGCTTTATTACCTTCAAAAACATGTTTAAATGTAATGTTGATCAATTTTTTATGGGAACATGGACTTTGCAGAGATCAGTAAAGACACAGGACTAATCTGACCTGTGGAAAATTAGCTTGGAACCTGGGCTCCTCCATACAAATCTTCACAAATGTGTTCTGGGTAAGTTCATCAGGCTTTGAAAATCCTCCAGGAAAAGATTCATGAAAATTATCTGAGACATGCTCTGGTAAATGAGTATTCTGGTAGTGGGTTCCATTAAGATTAATGCAGCCAGGAGGGTGGGTATCTAAATTAGTTTGATATTTCAGCAGCCCTCTAAAATTCATAAAAAAATAAAAACAAAGAGATAAAAAGGAAATTGAAATCAGAGGCGCAGTATAATAAAAATAACCTTTTTTCTTGTTTACTTCCACATACCGTTTATTCAAGAAGTGCTTCTCATATATCTTATATAACAGTAACTGAGAAATCTTAAAAATCTTAGCAAATTCATTACTATGGAACTAAATTTAAAAATTTGGCCCTCCCCCAAAATATGCCATAAATACATGGTAGGGAAGAGGCATGCAATCTTTCCAAATATTCTTGAATTTGACAGCTTTTATTTCAAGTCTATTAAGCATTTATACAATCACATAGAAGTTTTCACTTCAATAAACACTATGAGTACTTTCACTATAATTTCAAACACAAATGGAAAAGTACAGGGTTCATATTTGATTTGGATAAGACGAGACAAAATAACCTTGCTGATTCACAGAGAAATGTTAAACAAAGACAATAACAGAAACTGGAAATGTGCATCTCCTATGGTCTGAAAAAAATTAATACACTCCATCAGACCCTAAACCTGTTTACTTTTCAATTTCTCCATAAACAAGAACCACAGAAAAGGCTCACAAATAATGAATCAGGAAGGAAAACCTAAAACCCTAAAATCCCATTCTGATTATTTCATATTTTGTGAGATTTAAGATAAGTCTTCAACTTTTTCTGCTCTGTATTTTTTATCAAAAGGAGTTAAGTAAGATCTACTTCATAGGGATAGTGCATCAAATCATAGATTTATATTAGTTTCTTTTTCTTTTGCATACGTGAATCTTGAAGAAAAAACTAAGACTTTGAAAAGCATTGAAATGTTTATTTTAATTTTGAAAATATTAAAATTTTAGTTTCCAAAATTATTTTTCTTGATTGACTAAGAGTGTTTTAAAATTAACCTTCATGCTAACCCTAATGCTAAACCTTCATGTTTGAAATTACCCAAATAATTTTAGTATATTTAAAAAGTACATCTTTAAGTTTACCACAGCTACAATAATTATATAAATGATTTTCACAAAGATAATATTTTAAAATAACAAAGACTATAACAAGAATAATGGTATGAAATAGATCTAACATATGAAAGTTAGGAAAGCAATGACTAAGTCAGTTTTTGGTGGAATGTACCACCTACTCAACTTGATCATTCTCTCATTTTCTCCTTATGCTTATGTTCAATTTCCTTTCACTCTTCATTTTATTTTACTTTCTTCCCATAACTAATCATCAGAGAATACATAGTATATGTAATGAGCTTCTAAGCAGTGAATTACATTACATAATATCCAAGGTAGACCACACACACATTTTTTTGAAGTAATGTAAATATGGTCTAAGTATGGAAGAAATGCACAGATACTGTACAAGTATGAGAGAAGTATGTAATTCTTTATAAAGTTCTAGTCACATAATACAATTGCTGTGCCATTCTACTTAGAAAATCTGATAATTTGGTACAGCTTTGATTACAAGTAATGAGTTACCCAAATTTGTTGCTCCTATTGACTACCCTGAGGGTAGTGACTGACAGGTGGACAAGCCAAAAATCTGGAGCAGGTTTTCTATTGGCCATAAATTGAACAAACTGGCATAATGAAACTGGCATGATCCTACGTGGTGCTACTGAGTTCAAGAAATACTCAAACATGGCTCTTAACCCTTCAGAATCTTAAGATCCGGTTTAGAAGATATTTTTACGGAAGCTAAACATAACTCAGACCACAGGTGATGATTTGAGTGGAGTGATTTAATGACACTTAGTGATGTATAGTAAGTATGAGGTCCAGTCCAAAGCAATTTATATTCATTTCATATTATCCTCACAACAACTACTGTAAATAGGAATAACTATTTATCAATTAAGAAACTATTTTAACAGATTAAGTAATATCGCAGCAAGTCAGTGGCAGAGCCAAGATCTGAACCCAGGTTTGTCTCAAATTCTATGCTCTTCACCTCTTACTACACAGCATGCTAACTCACTGGATCACTAGATCCTCAAAACTTTCATTTGAAAAAGATAAAGGATGGACAGATCAATATTTACTAAGAAAGTATGTCAGAAAATTTGTAAACATCTATTTCCTACTTGAGTTTCTCTGGTGGCTCAGTGGCAAAGAACCCGCCTGCCAATGCAGGAGACATGGGTCAGATCTCTGGGTTGGGAGGATCCCTTGAAGGAAATGGAAACTCACTCCAGTATTCTTGCTTGGAGAATCCCATGAACAGAGGAGCCTGGCGGGCTAAAGTTCACAGGGTCGCAAAAGAGTCAGACACGACTTAGTGACTAAATAACTAACATAACTAAATAACTAAACAACAATAACAATGAATTTCCCACTTAAACTTCAAAATAACATACAAGGTGTTTTTATTCCCATTTTACAGATTAGAAACCCATATTGTTTAGGTCAGAGATTCAGTTAGTAGTAGTCAAAGCATGGGGCTTCCCTGGTGGCTCAGATGGTAAAGAATCTGCCTGCAATGCAAGAGACCTGGGTTCAATTCCTGGGTTGGGAGGATCCCTTGGAGAAAAGAATGGCATCGTATTCAGAAACTTGATCTCCCTCATTCCAAAACCTATGTCATGCAAAGCAAATAAGTTGGTTAAAGAAGGAGACATCAAAGAAAGGGGTTCAATATGAACAAAAGCCTGGAAATTAGAGTGTGGTGTGTTTGTGTGTGTGTGTAAGAGACAGAGAGAGAGAGAGAAAGAGAGAGAGAAGGGGCTGCTGAACATCAGGCAAAGGAATGTAATTTATTCCTTCTCCTAAATCATAACAGCATTCAGGTTGGACATTACTCCATGTACAAATGGTCCTTATTAGGATAAATTTTGTTGCCATGCAGTACAAATCTTCAGTTCAGTTCAGTTCAGTTCAGTCGCTCAGTTGTGTCCGACTCTTTGCTACCCCATGAAATGCAGCACGTCAGGCCTCCCTGTCCATCACCAACTCCTGGAGTCCACTCAAACCCATGTCCATCGAGTTGGTGATGCCATCCAACCATTTCATCTTCTGTCTTCCCTTTCTCCTCCTGCCCTCAATCTTTGCCAGCATCACAAATCTTTAGGCCAGTCCAATCAAATGAACAATGTTGTTCCTGGTATATAAAGTAGTACAAAATTTTCTAAAACCCCTTTTAATTTGGAGAGCTTTTATGTTATTTTAAGCTGTTCTCAAGTTTAATGGCATAGGTTACCCATGTCTATGCCCATTAAAGTGGTTTCTTTGTCTCAGAATATAATTACTGCCATTGAAGGAACACGTACTAAAGAGAAAAGATCTACAGACAGACAATGATAAACAAACAAAAATTACCATTCATCAGGAAAAAAAATCAAGCACAGAATCTTGGGGGTTGGTTTGTATAAACACTGTGTGTTAGTCACTCAGAGATGTCCAATTCTTTGCAATCCCATGGACTGTAGCCCACCAGGCTCCTCTGTCCATGGAATTCTCCAGGCAAGAATACTGGAGTGGGTACCCATTCCCTTTTCCAGGGGATCTTCCTGATCCAGGGATTGAACCTGGATCTCCTGCACTGCAGACAGATTCTTTATCCTCTGAGCCACCAAGGAAGCCCTTTGTNCCCACCAGGCTCCTCTGTCCATGGAATTCTCCAGGCAAGAATACTGGAGTGGGTACCCATTCCCTTTTCCAGGGGATCTTCCTGATCCAGGGATTGAACCTGGATCTCCTGCACTGCAGACAGATTCTTTATCCTCTGAGCCACCAAGGAAGCCCTTTGTATAAATTAGGTGGTAAAGATACTGAGGAGATCAAAATGTAGGACACTGGCAGGTTTTGAACTTAGTTTTAAAAGGAGAAGTAGTACATGCCAGACAGGTGCTTGCTGCTTTAATCTATTTAATCTATTTCCACAAACTTCATAATACATGTGTGTGGTAAAGATTAGTGGCCTTGAAGGAAATTCAAAAAACAGGGGATATAGATATACATATAGCTAACTCATTTTGCTGTACAGCAGAAACTAACATAACATTGTAAAGTAACTATACTCCAATAAAAATTAGAATAAAAAAAGATCAGTCTCCTCATCTTAGAATGAGTGAAAACATTCAGAGCCGTTAGGGAATCTGCCCAAGACCACACTGTCAGTCAGTGGTCAAGTCAGACAAAGGCCATGCTCTTCCCGTGTACCAGGCTTGCTCTCCCTGCAGAACTTCCATTCTACTGATGAACAATATTCTGAAATCAAAGGCCTAAGTATTCAATGAATACAATTATATGGCTCTGCATGACTCTATATATCTAGAAAAGGAAGTAGTATATTTCTACCGCTGCTGCTAAGTCACTCTGCACGACCCCATAGACGGCAGCCCACCAGGCTCCCCCGTCCCTGGGATTCTCCAGGCAAGAACACTGGAGCGGTTTGCCATTTCCTTCTCCAATGCATGAAACTGAAAAATGAAAGTGAAGTCGCTCAGTCATGTCCGACTCTTCACGACCCCACTGACTGCAGCCCACCAGGCTCCTCCGTCCATGGGATTTTCCAGGCAAGAGTACTGGAGTGGGTTGCCATTGCCTTCCCTAGCTAGCCAATAATTTTATGTTATTTTTAAAGTTCAATGAAATGCAATAAACTTACCTTTTCATTGTATTGTGAAAAATAGGAGAGTTCATCTCTTTGGTACTAGTGCAGAACTACGGGATAGTACAGATAGCTAAGGGAGTTGGTGATGGTCAGGGAAGCCTGGCGTGCTGCAGTCCATGGGGTCACAGAGAGTTGGACACAACTGAGCGACTGAACTGAACTGAAGTGCAGAACTTCTTAGAACATGAAACCTTAAATAAAATATCTCTTTAAAAATATATTTCAAGCCCCTAAAATACTTTCATTCTGAAGAATTTTGAATTTTGTTGTTGTTCAGTCACCAAATTGTGTCCCACTCTCTACAACCCTATGACTGTAGCAATCCAGGCTTCCCTGTCCTTTATCTCCTGGAGTTTGCTCACACTGACATCCAGTGAGTCAGTGATGCCACCGAACTATTTCATCCTCTGTTGACCCCTTCTCCTTCTGCCCTCAGTCTTTCCCAGCATCAAGGTCGTTTCCAGAAAGTCAGCTCTTTGCATCAGGTGAATTTTGAATAGTAATGCACATTAAATATAGACATTGGATTGATAGATAAAATCAAATATCATCTTTTAATCCAATTACTTCACTGTGACAACATTTGTTAAAACTGAGTTGAATATGTGGTCTCGATGATTTATTTGAATCCCTAGTATCTATATGTATTTCAGCAGACCTAATATACCTGCCTTTCTTTAGAGTTTAATGCAATAACAAAGCTCATTTGAAATAATGCTTTAAAAAATACACAGCTCTCCTCTCTACCTGCCAAATAATCCTGATCTTCCTCATTGCCCTACCTCCCCACTGAGATATACTTATTTCACACTGATTATTATTTAAGATTTGGGACTGATTAATTTAAATGATATAGCCTCTGCCTTCAAGAAGCTTACAGTTTAGTGTACTGTCATCCAAAAAAACTTTATGTGATGGTGGAAATGATCTAAATCTGTGTTGTCCAGCCATGGCCTACATGTAGCTGTTGAAATGTGGTAGTACAGGCAAAAATTGAATTTATCATATTATTTCACTTTAATTAATCTAAACTGAATAGCCATACCACAAATTTAATGGGTATAAGTAGATATGAAAGCAAGAACAGCAACAAAAACCCCAAATCAGTAATGTTATATAGATACGTAAGTAAGTAAGTGAAGTCGCTCAGTTGTGTCCGACTCTTTGTGACCCCGTGGACTGTAGCCTACCAGGTTTCTCCATCCATGGGATTCTCCAAGCAAGAATACTGGAGTGGGTTACCATTTCCTTCTCCAGGGGATCTTCCCGACCCAGGGATTGAACCCAGTTCTCCCGCATTGGAGGCAGACGCTTTAACCTCTGAGCCACCAGGGAAGATGCTAATACAGATGTGTAATGACCTCTAAAGAGTGTACAGGGATGACGAACTCTGATTATGACATTCTGGAAAGGGCTTCGTGGGATAAGCAACTGAAGGAAATGGAGATCCCAATGTTACAGGATAGGGAAATGGAATTCGAATATGAGAGATTACAATGAACAAAATACGCTGTTTATTCCCAAACTAGTAGAAGGGCTAATATCTTGTGCATTATATATTCCCCTTATAACCATACTCACTGCCAAATCTCTTCAACTCTCCAGCAAGTTTCTTGCATGTTTTAAGTCTTCTATATATTTCTAGTGAATTAATTTTTCAAAGCAAATAATAACTACATAATTTGTTAAATATGGCAAGTACATCTAAAAGTTAAAAGAAACATTCTTATATTATTGTATCTCTCAAAATTAAATGAAAAATCATTTGAAAATGAAAAAGGAAAGAAAAAGATGTTAGTCAATTGGAAGCAGAAAGTCTTGCCAAGTTAAGACAGTGATACAGTAGGGGATGGAGGTACACAGACTGTGGGAATAAGAATGCTTATTACTAATTTTTTTTCGAGTATTATGTTGCAAAAGAGATTTGAAGTATCTGTGGGAATGTCTAGTGTTCTTCAATCAGGAGAACTCAAGGATTTTATGGTGTATCAAAATATGCGGTTGTGGATACTATTGTTTTTGCACTCATAAGGATTTCAAGATGCACTCAACAGCGTTTCCACGAAACAGGTTTCCTTCTATTTCTCCATTTTGCCTCAAGAAATACTTCAGTTATACTACTAACTTTTAATGCCTGGTTGTGACAGAGTCATTGAAATAATATAGTACACAGAATAAATCTTACCCGATTAAAACACAGAACTCACAAGAACATTTTCTAGTAAAAGTTAAATACTCCAAAACACCAAGCCTGCCAAAAGGCGTGTCACAAAATCATCTCCACTTTAATTGCAAGTTACAAATTTCTAACAAAGGCAGTGTAGCTTATGAGACCTTTATGCTTTTAGTGATTGTAATCCTTTTTTAAAGTAGAGGAAAAAGTCCCACAAGGAATCTATCTTTTACCTAACATTCTATAACATACAAAATGCTCCTTTTCTTTATAGAAAACAATATAATACCTAATAACTGGCCATTCTTTCACTTTGCTTCAAGTACAAAAAACAAAAAGCTTAAGAAAATAACAAAATACACCCAAATTCAATATTTCAAATCCCACTGGAATTCACCGGATTCTGTGGAATCTACTAGAATGTACACTACTTAAAATCACAGATTTGTCCTGTGTTTAAAACAGGGCCTATAATTCATAATGTGTTAATAAATATTCATTGAATGGATTAATAAATTCTAGAAGTATATAAACAATTTTTGCTGTGTCTGTTGAAACATTTGTTTAAGGAGTCATCTGGTTTTAACAGAGAAGTTAGTCTGAACTCATTCTGACTTCAGTATAGATGTCTAGACTTTCACAAATGGCATTTAGTAAAATAAACCATGTGTGTACATTCACCTTTGCAGGGAACAGCACTAAATTAGTCTGCAACTAAGAGTATCCCTCTTCACCCTTGAGTACTGTGAAGTCCAACGTGAGATCTCAGTCCTGCCCTGAACTGAATCCATCCTAACCTAAGTCATCAAGAAAGTCAAGCCTATCTCAGCATCCTCTGAAAGTAAAGCACTTTTCTAAGCTAAGGAACCAGTATACCTCAGGCAGACTGTAAACATCTGGATATTCACCCAACCAAAGCTCTACTCTCGGCCTCACTTTGTCTGGTCTAGCCAGCTTCTTGCTAGAAACTTGCCTTTGCATTCTTTCCTGGGCTCCTCCTTTGGATGCCTGAATGTATTTGCATCCTTCAGCTTGACCAGAGCAACATAATGGATATATGACCCCTGTGGTCTCACAGGCTCCTACTCAGAGCGGCTGCTGCTGCTGCTGCTGTTAAGTCACTTCAGTCATGTCTGACCCTGTTCGACCCCATAAATGGCAGCCCACCAGGCTCCCCTGTCCCTGGGATTCTCCAGGCAAGAACACTTGAGTAGGTTGCCATTTCCTTCTCCAAAGCATGAAAGTGAAAAGTGAAAGTGAAGATGCTCAGTCATGTCCGACTCAGGGACCCCAAAGACTGCAGCCTACCAGGCTCCTCCAGCCATGGGATTTTCTAGGCAAGAGTACTGAAGTGGGTTGCCATTGCCTTCGCCAACTCTTAGAGACACACTGTAATTGATTAAGTGCTCTGTTGCCATCATCTTCAAATGCTTAACAATATATTATCAAGGGGCCCTGCATTTTCATTTTGTAGTAAGCCCTGGAATTAAGTATCCTGCCACAGACTCTGTGTGACTGGCAAAACAAAGCCTTGGAATTTAAGGACCTAGGATCAAGATTCAAAGCTTCCTTAAGTGTGCAAAGTAAAATAGGTCATTCTAATAAGCTTCCTCAGCTGAAAGAGAGATAGTACCTGTTATCCTCTACTTAACAGGTTTATAAAGGAAAGAACTTTGATCTCTTGGGAAGGAAAAAATATGTAAGCATCCAATCATCCAATATTTGTTACTATTTCCTCTGCTTTCAGGATTTACTAAAATGGCAGTGTGGGATAAAAGGATTATTCCACATTTCAGAAAAACACTGATATACTGGAAATATTTCTTATAATAAATTTAGCCCTTATTCCTTCTCTTTCCTCCCCAAACTTCTTACCCTGTACCTCCAGCCAGAACCATCTGTTATTATAAATAAGGCCCCAGGAGAAAAACCCAGGTTAAAATTACATGAGAAAGTATTAGGTCTGAAGTTCACGATTTCTATCCTCAAAATGGGGAGAAAGTAAACTCACAGTTTAGAAGATTAAAAATTCATTAATAAGTGTAGTTTGTAGCATAAATTGAGCTTCCCTGGTGGCTCAGTGGTAAAGAATCTACCTGCCAGTGTTGGAGATGTGGGTTTGACCCCTCGGTCAGGAAAATCCCCTGGGGAAGGGCACGGCAACCCACTCCAGTATTCTTGTCTGGAGAATCCCATGGACAGAGGAGCCTGGCAGGATACAGTTCAGGGGTTGCAAAGAGTCAGACACAACTAAGCATGCATGCACACACACACACACATACACATATACACACACAGTAAAAATCAATCTATGTACATGAAAATGTCTTGTATATATTACTTACATCTGTCTATATATGTGGCATCCTTATGACAGAAGATACCCCATAATCTCAATTCCCACACGTACCTGGCTTTCAGGATACAATATCAACAAATGTAAATAAATCATAAAATTTTAGTTAGGAATTATTACACAAAAAATCATTTTTTACCTAAGAATGAAAATAAATCTTATGAATAAGAAATTAGAAATGAGAAAAATACACACATATCTAAAGGTAATAGTTGTATAGAATATTATATTGATTAACATATGGAAAACATAAAAATATTATGGGACTCTGGATTATATATAACAAAGACTTACTTTCTCAGGAATTTTACTCAGCCTGTATATTTAAGTGAAAAATTAAAAACCAAAAAGTGAAAGAAGACAGATGAAAAATTTTCTCCCACGATCCAAAGAATTTTTAGCCACAGAGGCACACAAAAATCTCCAATAACAATATGCCAGTCTACAATACAACCAAAATAGTCAAGACTTCAAAGTTAATTCCTCTGGCACATGAATTGATATTCTAGTTGCCATAATAACTTATCTAAACAACACTAAATGTAAGTGACAGGCCCAGAATGGCAAGCCATTAAACAAATACACAGATTATTTTTTATTGTTGTCTGCAATACTTTAATATTCGAAGAAAATTTTAAGGGCCTAGAAGTACAACAAATTCCTAGATAAAGGCAAATTAATGCAGTTCCATGTAAGCCGGCAAATACTGAGTGAATGATGACTTGTGAAAGGAGTTTTACAGATAAAGATCAGTAAGAAACAGTCTTATCCTAACCAACAAGGACCTACTGTATAGCACATGGAACTCTGCTCAATGCTATGTGGCAGCCTGGATGGAAGAGGTGTTTGGAGGAGAATGGATATGTGCATATGTATGGCTGAGTCTCTTTGCTGTGCACCTGAACCTACCACAACATTGTGAATCGGCTATACTCCCACACAAATTTGAAAGCTTTTTAAAAAGGAAATAATCCGATCTTCAAAAACACTACAATACCTAGGATATATCACCCTGCTGTATTTTCTTTTCTCTTTCGTATTCTGTATTTTCTTTTCTCTTTCGTATTCTAACTCACAGATGCATAATGGAGGTAGGCTGCAGAGAACACTGGGATTTTCTACTGTTCAGCTACAACTTCAGCTATCACCTGACTTTCTCCCTTTTACTTAAGGTTTTATATGCGTGCGTCTGTGTGTGCTCAGTTGTGTCTGATTCTTTGCAACTCTACAGACTGTAGTCCGCCAGGCTCCTGTGTCCATGGGATTTTCCAGGCAAGAATACTGTAGTGGGTTGCCATTTCCTACTCCAAAGGATCCTCCCAACCCAGGGATTGAACCGGTGTCTCCTGTATCTCTCACACTGGCAGGTGGATTCTTTAGCACTAGAACCACCTGGAAGCCTATTCATCTTCTCCTGTTGTTACTGTTTTTCAGTTGCTAAGTCATGTCCAACTCTGCGACTCAACGGACAGCAGCACACCAGGCTCCTCTGTCCTCTGTCTCCCAGAGTTTGCTCCAATTCACGTCTGTTGATGCTGTACTACTTTTGGCTTAACCTACAGCTTCCGGGCCTTCCTTTCATGTGGCTTTGCCAAGTTTCCATCTGACATTCTAAGAAAGGCACGTGCCTCTCCCCAGGAAGAAAATCCCACAAGGCTTTCCTCCTTCCACACGAGAGTGGGTAAAAGGAGACCTCAGTACAAGTGCTTCTAAAAGAGAAGGTTCTTGGGAACCAGCAACTTCTAACACTTCACTATGTTGCATAAATACCTTCAACAGTATATTTTTAATTTCCTTCTTCTGAGGCCATAGTAGAAGAAAGATAAACCAACACAATAAGCCTCATCTCATAAGTATTTATGTGCTCCAGGTTAACTTCTTGACTTTTAATTCCTATGAAGCTGACAATGCCTCTGGTTCACTGTATTTGTTGACAAAGGCTGCTCACTGTGTTCCTTGGGTTTAAAGAATAAATGTTTTTAGAAACACACTCATAGAAAGCCATTCCTTTTAAAGTTTCTGAAAAAAAAATGATTTAAGCAGAATATAAATCATGCTCTACAACGAACTCATGCCAGTAAGTAGTCCCAAATGGCAGAAAGCTCTGTTTAAAAGAATAACTCAGGTATCATTTATGTATAATAATAAAATATGGTCTGAAAAGTCCAGCTGGCTCAGTTCTTAATATTTACTATTATTTGGCTCTCACTATCATCCACACATCTGAGGAGGACTTCCCCCTTTCTTTTCCAGAATTCTCATATTATATTTTGCCTCTTATGTAAATAAAAAGTAAAATACAATTACCACCCAGGCAACACTTCCTAGAGCTAAAGCCAGTGGGAGTGTTGACTGTCTTAAAATTGAGAGGCTAAGGCGCCAAATCTCATTTACAATGCATTCCCTGTTCCCTCCTTGTGCCTTTCAAAGGAGTCAGGTGAGGCTCTGGGCTGAGACTCTATGACACTCATAATTGCTTTTCCCTCTAATATCCCTTTTATCAGTAAGTGAGAATGGCAGTATATCTCTCCTCTTGATGAGTTTTTCAAATGAAAATGAAGAAAGAAATGTCCAGTTACATTTACGTCTGGAAAGAGGAAACATTTTTGGCTTTTCAATATTTTTTTCTGAATGTCTTCTGAATTGAAATATCTTTAAATGCATTGTAAAAATAGCAATCTCTTATAAAAGTGTATTAAAAATGAGGAAAAAAATTCCTTAGGAGAAGGTTTGTTTTAAAGTCCTCAGATAAACCTTTATCGTTAAAATCTATTGCCCTTTTGAGGTCTAACAACATTATAAAGATTGTTGCCCTTTCAAGGAATATTCTCTGATCTGCTAAGCAATTTTTATTACACATTCACCAGATTACTTTGCTGATAGGAAAATCTGGGCTCTTGAAAAAAAAAATGTGTGTTTATAAAAAAAAATTATTGTTCAACCAATTAACTGTGCAGTTTCTTCTTTACACAGGTATTTGTATTAGTGCAAGTATAATTTATTTCCTGCTAACATTTATTCAGTATATCTATATTCTGCCTACATTGCTACATTCACTAATTTAAACCTATTAGACAACTCTATCATATGGATATTCCATTATTAATCCCATGTAATGGATAAACAAGAAAGGACAAACTATCTGGCAAGGTCCTACAGCTAGTAAGTGATGTAAGCTCTTAATTGCCATGCCACACTGATCTCCTAGGGAAAAAATAATGTATTTTAAAAATCCATTTAATCACTGAAAAATAATTGAGTTTACTGTATATGAAATATTCTTTTCTAGGGTGCCAGGAAATAGAAATGCTTGTAAATACTAATGGAAAAAACCTAATACATAGGTAAAAAGAATAAAAACTAGATTAAGCTAAAGGCATGCATAATCAAGCTAACTGGGTTTCCCTTGAAGCTCAGTTGGTAAAGAATCTGCCTGCAATGCAGGAGACCATGGTTTGATTCCTGGGTCAGGATGATCCCATGGAGAAGAAAATGGCTACCCACTCCAGTATTCTTGCCTGGAGAATTCCATGTACAGAGGAGCCTGTCAGATTACAGTTCATGGGGTCAAAAGAGTCAGACATGACTGAGCAAATAAGCACACAGCAAACAATCAAGGTAACTGGATTCTAAATAATATTGCATGTAATATTTTGAGAAAAGATAAGACTTCCACTTAGCCAATATAGATTGCATACCCCAGGAACACCACATTTAATTTCAATTTCCAGTTTTAAATGGGATACAGGGAAGCCATGCCAATAGCTAGTTTGATTTAGTAGTTAAGAATGTGGGCTCTGGATTCTATTTCAAACAAGAAATAACTTCATAAAAATGAGAGCTTTCCAAAAACAGAATGGGATTTTCAAAATTAGAAATTTACTTAGGTATGTTGTAGGGAGACTGAAAGAATCTTGGTCAAAATCATCTTTTGAACTTTCTTCAAAATGAGATTTTATAAAAATAAAATTGACTTTAGAAAATTATATAAAGCAATTGCTCCTCCTTATTATGAAAGTCAACAATTTTAAATAGCTTCGCTGTTGAATTAAAACACTGTCTATGATTTCTAGCCTATGTTGATCCTTCAATTTTCTGCACTACTAGAATTCTGGAAAATAAAGTATGTTTACACTTGGAAAATATGTAATTTAAAATTGCCTTTAGCACTTCCAATGATTTTTTAAAAATTTCAAAATAATAATCAATGCTTGGAGACTAAAGCTTACATATTACATTGTTCTTCTATACCCTATTATTTTATTAAACAAATTGAAGGAGAAAAAGCAAATGACCAACAAATAGTGAGTTTCTGTTCAAATCTAAATACTCTTAAGAGGGGAGAAAAACAAACAGTAGACTGAGAGAAATATTTGCAAACCACATACCTGACAAAGGACTTGTATTCTTTACAAGGCATTGCTTTTTAAAATAAATTCTTAAAACTCAAAAATAAGTAAAAAAAAAAACAAACAAAAGACTGAACAGAAGTCTCATCAAAAAAGATGATGGGAAATAGGACATGAGGTGCTCAAATACATGTGTCTTTAGGAAATGGCAAAACGTGACAGTCCTACACGCCTATTAGACTGGCTAAGATCTAAATCAAGCAATACCAAATGCTAAGGAGAATGTGGACTAACATTGATTTTGGGAAAGCTAAATGGTACATTGAGGCTGTGTATTGTCACCCTGCTTATTTAACTTATATGCAGAGCACATCATGAGAAACGCTGGGCTGGAAGAAGCACAAGTTGGAATCAAGATTGCCGGGAGAAATATCAATCACCTCATCTATGTAGATGACACCACCCTTATGGCAGAAAGTGAAGAGGAACTAAAAAGCCTCTTGATGAAAGTGAAAGTGGAGAGTTGGCTTAAAGCTCAACATTCAGAAAATGAAGATTATGGCATCCGGTACCATCACTTCATGGGAAATAGATGGGGAAACAGTGGAAACAGTGTCAGACTTTATTTTTTTGGGCTTCAAAATCACTGCAGATGGTGACTGCAGCCATGAAATTAAAAGACACTTACTCCTTGGAAGAGAAGTTATGACCAACCTAGATAGTATATTGAAAAGCAGAGACATTACTTTGCCAACAAAGGTCCATCTAGTCACGGCTATGGTTTTTCCAGTAGTTATATATGGATATGAGAGTTGGACTGTGAAGAAAGCTGAGAGCCGAAGAATTGATGCTTTTGTACTTTGGTTTTGGAGAAGACTCTTGAAAGTCCCTTGGACTGCAAGAAGATCCAACAAGTGCATGCTAAAGGAGATCAGCCCTGGGTGTTCTTTGGAAGGAGATGCTAAAGCTGAAACTCCAGTACTCTGGCCACCTCATGAATCTAGTCACGGCTATGGTTTTTCCAGTAGTTATATATGGATATGAGAGTTGGACTGTGAAGAAAGCTGAGAGCCGAAGAATTGATGCTTTTGTACTTTGGTTTTGGAGAAGACTCTTGAAAGTCCCTTGGACTGCAAGAAGATCCAACAAGTGCATGCTAAAGGAGATCAGCCCTGGGTGTTCTTTGGAAGGAGATGCTAAAGCTGAAACTCCAGTACTCTGGCCACCTCATGTGAAGAGTTGACTCATTGGAAAGACCCTGATGCTGGGAGGGATTGGGGGCAGGAGGAGAAGGGGACAACAGAGGATGAGATGGCTGGATGGCATCACCGACTCAATGGACATGAGTTTTTTTTTTTCTTTTTAACTTTATTTTACTTTACAGTACTGTATTGGTTTTGGCATACATTGACATGAATCTGTCACGGGTGTACATGAACTCCCAAACATGAACCCCCCCTCCCACCTCCCACCCCACATCATACCTCCAGATCATCCCCAGACACCAGCCCCAAGCATCCTGCATCCTGCATCGAACATAGTTTGGCGATTCATTTCTTACATGATC
>SJYX01008013.1:30432-100876 GCA_006410675.1 Oreotragus oreotragus | reverse complement strand
TTGGCCACCTCATGCGAAGGGTTGACTCATTGGAAAAGACTGATGCTGGGAGGGATTGGGGGCGGGAGAAGGGGACGACCGAGGATGAGATGGCTAGATGGCATCACGGACTCGATGGACATGGGTCTGAGTGAACTCCGGGAGATGGTGATGGACAGGGAGGCCTGGCGTGCTGCGATTCATGGGGTCGCAGAGAGTCGGACACGACTAAGGAACTGAACTGAACTGAACTGAACAAAACTTGCCTTTCCCTGATGCCCCAATCCAAATCATCTCCCCTCTAAATTCTTTCATAGGGCACTCCCTTTGCTATTGTCTCTCCCATTGCTTTACTTCCTAAAGTAACAGAAGAGCAAGAAAAGAACACTAGTTCACACGGAAGGATTTGGCAACACACTCCAGTACTCTTGCCTGGAAAATTCCATGGACTGAGGAGCCTGGTAGGCTACAGTCTATGGGGTCGCAAAGAGTCAGACATGACTGAGTGACTTCACTTTCACTTTTCACTTTAAAAAGAACAGCAGGCCTACAAAATGACCAGGCCTTTCCTCTTCCAAATACTTATCCCCCGAAAACACAAACATAGCCACCCCAAACTTGTTAAAAAATATTAATTAACCACTTTAATACTCAAGATCTATAAACAATTTAAGTCTCCATCAACAGATGGATGGATAATTATTTTTGTGCTTGAAAAATTAATTAGCAATTGAAAAAAATAACATATACCTACACATATGAACACAGATGAAATACAAAATTATTAGTCTGAGTGAAAAAACCAGACTCCCCCTCCAAAAAAATCCCTGAAAGAATATAAGCTCTATGATTTCTTTTATACAATATTCTAGAAAATTCAAAGCATTGTTTAGTGGTAGAAAGCAGATCCATAACTAGGAGGGGTAGAGAGCAGAATGCATTACAAAAGAGCACAAAACATTTTTAGAATGATGGACAGATTTGTTATCTTGATTTTGATCACGGTTTCTTATGTATATAGATATGTCAAAAGTGATTAAATAACATACTTTACATATGTATAATTTAGAGTACTTCAGTTATAACTCAAATTTAAAGAAGAAAAAAGAGAGAAGGTCCTTCTCTCTGGCTCCAAGTAATTAAAAAAATCCATATCTGTCCAAATGAATAAATAAATGATAGAATCCCAGATGGCTCTATAATGTGAAATTTGTAGTTGAAGAGGCCTTTCAAGTAATTTCATTGAGGCTTCATGAATGTCTACTGTGTCTACATACAAGATTTCCTGTATATAGTTCTGAACGTGCCAAAATTAGTTTTATAATGCCTGCAAATCACTTCATCAGGACACCTGAAAAAATGGAGCATGTTTAGAATAGAGGTATAAGTTCCAAAGGGTATTATTTGAACATCAATTCTTTTGGGTATTAATTTCCAGTGATGAAAAATGCTCTAACTATTCCTTGAAAAATCACAGCGCACATAAATGTAAATTTTCTGAGAGGTACTAAAGTCAAGAAACTAGTTTAAATTTGAACAGATATTCCCCAAACACTGAACTCGAGCATTCCTTTTAGAGCAGATCATGGAAAACATATTAGAAAGACTTAGGGTGAAATAGTTGACCTCAGCCATTTGAAATAAAGATGAAATAGAAGCCTCAAATAACCTAGGGCATATGTGTCTATCCTGGAATTATAGCCCTGTTACTGTCCCTTAAGCCAAATCCCAGTCTCACTGAATCTCATCTGTAAACTAAGGAGAATCAATTCAATGCTTTTTAATATTCTTTCAGATTTATGAAGTTATCTTTCTTTTCAAAAGAATTCATTTTTCCTTTCTCTCTCCCAGAAGTACAAAAATTCCAGAGTTTGCAATTTATAAAGTAATAGACTTCATAGCAATGAAGAAGAAAAACTGACTTATAATTAGCAACGAGAAGAAAAAAATTACAGTCACAGTGGTCCAAAAAAATGGTGAGATGAGTAACTTAATAACCAAAGAGGAGAGAGCAGGAGAGATAAATTTGGATTTAGGGATTAATTTATGTACATTACTATATATAAAATTGATAAAGAGCAATGACATACTGTATAGCACAGGGAACTATACTCAATATCTTGTAATAACCTATAATGGAAAAGAATCTGAATATATATATATATCCATATATACAAACACACATATATACATATACACACACATATATATATATGCATGTATAATTGAATCACTTTGTTATACACTTGAAACTAACACAACATTGAAAATCAACTATACTTCAGTTTAAAAAAAGCTAAGATTTTTTGTTACTGCAATTAAACAGACACTGGACAACCAAGTATCTGGAATGTTGCAGAAAATATCTCTGTAACAAGCAGAAGAGTTTAAAAACAGATGACTTTTCTACAAATGACCCAATTTCATTCATTTTTAAGGCTGGGTAATATTCCATTGTATACATTATATACTATATCTTCTTTATCCATTCATATGTAACATTTAGGTTATTTCCATGTGCTGGCTATTATAAATAGTGCTGCAATGAACACTGGGGTATATATGTCTTTTTTAATATTTACTTACTTTTAATTGATTGGTTTACAAAATTGGTTTGATTTCTGTCATACATCAACATGAATTAACGACAAGTATACATTCTTGCCCTCATGCATCTTTTTGAATTATGGTTTACTCAGGGTCTATAACTAGTAGTGGGCTTCCCTCACAGCTCAGTTGGTAAAGAATCTTGCCTGCAATGCAGGAGACCTGGGTTCAGTTCCTGGATCGGGAAGATCCCCTGGAGAAGGAACTGGCAACCCACTCCAGTATTCTTGCCTAAAGAATCCCCACAGACAAAGGAGCCTGGCAGGCTACAGTTCACGGGGTCACAAGAGTTGGACATGACTTAGCAACCAAACCACCACCACCACCATGCCCAGTAGTGGGATTGCTGGGTCTTATGATAGTTCTAGTTTTAGTTTTTAAGGAACCTCCACACTGTTCTCCATGAAAGTGTTAGTCTCTCAGTTGTTTCTGACTCTTTGAGACTCCATGGACTGCAGCCCACCAGGCTCCTCTGTCCATGGAATTCTCCAAGCAAGAATACTGGAGTGGGTAGCCATGCCCTCCTCCAGGGGATCTTCCCAAGCCAGGGATCGAACCCAGGTCACCTGCACTGCAGGCAGATTCTTTACCATCTGAGCCACCATTGTGGCTGATTTACATTCCCACCAGCAGTGCAAGAGGGTTCCCTTTTCTCCACACCCTTTCCAGAAACTAACATAACATTATAAAGCAATTATGCTCCCTTTTAAAAAGTCCAAGAAAATGACTTTTATCCATTCAGGAACTACTTTCTGGGCATCTGTATTTTACTGTCAAGTGCTAGAGTAAAAATGAATCATGCTGTAAAATAAATCTCAGTCCAGTGTGGGAGACACGATAAGCAGGCAATTGCAACACAGGGTATTAAGTGCTGAAAGAGAGCCAAACATTGAGTATTTTTGAGGTACATCAAACCTAACCTAGCCTTGGATAACAGCTCAGCCAAGTCCCAATAAATTACCCTCTATTAGCACACATATCCCAAGAATCAGGAAGCACAGGTTAGAAAGTATTGGGCTAGTCTGAGTTCACTAGGCAAAGTCACTTAGCAAAATGAAGTACATTGTGAACTCTCTCAGTCTTCAAGTTATAAAGCAAAATCTATACTTGTTTCCTTAGGAAAAAAATGCTTATTATGTTTACTCTTACTGTTTTGATCTATGCATATTAGGTTAATTAGTAGCCCATAAAATGAATGACTGCACTACACTGCCATTTATAGATGAACTGAAAGATTATTTTCATCCCTACCCAGATGGAGTCAGAAATATACCATCTTGTATTCATCATTCTGTTTTTACCAAGATAATTGGAGACATGACTCTGTTTGTTTATGAGGGTTTTTCTAATTGAAATTGGATACTGAATATTTTATCCTCATCATACAAAGTACTACCAAATTTGGAGATACGTAGCATGCGTTTTTAAGTGTTTGAATAATTCAATCTATTAAATTTATTCTATAAGCTCTTAATTGGAATGTTTTTAACATTTATTTAGTGAGTCAAAATACCATAGAGGAGATTTAGCATCATATTTAGGGGGACTGGGTCTGTGTTCCTGGGAAATAAATGGCTCCTAATGAAAAGTATAGTATTTCTTTCATCAAATTTTATGGATCTGGGCCACCAAAGTGATACCGACATGCTGATCTGGGGCAATTCTGCTGCTTGTATTGAGAGAAACTTCACAAAATGTTTTCTCTGCATCCTCTGCAGGTGGCCCTGTTCCACTGTGAAGAAACTGATTTCAAGTGGAAAACACCATATATGTAGGTAATAAATTATTCTACAGTATATGGAAGGAAACCAATTATTCATAGTATTTACCATGTATCTTTAGGGTCCCAGGCCAGGAACGGATCAGCTCTGCTTAGTGGAATTAGGGAGAAATCTGTGCATAATGGGGTATGTCAACTGACACTTAAAGGATGAGTGAGAGTTGAACAGGTGAAGAAAAGCAAGTAAGAGAGGAGATAAAAGGTAGGTAGTGGTGAGAAGTTATGCTCAGGAGAATAATCAGATGCTCAGTGAAGGTAAAACAGTACTGAGAAGTTTAATAAAACACATTGCCAGGTCCCAGTTTGGTCTCTCTCTACGGTGAAACCAGGAATTTGTGTTTTTAAGTATAATATTATCTCTACTTGGCCCAACACACTCATAGGAACTTCTGGGAAAGAACACAGGATGATGATGTTTCATGCAGAGGGAGAGATCACCTACTTATAAGCATTAACTTTACTAAGTTTCTTAATGTAATATCTTTGTCATATGAGATTTTTTATACTTTTATAAGCTAAAATATTAAAGCATTTCTAAGGCTTCGACTATATTCTATGCAGTAAGAGAATATTAAAACAAAGTTCTTATTTATTTCTCTTAAATTGATCCATATGAACCAAAAAAATACATTGATTCATACATAAGGTTTTATTTTTCTGCTTTTCCTCCCTTCTGTTCTCATCCAATTCTTAAGGCTTTAATAAAAACATGTTTTCAATGAGCAAAGTTGTTAACAAAACTAAATTGCGTTCCTAAGGAGAAACTGTGAAATATGTACTTTGCAAATGGCAAATATCATAATCTATAGGCAGAAATTATGTATTATAAACAGGTAGCTGTGACACGAGGGGGGAAAACATCTGAATTATTATTTTTTTTCATTATAAGACTGATTCAAAAAAGAAATAATGCATTTAACTGTATGCAATTCTGATCCTTAATAAGGTAGTACAGCCAAGACTTTATGACAGACCATCTCCATCCACAATCATCATGTCTCTGAAACAGGTGCCCCAAATCCCCCAAATACAGTCTCCTTTTCATTATTATAAATGTAAGATTGAGAAAGAGAAAAGATAGTTAGAACTGTACTAACATCAGGGCCAAATTTTGAGATGTTCAAATGCACTTTAACAGATTAATAGTCTAGACTGAGATTTTATGGACAACATGTTTAAGAAGGGAAAATAAATTAAAAATGAGAACAGAGACACATTTCAAGAAAAAATAACTTATTTAATGACTGTTTCTCCTCTTCTGTTTTAAGATCAGAAAATATCCTACTAAATTACTAAATATTAAGAACTACACTGATACTCAGAGTGCTTGGTATTTTTTCTCCAAAACTTCAAAAATAGAAACCTATTCTCTCTGTATTATCTCCAATAGTATTTGTCGTAATAGCGGGCACATGGCAGGCACTCCTAAGCCACTAGTGTTATGTAATTTCCATTGAAAGAATACGTGAAAGGCAAATACATTTGCTTAATTTTACTCTTCATTCCTTTGAACCCTGGTGGTTTGCCCTGGCCCTTTGGTTTCATTGACACCTTATGCTTGAACAGTTGTTTGACGTGAACATTTCCCATGCTGTATTTTGGCATATATATAAATACAGTATAGAAGCCACAGTGATTAACAACTTACCAGTTGTGAAGAGCAGTTTTCTAGGATCCTGAAGAAAAAGGAAAAAAAAATGGCTGAAAAATAAAACACTGATCAACACAAAATTCTGCAAGGAGTCTGTAAGCGATAAGAGCCACGTATCAGGCATGTAGGATACTGTCCTCCCAATGGACATAACAGCGTTTCAGTTAAGTTTCATAATGTTTTTACAATGCTGGAGGAGATTATGGTGGTGGTGCTGTTAGTTGTTACCCTTTGCGACCCCATAGACTTTAGCCTGCCAGGCTCCTCTGTCCATAGAATTCTCCAGGCAAGTATACTGCAGTGGGTTGCTATTCCCTTCTCCAGGGGATCTTCCCAACCCAGGGATCGAACTCATTTATCCTAATTTACAGGCAGATTCTTTACTGTCTGAGCCCCCAGAGAAGCCCAGAGGAGATTATCATACATACAAAATCCAATTCCAAGAAATGTATCCATTTGAAAAGGGAAGAATATTGGATGAGGAGTCAGAGGTCCAAGCTTTCATCTTAATGGCCAAATAGGCTAGTGAGAGTGGCCTGAAGCCCACCCTTTGATCATTTCGGGATTCAAAACAGGCAGATTCTTTACTGTCTGAGCCCCCAGAGAAGCCCAGAGGAGATTATCATACATACAAAATCCAATTCCAAGAAATGTATCCATTTGAAAAGGGAAGAATATTGGATGAGGAGTCAGAGGTCCAAGCTTTCATCTTAATGGCCAAATAGGCTAGTGAGAGTGGCCTGAAGCCCACCCTTTGATTATTTTGGGATTCAATACTTTTAGGTATAATGTGGAAACATTAATATATGCTCTGTCTACCACAACTGCCAACTGCACCTAGCACGTGTCAAAACAGTGAGAATCAAAAGTAATAAAATACATAGAGGGGGTTATGTTTTGCAAATTCAATGCAAAGAATACTGAGAACTAAAATGTTTCAAATGCTACTGTGAAAAGTAGTGATAAAATTCAACTAAGGAAGATAGCTTCCTTCTAATTAGAAATACATTAATATTGTTACTGTAATATTTCCTTTAAACTACATCCCCATGGTATAACGGACTGAAATCAACTCCCTTCTTTCTTCTGAAAATCTTATATCAATGCCCAGTAGAATGTGGATTCATTTTTTATCCAAAGAGGCCTAATATTATACAATTTATGAATTATTTTTCTCATGCCCCCATTGAATCTGTGGTCAGACCAAGCTATATACAAAGTAGGAAGCCATTTAAATAATTTCAGGGACCCTGAATAAGGACCATTTGCCCAAGAATAGCTGCTTATCAAGCTTAGGTCCAATGGCTTCTAGTTAGAAACATGGCATTAAAAACATAACTAAAGGCTAATCTAGAGTTTCAAAGTGTTAGTTGCTCAGTTGTGTCTGACTCTTTGTGACCCCATGGACTGTAGCCCGCCAGGCTCTTCTGTCCATGGAATTTTCCAGGCAAGAATACTGGAGTGCATAGTTATTCCCTTCTTCAGGGTATCTTCCCAACCCAGGGATCGAATTCAGGTCTCCTGCATTACAGGCAGATTCTTGACCATCTGAACCACTAGGAAGGCCCATAATCTTGAGGAACCTAATACATAAACAACTAGAGAAAATACAAGATGGACTGGACAAAGTGGTAATACCAGAAATATGAATAATTAGCTAGGAAACCTCAGAAGATGAATAAAACTGCTAGGGAATATGGGGTATAAGAGTAGGAGACTGTTTCACTAATGACAAGATGAGGCCACCTGAGCTATTCCATCATGAATGTGCCACCCACCACAAAGCGGAGAATGGAGAGGTCACTGGGGACATGGAGAAAACAAGAGTGTAAGCACACAACAAGAACAGTAAGGTTCATGACACAAACCCACCCTTTCCAAAGACAAATCACAGAAGGATATAACTGTTTTATATGTATTATCTCTCCGTGTGAATGTGTGTGTGTTTTTTCATCTTAATCTAGTACATGGCCTAATATCCACTAAGCACTCAAAAATATTTATTAAAAGAAAGAAGAAGGGGAGAAAGACATGATTGAAGAAGCCAAGGAAGGGAGGAAAGAAGGGGAAAAAAAGGAAAATGTAAATTAAAATGAATTACTATTTTTCATCCATCTTATCAGCAGTATTTTTTTTTTAATGAGTGAGGTATAGAAATAAGCATTGCAATAAAGTTGGTAGAGTATATCAACTGGTGAAGTTTTTTTGGAAAGTAATTTGTCCAACAAAACTAAAAATGTGTATACCTTTGAAACCAAAATTACTTCTATAAATCTGCCTAGCAGAACTGTACAAAAAAAAAATAAATTTATTAGCATGCAGTTTATGACAAAAACCTCGAATTAGCTCAACATTCGTGAATAAGAAAAAGACTAAAAATAAATTATGGTATATTCATATGAAGAAGATGAGGTAGATGTATACTTTATGATACAGTAAATCACAATACATATATTTACAAATTGCTATTGCTAAAAAATATATATCATAAAACACCACTCAAAATAAGAAAACATAAAATCATTACCTGTGGCTATTTTTGGAAGAGAAGCTTTCAATTTTCACTTACTTGGGAGTTCTAAAATATTTTACATTAATCCTCTATCTCTCTTAAAGTGAAATAAATTTAACACCTAAAAATCCTAAAATGACTAGAATACTGGCATCTTAAGAAAAAGTATAATATTCATCAAGTAAAATGAGTGGTAGTATCCACTGAAAATTATTTGGAATTAAAATGTAAGTTTTGAAAAAAAAAGAAAAAGAAAAAGTATATTAAAATAAAATGATTAAATCATTACAGTTATTGAAGACATGTGAATTATAAAGCAGAAGAGAGAAGCAAAGAAGGAAAAGATTAAAAAAGAATTTTCATGGCAGTAGTAAGATACAAGTAACCCCATACGATCAGGGCAAGTGACGGGAGATAGGGAGAGGTGGGGGATTCTCTCTGGGATGAAATCATTACATGCGGAGCTTCCACTGGCATGCTAAGGAGCTGGACTTCTCCATGGTTCTTGATGTCGAATATACTCCTGCCAAGCGGGAGACCTGTTTTTGACCTCTGGGATGGGAAGATCCCCTGAAGGAGGGCATGGCAATCCACTCCACTGTACTTGCCTGGGGACTCCCCAAGGACAGAGGAGCTTGGTGGGCTACAGTCCATGGAGTCGCAAAGAGTTGGACATGACTTAGCAACTAAGCATAGCACATATTCTACAATCACCTGGTGAACTTTTTAAAAATATTATTTCAGTTGCTCACTGGGGTCTGACTCTTTGAGACCCCATGGTCTGTAGCACACCAGGCTTCTCTGTCCATCACTAACTCCCAGAGTTTGCTCAAACTCATGTCCATTGAGTCGGTGATGCCATCCAACCATCACATCCTCTGTCATCCCCTTCTCCTCCTGCCTTCAATCTTTCTCAGCATCAGGGTCTATTCCAATGAGTCAGTTCTTCACACCAGGTGGCCAAGTTATTGGAGCTTCAGCTTCAGCATCAGTCCTTCCAATGAATATTCAGGACTGATTTCCTTTAGGATGGACTGGCTGGATCTCCTTGCAGTCCAAGAAACTCTCAAGAGTATTCTCTAACACCATAGTTCAAAAGTATCAGTTCTTCGGCGCTCAGCTTTCTTTATGGCCCAACTCTCACATCCATACATGACTACTGGAAAAACCATAGTTTGACTACATAGACCTTTGTCGGTAAAGTGATGTCTCTATTTTTGAATATGCTGTCTAGATTTGTCATAACGTTTCTTCCAAGAGCATCTTTAAATTCATGGCTGCAGTCACCATCTGCAGTGATTTTGGAGCCCAAGAAAATAAAGTCTGTCACTGTTTCCATTGCTTCCCCATCTATTTCCCATGAAGTGATGGGACCAGATGCCATGATCTTCATTTTTTGAATGCTGAAGAGTTTTTTTCCCTCTCCTCTTTCACTTTCATCCAGATGCTCTTTAGTTCCTCTTCGCTTTCTGCCACAAGGGTGGTGTCATCTGCATATCTGAAGTTATTGATGTTTCTCCTGACAGTCTTGATTCCAGCTTGTGCTTCAATCAGTCTGGCATTTCGCATGAGGTACTCTGCATATAAGTTAAATAAGCAAGGTGACAATATACAGCCTTGATGTACTCCTTTCCCAATTTGGAACCAGTCTGTTGTTTCATGCCCGGTTCTAACTATTGTTTCTTGATCTGCATACAGATTTCTCAGGAGTGAAACTGACCTGCATACAGATTGCTCAGCAGTGAAAAATATTAGGGGCTGGCTCTAACCCAGGTCAACGAAATCACACTGGTATATTAAAAGATACCAGCATAGTATCTTTTACTATGGCAATGGCACCCCACCCCAGTACTCTTGCCTGGAAAATCCAATGGACAGAGGAACCTGGTGGGCTGCAGTCCATGGGGTCGCTAGCAGTCAGACAGACTGAGCGACTTCACTTTCACTTTTCTCTTTCATGCACTGGAGAAGGAAATGGCGACCCACTCCAGTATTCTTGCCTGGAGAATCCCAGGGATGGGGGAGCCTGGTGGGCTGCTGTCTATGGGGTCACACAGAGTCGGACATGACTGAAGTGACTTAGCAGCAGCAGCAGCAGCATAATTAAGGGATCTAGGGCTACTTGTTATTTTGGTTTAATGATTTATCTCCCTGTTTGTTTGTCATTACTTTGGCCTTTGATTTGTCTTGGGAGGGAGGTCGAGCACATGATCACAGTGGTACAAATCTAGAGAACTCTGGTGATATATAAGGGAAGATGGAGTGAGGAGAACAATCTATTAAGTCACTACCAAACTGAGCAGAACAGGGCGGGGTTCTGATCACATGGGACCCTGAACATTTTGGTGTTGATGCAGTCTTGGCTTTGGGAACCAAAGGCAGCCTGAGGACACCATGAGAGGGTCAAGCAATGGAGACTTAACTAGGGCTGTGCACGTTCTGTTTCTTGGTCCAGCTGGGCTCCCTGCACATACAATTCCACTTTATGGGCTGCTCCACAGGGAGAAGAGCACCTCTAAGTTAGATATTGCCCCCTACAGAATTCAGCCCAAGATCACCTATTAAAAGGATTACAAAACAAAATAAAACAAAGTAAAGCATTACAATTCAATAATATTTTTAAGTAAAATCAACTGATGGTCTAGGATCATCAAAAAGTCAACTTTCTTTTCTGCCCTTTTCCTCCTCAAGCACAGTATGAGTTCCTGAAGGATTTTTACCCTGTTGTGTTTTTACCCAAGAGTCTCCACTGAGTGATGGGAATTAGACAAAACTGTTGGGAGGCAGAAGGCAGGCCTGAGTGGCAACCATGTGAACACCGCAGAGCGCAATAAGTAGACACTCTTCGAACTTTCAGGTTCAGCAGGAGAGACTGTGAAATAGTAATTACATATATTTTCTGTTGAAAAGGAATAAAACTCAACTTGACAAGTGCATTTTAAAAGCACTCAAAAGGAGCAGCAAGGTACAAATTTTCTGTGAAAATCACAGACCCTCATTAGTCATCTCACAATAAGTGAAAGGAAAATGAGAAGACAGAGGCCACCCACCTCCTCACGGTATCTTGCTGCGTTCAGTTCGACAAAATCCTCGCGGTAGTTCACTGAGAAGTTGAGGGCATTAACCAGGTGGGCGGCCACGTGCATACCTACAGAGTCACACCAGTCAGTGGGGTTTCCAGATACACTCAATAAAGGGGAGTTGGTTCCTCTCCTTATATAAACACAGGGTCATACTTTGACAACCATATAGACAACAAAATGTTCAATTAAATGGGAAGTTTTAAAAACACAAAGAATTTTAATTATACACAGTTTTAGCATGAGAAATAACGTAAAGAAACAGAATTTTCAAAAGCCAAAATAAAATAACCCTAATAAGTCAAAAGTTAGGAATACACCAACACACACTGACACACATACACACAATGTGTGTTTAATAACACAGGAATTTATTTACTCATTTAAGCATCTCCTGAATACAGTAAAACTCTCCCCTTACTCATTGTTTCACTATCTGCAGCTTTAGTTACCTGTGGTCTGAAAACATTCAGTGGAAAATTCCAGAAATAAACAGTTTATAAGTTTTAAACGGCATTCTGTTCTGAGTGTTACGAAATCTCTGACTGTCCCACTCCATCCCACCTGGGACGTGAATCATCCCTCAGTCCAAAACATCCCACCCGTTGGCCACTTAGTAACTGGCTTGGTTATCATATCCACAGTCTGCGATATTGCAGTATTTGTGATCAAGTCACCCTTGTTTTATTTAATAATGGCCCCAAACTATAACAGTAGTGATGCTAACAATTCAGATATGCCAAAAAAAGCTGTAAAGTGTCTCCTTTAAGTGAAGAGGTGAAAGTTCTTGACTTAATAAGGAAAAGAAATTTCCTATGTTGAGGTTGCTAAGATCCACAGTAAGAGTGAGTTTTCTATCCCAGAAATGGGAAAGGAAAAAGAATTTTGTGCTCACTTTGCTGTCACACCTTAAACTGCAGAAGTGACCATCCACAGCATGTTTAGTTAAGATGAAAGAGGTATTAAATTGGTACAATAAGATACTTTGAGAGAGAATAGGATCACATTCATTTAGTTTTTATTATAGCATATTGTTACAATTGTAACATTAGTATTATTGCTAATCTTTAACTGTGCATAATTTATAAACTAAACTTTATCACAGGTGTGTCTATATAGGAAAAAACAGTATATACAGGATATATCATCATTGATTTCAAGCATTCACTGGAAGTCTTGGGAACTATTCCCCATGGATAAGGGGGAACTGCTGTATTATATATTTTCTAGTCTTTCACCTCTCCTATAGCTCCAAACCTGTTATAAATTTTGTATACTTCACTGACACTCAACCTAAGATAAAAGACCATAAAAAGGCTTTTAACCAGTTAACATTTTTCACAGTCCACAGATTCAAGACACAGTGTTTCGATCCAATAGCAAAAGTGTTGGTAACAACTTCATGGGACAAAAACTCAGGAAGATAATAATCATCATTTAATAATCTGCCTACAATGGTGCGTTAATGAGTAGTCAACTGACTCAGAGCTTATACCAAAGAGTTAGGAAATTACTAGAGAGTTGAAGAGAAATTTCTTTTGGCATGCTCAGAAAAAAGAAAATTATCATGAGGTTAGAGAAGAAAGAAGCAAATGACTTTTTACACAGCACTATAACAGCCTCCTCCCTTCTCAAGCTTTCCTTATAGATGAAATAAGGTTAAAATTAACAGCACATTACAATGTACTGGAAAGAGCAACATTTAATTAGTTAGAAAACCTGTTTTCTTGCCCACATCACTTGCCTACTAATGCCTCAGTTTACTCTTCTGTAAAATGGTGATGACAGAAATAAGAAACTTAATAAGGTAAATGAACCAAAATTGCTTAGGAAAACTTACAATTTATACTTTATGGAGTGTTGTGACTCAAAAAAAGACATGGCCTGGAAAGTGAAAATTCTACAGCCAATCCAACCTAGCATATGAGATGTATGTAGATGGGCCAAGTGTTCTGAATTACTCCCATAGACAAATGAAAGAAGCAAATGACTTTTTACACAGCACTATAACAGCCTCCTCCCTTCTCAAGCTTTCCTTATAGATGAAATAAGGTTAAAATTAACAGCACATTACAATGTACTGGAAAGAGCAACATTTAATTAGTTAGAAAACCTGTTTTCTTGCCCACATCACTTGCCTACTAATGCCTCAGTTTACTCTTCTGTAAAATGGTGATGACAGAAATAAGAAACTTAATAAGGTAAATGAACCAAAATTGCTTAGGAAAACTTACAATTTATACTTTATGGAGTGTTGTGACTCAAAAAAAGACATGGCCTGGAAAGTGAAAATTCTACAGCCAATCCAACCTAGCATATGAGATGTATGTAGATGGGCCAAGTGTTCTGAATTACTCCCATAGACAAATGAAAGTGAGAGAGAAGGGATAGAATGCTAAATCATCTAGGGGTTACTTAAAGGATTCATAAACTAGTGCCAGTGCCCAGATTAAAGGAAGGAAAAGGGTCCTACAAATAAATAGACCGGAAACTGAAAGTAGGTTAACTAGCATGCAAACACAGGGTTCCAGAGAAAAAAAGGCGGTCTAGGTGACACTCAACTATGGCACAGATACGGAACATTACTGAAGCAGAACTGTGTCCTAAGCTTCAGCATTTCTAAGATCTATGGGAAAAAAAACATAGACAAATGAAAGTGAGAGAGAAGGGATAGAATGCTAAATCATCTAGGGGTTACTTAAAGGATTCATAAACTAGTGCCAGTGCCCAGATTAAAGGAAGGAAAAGGGTCCTACAAATAAATAGACCGGAAACTGAAAGTAGGTTAACTAGCATGCAAACACAGGGTTCCAGAGAAAAAAAGGCGGTCTAGGTGACACTCATCTATGGCACAGATACGGAACATTACTGAAGCAGAACTGTGTCCTAAGCTTCAGCATTTCTAAGATCTATGGGAAAAAAATCCCTCTATTATCAACAGAAGGCTTACAAGTTCGCTACATATTTTATGTCTCCAAAGTTCAAAGGCATCCTAAGAGGAAATACCGCTCTTTTTAATTCTCCCGAAAAAGGTGCCCTAGGTAACAGCTGTATGAAATATATGCTTAAGAGATACATTCACCTTCCTTAAAAGGTTTTGTGTGTGTGCACTCAGTCGTTCAGTCGTATCTGACTCTTTGTGACCCCATGGACTGTAGCCTTGACCTGCCTCTTGAGAAACCTATATGCAGGTCAGGAAGCAACAGTTAGAACTGGACATGGAACGACAGACTGGTTCCAAATAGGAAAAGGAGTACGTCAAGGCTGTATATTGTCACCCTGCTTATTTAACTTCTATGCAGAGTACATCACGAGAAACGCTGGGCTGGAAGAAGCACAAGCTGAAAACAAGATTGACGGGAGAAATATCAATAACCTCAGATATGCAGATGACACCACCCTTATGGCAGAAAGTGAAGAGGAACTCAAAACCCTCTTCATGAGAGTGAGAGAGGAGAGTGAAAAAGTTGGCTTAAAGCTCAACATTCAGAAAACGAAGATCATGGCTTCTGGTCCCATCACTTCATGGGAAATAGATGGGGAAACAGTGGAAACAGTGTCAGACTTTATTTTTCTGGGCTCCAAAATCACTGCAGATGGTGACTGCAGCCATGAAATTAAAAGACACNCCAGTCTATGTTCAATGCAGGATGCAGGATGCTTGGGGCTGGTGTATGGGGATGATCCGGAGGGATGATGTGGGGTGGGAGGTGGGAGGGGGGGTTCATGTTTGGGAGTTCGTGTACACCCGTGGCAGATTCATGCCAATGTATGCCAAAACCAATAGAGTAGTGTAAAGTAAAATAAAGTAAAATGGAAGCTCTTAAAAAATAATAATAAATAAAATAAAATATCAAAAAAAATAAACTCAACATTCAGAAAACTAAAAAGAAAAAAAAAAACTAAAGAATTCACAGCTTTTGATTTCAGGCAGCAGAAAGTGATGTGCTTTGTGTGGATTTTCTCATTTAATCCTGTTTTACAGATAATACATCCCTATTTCACAGATATGAAAAACCAAGCGTAAGCTAAGTTACCACTGGTGGTCCAGTGGTTAAGAATCCACCTGCCAGTGCAGGGGACATAGGTTCAGTCCCTTGTCCTGGAAGATCCCACATATGACACAGCTACTGAAGCCTGCTATAAACAGAGAAAGCCCACAGCAGTGAAGACCCAGCAAAGTCAAAAATAAATAAATATTTAAATCAAGAAGAGAAGAAAGGTGACTTAGCTATGGTCAGACCCCTAGTGAGCAGCAGAACGCAAACCCTCTGAATCACAAGCTCAGTCATGGCAACGCTCTACATTATCTCAGTCTTGGGGTTGTTTTCCATCTGATGGAATATTTGGACACAACTACTGTCTAGAAAAAATCAAGTTAAGAATGTGCCAACGTTTCCTGATCATCCTCCATTTTTGACCTTTCACTCTCTAGCTTTAATCCAACCCTAATCCTTACCACAAATGGCAACCTACTCCAGTATTCTTACCTGGGAAACCCCATGGACAGAGGAGCTTGGAGGGCTATAGTTCAAGGGGTCATAAAGAGTTGGACACAACTGAATGACTAAGCAAACAAACACAATAGCATGGAGATAATTTACTCTTGACTTTGTAAATTTTAATAATTAACTCTATCCTAAAACTTCACACACATGTTTTCATTTTCTTCTTAAAACCATGAGGTAGGTGCTGCTGCCAATCCATTTTACGGTTAACAACAAAATGAAGATCAGAGAGATTATGTCACACAGTAAGGCAGATGAGCAGCTGGGGATAGACCTACACAATCCACTGACAGAGTCCATGTGCTTCCCAGGTGGCACTAGGGTGAAAAACCTGCCTGCTAATGCAGGAGACAGGTTTGATCTTTGGATCTGGAAGATCCCCTGGAGAAGGAAATGGCAACCCACTCTTGTATTCTTGCCTGGAGAATCCCATGGACAGTGGGGCCTGGCGAGCTACAGTCTATAGTTTCACAAAGAGTCAGACAGGACTGAAGTGACAGCATGCACGCACTTAATAAAAATGTTTATAACTTTCTGTTTCAAAACTGCTCAGGATAAACACTTATTTTAAAATGATTCTTAAAAATCAAAGATTCTCAATTTACATTTAAACTTGGAATTGAGCAGAATAAACTTCCACAATTTTGACATTTGCTCTTCTGCCCAAGTAGTAATATCAAAGAAACATTTAACAAATATAATTTCGAAGGAATCATATTCTATGAATGCACATTTCACATTTTAATTTTCAAGAATTTAAACTTCTATCATGTCATTACTTTTAGAGGTTGAAAACTTTTAATCACCTTCTTCTAATCTTTCTAAATGAAATTATTTCCTTTTTGAAAAACAATCATTACCAGCTTAAGGACCAAACTTTGAATACATATATAAATATGCTTGACCTACCCATTTTCTGTAATGCCACTAGATAAATTTCTTTACACACATGAAAGAGAAAATTAAGCTACATAATAAGAAAACCATAAACAATAAAAATGCCGTCCATAAAATGTCCCAACATAATACTTAACATCTTTTGGTTCTCCTCACCTGAGAAAATACAGATGGTCACACCACAGGTTATGTGGAATGTTCTGCTTTTATCCAACAATCTTCTGGTTCTCCGGCTTGGAACCTAAATTAAAAAAAATAAATATAAAAAAATTATGAATAAAAAATCCGATATGATAAAAGTGATATAGCAAATCAGTTACATGCACAAAGCTTTGGAAATACAAGGTTTGGAAAGCTTTTGATAGCAGAGGTCTATCAACTAAAACCTGATGAGATGAAGTACGATGTCTCTAGTCAGTGGAACACTCAAATCATTAGAGAGAATGTGAAGAGGCTTAGTATTGATATGGAAAGAAATGCAAGATATATTGTTAGGTAAAAATGTTACAACACATAAACTATACTATGATCCTATATTGTTTAAAATTAATGGCACTTGTATATGCTAACATACTTGCAGGCATTTTTCTCAAACTGTGGTTGTGCTGGCAGAGCAACATTAGGGGGACCCTTCACTGATAACTTTGTATATTTCTGCAGTGTTTTCATTTTACAATATGTGTGATTTCCTTTTGTGGTCAAAAACTAAGATCATTTTAAAATAAAACAATTTCTTCTACAGGTTTAAATGTCTGCTTGATCTTGTACAAAAATAAAATGTCAAGCATCTTTGAATACTATGTTTCACACTGGGGGACAGTTCTCTAAGTCTTATTAAATGCTGAGAGACTTAGGTGGGCACTTTCCACTTCCTGCCATTTATTTTTTCTTTCTTCATAGCAAGCCAATGGCCAGCTACAGGGATCTAAACCTAGTATTTCACAATAGCTGGCAACCTACAGAAAGAGTTATTTTCACAAATTACTGCATTAAGAGTAAAGAGTTTCTAAATATAATTTCATGAAAAGATTGAGAACGTTAACTGCAGTAAATCCACTTACATGAACTTCACAGAACATCAAAAAGACCTCATGTTAACAACTCCTTCAGAAATATCAGTATCGATCCAGTAGTTCCTAACTATCTTAGTGAAGAAAGCAGTGAACACACATGTATATAAACATACACACATGGACAAGAGAAGGCAGAAAACAATTTCAATTGGACTTTTAACTTTCAAAGAGCTTTTCTCTTTTCTCAAATCCTTTCTTTCACACTTAAATATCATACACGACATCACATCATATCCAAGAACTCTATTTCAAGTCACTGACACAGCTCAAAACAGGAATGTGTTTTAAGAAACTGCCACCAACACCAGCAGCCATCCTGTGTATTAATGAAAGTCTGTAGGGCTCTTGGGACTCCCTGGTGGTAATGACGGTAAAGAATCTGTCTGCAATGCAGGAGACCTGGGTTTGATCCCTGAGTTGGGAAGATCCCCTGGAGGAGGAAATGGCAACCCACACCAGTGCTCTTGCCTGGAGAATCCCATAGACAGAGGAGCTTGGCTGACTACAGTCCATGGGGTCGCAAAGAGTCAGACACGACTGAGCGACTAAGTACAGCATGGGGCTCTAGTGTGCTCACTTGCACTTAATTAAATGGAAGTATAAGACTTCAGTGAGGAATAAGTAAGTAAATAAAGTCACTCAGTCGTGTTCAACTCTTTGTGACCCCGTGGACTGCAGCCCACCAAGCTCCTCAGTCCATGGGATTCTCCAAGCAAGAATACTGGAGTGGGTTGCCATTTCCTTCTCCAGGGGATCTTCCCGACCCAGGGATCGAACCCAGGTCTCCCGCATTGGAAGCAGACGCTTTAACCGTGGAAAGAGTTCAGAACTGGGGCTGATCTCAGCTCTACCATTCACTAGTCCTAAGGTCTTGGTCAAGTTAATTAAACTCTCTATGCTTCAGGTTCTTTGTTTGCAATACCCCCAAATCATGTGAGGATTGACAAGTATATATGTGAATTCTATGTATGTTAGAACAGTATGTGATACTCTTTCTGTTATCCACTGCCCTAACTTACTGCTGCAGAACAGTTCAGTGATCACCTTGACAGATGACGAGGTCTTTACTACATCAGGATCATCCTTGAAGAAATCACTCCAGCAGAAATTCAGACCATGAAAATTAAGTAGGACTAATGTGATACTTTAACACTTGACTGCTATGCTGGAATCAGTGACTATAACTTTTTTTTCTTACCTTCTGCGATCCTCGGAGGTAAGCCAGGAGCGTGCGGCACATGGGTAAAAGGATAAGGCTGCAGTTGAGGTTAAGAACAGATGCAGAGGCTCTGCTTAGACACAATCCTAGCTGAACAAATAAGGCAAGAGTCAAAACACAGTCAAGGACACAGGTAAACTAAAAACATGCTGCCAACCTCACCCTGTAGAACCATGGCAAACGCCAGCTTCTTCAAGGGTCTTGAATCACCCTCCACCCTGTCTCTTACCAAAAGAGAACCTGGTCTTTTTCTCTTCTGCACTGCCATAAAACTTAGCCTCCTCTCATTTCTACTAGCATTCTCATCACCTGATTACATCATTTCAGGACAAGGTCAATTTCTTATTTCACTCCTTCTATAATGTTCTGGGTGGTAAGAGCCCTAAAGTTTCAGAATATTCTGTGCATCCACACAGGTGCAGAGTTGAATCCTTTGTTCACTGATAAGTTAGCAAGAATTTCAAACAAAGGTCTTTTCATTTGTATACTCTCTAGAGCACTCAGAGCCTCCACATAACTCCCTTCCACACTAGGATCTGCCTTTAAGCTCTCCACCTAACTGACACTACCCATCTTTCAGGCTTCCTCTTAAGTACTCCTTCTCTAAAGTTCTTCCCTGATGCTTCTTTGATACCACACAAAAAAGATGTGGTACATATATACAGTGGAATACTACTCAGCCATAAAAATGGAATAATGCCATCTGTATCAACCGGGACTGAANTCAGGCTTCCTCTTAAGTACTCCTTCTCTAAAGTTCTTCCCTGATGCTTCTTTGATACCACACAAAAAAGATGTGGTACATATATACAGTGGAATACTACTCAGCCATAAAAATGGAATAATGCCATCTGTATCAACCGGGACTGAATGGACCTAGAGATGATCACACTAAGTGAAGTGAGTCAGAAAGAGAAAGACAAGTACCATGTGACATCACTTATATGTAGAGTCTAAAATACGATACAAATGAACTTATCTATGAAACAGAAACAGACTTGCAGATAGAGCAAAGACTTATGGTTGCCAAGGCAGAGGGGAGTGCGGGAGGGACGGATTGGGAGTTTGGGGTTAGCGGATGCAAAGGACTATATACAGAATGGATAAACAACAAGGTCCTACTATATAGCACAGTGAACTATATTCGATATCCTGTGATAAACATTAATGGAAAGGAATATGAAAAAAGAATACACATATATGTATAGTATGTATGCATAACTGAATCACTTTGCTGTAAAGAAAAAATTAACATAACATTGCAACTCAACTAACAAAATAAGCAAATACAATATTTTTTTTTTTAAAAAAAAAGGTCTTTCCTAACCCAAAATCAAGAGAGATCCCAGATCATCTGTGCTTCATACAAAGCTGATCATAACTACACCATACAAAGTATTTTTAAAAGATGCACACCCCTCTGGTATGATCCAATACTTTTGGCAACTAATTTTAAATCAAATTCCTGCTAGATTGACATCTGCTGTTGTCTGATACTATCTACATTCTTCATACAAACACTGTGTTACATGAAAACAAGAGATGGGGTCATATTTGTGCACTCTTGGAATAAACACAAAACTACTTTACGTTAAGGGTATCAACTAAGAAATAGGTGTACATTGAGGTACACGGTCTCTTTCGATTCTGGTTTCCTCAGTGTGTATGCCCAGCAGTGGGATTGCTGGGTCATAAGGCAGTTCTATTTCCAGTTTTTTAAGGAATATCCACACTGTTCTCCATAGTGGCTGTACTGGTTTGCATTTCCACCAACAGTGTAAGAGGGTTCCCTTTTCTCGGCACCCTCTCCAGCATTTATTGCTTGTAGATTTTTGGATAGCAGCCATTCTGACTGGCGTGAAACGGTACTTCATTGTGGTTTTGATTTGCATTTCTCTGATAATGAGTGATGTTGAGCATCTTTTCATGTGTTTCACTGAAACACGTAAAATATCATATGTGAAACGAATCGCCAGTCCAGGTTTGATACATGATACAGGGTGCTCAGGGCTGGTGCACTGGGATGACCCAGAGGGAACGGATGGGGAGGGAGGTGGGAGGGAGGGTCAGGATGTGGAACTCGTGTACATTCGTGGTGGATTCAAGTCAATGTATGGCAAAACCAATATAATATTGTAAAGTAAAATTAATTAATTAATTAATTTTAAAAAAGAAAGAAGTGTAAGTCAACTGCTTTACTTAAAATTGTTCATGACCCTGAAATTCCCAACTTAACTCCTGGCAAAATAGCAACTCTGTTACATAGTGTTTATTGTCAGCACATGATATATTATTCCTGAAAGGAAGACAGGGTAAGAAGCCAGGTCAGGAAAGCCATAATTTTCATTGAGATGTATGAAAAGTAATTAATCTTTCCAGTTAGGCTATTTCTCCACCATGAGTTTGAACACCTCAAGGATACAGTTCATACAGTTCATATACCAGTAAATGGACAAAGGGAAACAATCCTCTATGGGCTATCTAAAAAAAAATTGTTAAATATAATTTTCTCACATCTGCAAGCAAAATTATCATTTCAGAGGGATAAGTTTTTGTTGTTTAGGCCTCCAGAGAAATAGAATAATTGTTATCTCTTTTTAATCTGGATGTGCATATAAGAAAATTTTAGCTTGAGGGATTTTAATGATAATTTTATCTGCAGTTCTAATGTACTAGGACAATAACTCGCTTAAATACATCAACTAAAATCTATCATGTAGGTTCAAGACTTAAGAAATACACATAAGTTATTCAAATTTTCTTTGTGGTTCAGTGCTTTAAAGTAAATTCTTATATATTTTATATTTTCTAACGATTTATTGAATATCTGGAAGTGTTTTATTGCTGTGTTTACATTAAATCACAGTAATTTAATTCAAAGTGGCTTTAAGTGTCTACTTAGGATAAATGAAGCTTATTTTAGCATCCCACTTCTTCCTTATGATGCTGCAAAATCTAACTGGAAATTTTACCAAGGACTCATTTCCTCATATATGTTTGTTCCTGAATATGGTTAGTTCTTTAAACCAAGATGAAAATTCCTTTTTATTAGGTTATCAGAGTACAAAATTCTCTCATTCAGAAGCAATCAAGACAGTAAGGAAACAGAGACAGATTTCAGGTAAGTGGCACAATCATAGGAAACCATCTAATCCTCTTACTACATGGGTAATATTCTACAGCTAAGATTTGTTTTATTTAGTTATTATTAATTCATGATCTTCATAAGAATCAGCTACTTCAAAGGTTCACTAAAAAGAAATGTCTGTCTAAGTTATGTGTCCAGTCCATTCTATGTGGATAACGTGTTCTACCATTCCTGGAGAGCTTAACCTGCTACTCTAGTTTTCGAATTTCATTCAGGTTAGTTAGCACTAGATGGAAGCATAACTTTCATGGTTCAAATCTTACCTGTGAAGATCTCAAAAAGTGTCAAAGTGTTAGTCGCTCAGTTGTGTCTCTTTGCAACCCCATTGACTATAGTCCACCAGGCTCCTCTGTCCATGGAATGCTCCATGCAAAAATACTGGAATAGGTAGCTATTCCCTTTTCCAGGGGAAATTCCTAACCCAGGGACCAAACCCCCCAGACTGCAGGCAAGTCTCAAATGTACTCTTGCCTGGAAAATCCCATGGACGGAGGAGCCTGGTAGGCTGCAGTCCATGGGGTCGCTAAGAGTCGAACATGACTGAGTGACTTCACTTTCATTTTTCACTTTCATGCATTGGAGAAGGAAATGGAAACCCACTCCAGTGTTCTTGCCTGGAGAATCTCAGGGATGGGGGAGCCTGGTGGACTGCCATCTATGGGGTCACACAGAGTCGGACACGACTGAAGTGACTTAGCAACAGCAGCAGCAGCAGCAGCTCAAACATAACTGAAAATCCCATGTGTAAAATTCTAAAACTAGAAATATATTTTAGATGAGTATGTATAAATAATACATAGTTTGGTCCTTCCTATGACTAAATGTTTGTGTCCCCCAAACTTATACATTGAAACCCTATTATGATGGAATTTGAAGGTGGAGCCTTTGGTAGGTAATTAGGTTTAGACAAGATTATGAGAGAAGAGCCCCGAGATAGGATGGGGTTAGTGCTCTTATTAAGAAGGGGAAGAGACCAGTGCTCCCTCTCTCCTCCTTGAGGATACAGCAAGAAGGAAGCCATCTTCAAACCAGGAAAAGGGCTCTCAACAGACACCAAAGCTGCAGGCATCTTGTTCTTAGACTTCCCAGCCTTCAAAACTGAAAGAAATAAATGTTAAGTCACCCAGTATTTTGTTGTAGCAGCCTGAACTAAGACAGTCCTATAAGAAAATATACTGTATGAAGCAAATTATAAAAGAACATTGGTGGGGCTTCCCTGGTGGCTCAGATGATAAAGAATCTGCCTGCAGTGCAGGAGACTGGATTTGATCCCTGAGTTAGGAAGATCCCCTGGAGAAGCAAATAGCTACCCATGCCAGTATTCTTGCTTGGAGAATTCTATGGACAGAGAAGCCTAGTGAGCTACAGCCCATGGGGTCACAAAGAGCAGGACACAACTGAGTGACTAACACACAAACACATACATAAAAGAACGATACATGAAAGAATGTAGTATCTAAGTATAACAAGTACACGGTCATTTTCCTAAAATCTCAAGCACACATTCTTTTTTTTTTTTATCTTAAATCTGTTACTTAATAACTATTGTTTTTGTTAGTTAACTGTCCTTATTTGTAAAGTTAAGAAAAATAAGTTTTTCTTATCCATAGAATTAAAATAATATGATGTGATATAATAATCCTAGCTTTCATGACTTTTGTGAAAAGTAAAACTGGTCTAAAAAATGCGAGCACTATATAAAATTACCTTATTGATTAGGGTCAGTATATCACATCCTTTCTCTAAATAGTCTCTCTTGTACTTCCATAGTAGGTGTTACCTATTCCACTTATATTATTCACTCAACATACATTTATTATGATACACACATATCACAAGGTACAGGGAGTTCAATAATGAACTGAAACAAAACATGCTTTCTTCCTTAGGATGTTATATTTTAGTAAGGAAAACATGATAATCGACAATCAAATATAAATTATAAACAATACACTGAGGTCAATGCAGTGAATGAGAACTACAGAATATGAGCATATATATAACAGGGAATGTGATCTAAATAGGAAGATCAAGTAGGCTTTCTGGACTAAATTAAAACTGAACTGAGATCTGAACGGTGAGCAGAAGTCATGTAGGAATGCGAACATTTATGCAAAAAAAAAACCCAGCATGAAAACTGATGTGCAGAAAATGGGAGCACATTGTATACGTGAGAAATTAACAGTAGCCCAATAAGGTTGGATTGGAAATGGAGAATGGTATAACATAAAACTGGAGAAGCAGGTAGGGCTAGACCTTGCCGAACTTTGTAGGTCATGTTAAGAATGTGTGTGTTTGTCCTAAAATCAGTGCAGAGCATTATGTCACGAGCAGGGAGGCGGTAAGAAGACATTAGAATCTGGCAATGATAACTCTGAATGAAGTGTGCATAACTAATTGGAAAAACATAATTTGGGCAACGGCAGTACTTTGTGCAGTTAATCATCAGAAAAGTGAAATTTTGTTTGAGACAACAAATACATTTTATGGTAATTATATATGAACCTTACATTTAGAAAGGATTCAGTTTCAACTAAATAGTTTATTTACCAGTAAGTTTGTTTTGCTAAATAATTTCCTAGAACATATACATCTAAAATCAGAGAACGAGAACTAAAATGGTCTAACGCACATGCCACCATCAACCCAGTGTCTAATCTCTCATGAGAGTCCTAACCAAAGGCAATCCACACCCTTAGTTGATTAAGTTCAGAGAGAGCAAACAGTTCTACCATCAAAAACTTCTATTTTGTTTTCTCACACGTACATGAAATATGTGTCTGTATAACTTCTACCCACAAGGCCACTCTGGATAAAAATATTCTAAAATAGACATTAAAAAACTGAAGCTAAAACTAGGATGGCTCTAGTGTTAAGATTCTGTGCTTCAAACGCAGAGGTGCGGGTTCGACTCCTAACGGGCAACTAAGACCTTACATGCCACATGGCACTGCCAAAAAATGGAAAAGAAAAGTAGGATGATTTTCTAGCTCACTCTTGTTTTCTTTGGGTTCAACACAATTCTTTAGGCCTCTAAAATTCTTGCTATAATTTTAAGACTCCCCCTACAAAGAAAGTGGTGAAAAACACTAGACCATTCAGGTATGGTCTAAATCAAATCCTTTATGATTATACAGTAAAAGTGACAAACAGATTTAATAGGGAAGATCTGGCAGACAGAATTCCTGAAGAGCTATGGAAAGACGTTTGTAATATTGTACAGGAGGCAATGACCAAAATGATCCCCAAGGAAAAGGAAATGCAGGAATGCATAGTTGTCTGAGGAAGCCTTAGGAACGAGTATCTGAGAAAAGAAGAGAAGGGAAAGGCAAAGGAGAAAGGGAAAGATATACTCAGCTTAATGCAGAGTTCCAGAGAATGGCAAGGAGAGATAAGATAGGCTTCTTAAGAGAACAATGCAAACAAATAGAGGAGAACAATAGATGGGAAAGACCACAGATCTCTTCAAGAAAACTGGAGATACCAAGGGAAAATTTAAGTAAACATGGACACAATAAAGGACAGAAGCAGCAAGGACTGAACAGAAGCAGCTGAGAGTAAGAAGAGACGGCAAGAATACACAGAAGAACTACACAAAAAAGGCGTTAATGACCCAGAAAAACACGATGCTGTGCTTAGTCACCCAGTGCCAGACATCCTGAAGTGTGAAGTCAAGTGGGCCTTAGGAAGCATTACTACGAACAAAGTTAGAGGAGGTGACAGAATTTTAATTGAGCTATTTCCAATCCTAAAAGATGATGCTGTGAAAGTGCTGCATTCAATTTTCCAGCAAATTTGGAAGACTCAGCAATGGCCATAGGACTGGAAAAGTTTAGTTTTCATTCCAATTCCAAAGAAAGGGATGCCAAAGAATGTTCAAACTATAAGACAATTGTGCTCATTTCATGTGCTATGTAATGTTCAAGATAATGTTCAAAATCCTTCAAGCTGGGTTTCGGCAATATGTGAACTGAGAGCTTCCAGATGTACAAGCTGGATTTAGAAAAGGTAGAAGAACCAGAGATCAAATTGCCAAAATCTGTTGGATCATAGAAAAGCACTGGAATTACCCCCAAAATTCTACTTTCTGCTACATTGTTTATGCTAAAGCCTTTGATTGTGTGGATCACAACAAACTGTGGAAAATTCTTAAAGAGATGGGAATCTACCTTACCTGTCTCCTGAGAAACCTGTATGCAGGTGAAGAAGCAAGAGTTAAAATCAGACATGGAACAACGGACTGGTTCAACATTGGGAAAGGAGTACGTTAAATGGTATATTCTCACCCTGCTTATTCAACTTATATGCAGAGTACATCATGCAAAATGCTGGGCTGGATGAATCACAAGCTGGAATCAAGATTGCTTACACATACATAAAAGAACGATACATGAAAGAATGTAGTATCTAAGTATAACAAGTACACGGTCATTTTCCTAAAATCTCAAGCACACATTCTTTTTTTTTTTTATCTTAAATCTGTTACTTAATAACTATTGTTTTTGTTAGTTAACTGTCCTTATTTGTAAAGTTAAGAAAAATAAGTTTTTCTTATCCATAGAATTAAAATAATATGATGTGATATAATAATCCTAGCTTTCATGACTTTTGTGAAAAGTAAAACTGGTCTAAAAAATGCGAGCACTATATAAAATTACCTTATTGATTAGGGTCAGTATATCACATCCTTTCTCTAAATAGTCTCTCTTGTACTTCCATAGTAGGTGTTACCTATTCCACTTATATTATTCACTCAACATACATTTATTATGATACACACATATCACAAGGTACAGGGAGTTCAATAATGAACTGAAACAAAACATGCTTTCTTCCTTAGGATGTTATATTTTAGTAAGGAAAACATGATAATCGACAATCAAATATAAATTATAAACAATACACTGAGGTCAATGCAGTGAATGAGAACTACAGAATATGAGCATATATATAACAGGGAATGTGATCTAAATAGGAAGATCAAGTAGGCTTTCTGGACTAAATTAAAACTGAACTGAGATCTGAACGGTGAGCAGAAGTCATGTAGGAATGCGAACATTTATGCAAAAAAAAAACCCAGCATGAAAACTGATGTGCAGAAAATGGGAGCACATTGTATACGTGAGAAATTAACAGTAGCCCAATAAGGTTGGATTGGAAATGGAGAATGGTATAACATAAAACTGGAGAAGCAGGTAGGGCTAGACCTTGCCGAACTTTGTAGGTCATGTTAAGAATGTGTGTGTTTGTCCTAAAATCAGTGCAGAGCATTATGTCACGAGCAGGGAGGCGGTAAGAAGACATTAGAATCTGGCAATGATAACTCTGAATGAAGTGTGCATAACTAATTGGAAAAACATAATTTGGGCAACGGCAGTACTTTGTGCAGTTAATCATCAGAAAAGTGAAATTTTGTTTGAGACAACAAATACATTTTATGGTAATTATATATGAACCTTACATTTAGAAAGGATTCAGTTTCAACTAAATAGTTTATTTACCAGTAAGTTTGTTTTGCTAAATAATTTCCTAGAACATATACATCTAAAATCAGAGAACGAGAACTAAAATGGTCTAACGCACATGCCACCATCAACCCAGTGTCTAATCTCTCATGAGAGTCCTAACCAAAGGCAATCCACACCCTTAGTTGATTAAGTTCAGAGAGAGCAAACAGTTCTACCATCAAAAACTTCTATTTTGTTTTCTCACACGTACATGAAATATGTGTCTGTATAACTTCTACCCACAAGGCCACTCTGGATAAAAATATTCTAAAATAGACATTAAAAAACTGAAGCTAAAACTAGGATGGCTCTAGTGTTAAGATTCTGTGCTTCAAACGCAGAGGTGCGGGTTCGACTCCTAACGGGCAACTAAGACCTTACATGCCACATGGCACTGCCAAAAAATGGAAAAGAAAAGTAGGATGATTTTCTAGCTCACTCTTGTTTTCTTTGGGTTCAACACAATTCTTTAGGCCTCTAAAATTCTTGCTATAATTTTAAGACTCCCCCTACAAAGAAAGTGGTGAAAAACACTAGACCATTCAGGTATGGTCTAAATCAAATCCTTTATGATTATACAGTAAAAGTGACAAACAGATTTAATAGGGAAGATCTGGCAGACAGAATTCCTGAAGAGCTATGGAAAGACGTTTGTAATATTGTACAGGAGGCAATGACCAAAATGATCCCCAAGGAAAAGGAAATGCAGGAATGCATAGTTGTCTGAGGAAGCCTTAGGAACGAGTATCTGAGAAAAGAAGAGAAGGGAAAGGCAAAGGAGAAAGGGAAAGATATACTCAGCTTAATGCAGAGTTCCAGAGAATGGCAAGGAGAGATAAGATAGGCTTCTTAAGAGAACAATGCAAACAAATAGAGGAGAACAATAGATGGGAAAGACCACAGATCTCTTCAAGAAAACTGGAGATACCAAGGGAAAATTTAAGTAAACATGGACACAATAAAGGACAGAAGCAGCAAGGACTGAACAGAAGCAGCTGAGAGTAAGAAGAGACGGCAAGAATACACAGAAGAACTACACAAAAAAGGCGTTAATGACCCAGAAAAACACGATGCTGTGCTTAGTCACCCAGTGCCAGACATCCTGAAGTGTGAAGTCAAGTGGGCCTTAGGAAGCATTACTATGAACAAAGTTAGAGGAGGTGACAGAATTTTAATTGAGCTATTTCCAATCCTAAAAGATGATGCTGTGAAAGTGCTGCATTCAATTTTCCAGCAAATTTGGAAGACTCAGCAATGGCCATAGGACTGGAAAAGTTTAGTTTTCATTCCAATTCCAAAGAAAGGGATGCCAAAGAATGTTCAAACTATAAGACAATTGTGCTCATTTCATGTGCTATGTAATGTTCAAGATAATGTTCAAAATCCTTCAAGCTGGGTTTCGGCAATATGTGAACTGAGAGCTTCCAGATGTACAAGCTGGATTTAGAAAAGGTAGAAGAACCAGAGATCAAATTGCCAAAATCTGTTGGATCATAGAAAAGCACTGGAATTACCCCCAAAATTCTACTTTCTGCTACATTGTTTATGCTAAAGCCTTTGATTGTGTGGATCACAACAAACTGTGGAAAATTCTTAAAGAGATGGGAATCTACCTTACCTGTCTCCTGAGAAACCTGTATGCAGGTGAAGAAGCAAGAGTTAAAATCAGACATGGAACAACGGACTGGTTCAACATTGGGAAAGGAGTACGTTAAATGGTATATTCTCACCCTGCTTATTCAACTTATATGCAGAGTACATCATGCAAAATGCTGGGCTGGATGAATCACAAGCTGGAATCAAGATTGCTGGGAGAAATATCAATAACCTCAGATACGCAGATGACACCACCCTTATGGCAGAAAGCAAAAAGGAACTAAACTCTTGATAAAGGTGAAAGAGGAGAATGAAAAAGCTGGGTTTAAACTCAACATTCAAAAAACTAAGACCATGGTATCTGGTCTCATCACTTCATGGCAAATAGATGGAAAAAGCGGCAGATTTTATTTTCTAGGGCTCCAAAGATCACTGTGGACGGTGACTGCTGCTGCTGCTGCTGCTAAGTTGTTTCAGTCGTGTCCGACTGACTCTGTGCGACCACATAGATGGCAGCCCACCAGGCTCCCCCGTCCCTGGGATTCTCCAGGCAAGAACACGGGAGTGGGTTGCCATTGCCTTCTCGAATGCATGAAAGTGAAAAGTGAAAGTGAAGTCGCTCAGTCGTGTAGACTCTTCGCGACCCTACGGACTGCAGCCCACCAGGCTCCTCCATCCATGGGATTTTCCAGGCAAGAGTACTGGAGTGGGGTGCCATTGCCTTCTCTGGGATGGTGACTGCAACTGCAAAATTAAAAGATGCTTGCTCCTTGGAAGAAAAGTTATGACCAACCTAGACAGTGTATTATTAAAAAGCAGAAACATCACTTTGCCATCAAAAGTCCATCTAGTCAAAGGTATGGTTTTTCCAATAGTCATGTATGGGTATCAGAATTGGACCATAAAAAAAGTTGAGCACTGAAGAATTGATGCTTTCAAACTGTGGTGTTGGAGAAAACTCTTGAAAATTCCTCGGACAGCGAGGAAATCAAACCAGTCAGTTCTAAAGGAAATTGACCCTGAATATTCATTGGAAGGACTGATGCTGAAGCTGAAGCTCCAATACTTTGGATAACTGATGCAAAGAGCTGACTGATTGGAAAAGACCCTGAAGCTGGGAAAAAGTGAAGGCAGGAGGAGAAGGGGATGACAGAGGATGAGATGGTTGAATGGCATCACCAACTCAATTTTGAGCAAACTCTGAAGACAGTCAGGGACAGGGATGCCTGGCGTGCTGGAGTCCATGGGGTTGCAAAGAGTCGGACATCACTTTGCGACTGAACAACAACGATCATCTCAGTGACCTTTTGCAATTTACCAGAATTTGGTAGTTAAGATTATGCTCTCTCTCATTAAGAGCAAGTTCTGCTGATTCCAAGACTGTTATATTGTGGGGAACTATGTTGCATAATGACTCATCTTGTGTTTACAATTTTCTCACATGAATTGCTATCAGGAAACAACCCCTCTATCCTGTAATGAAAAAACAATGGGAACGGAAAACAGAAGTGTGAGAGAGCAGGTACATAAATGTAAGAATTTATTAGTGTTAGCCCATTATAGTATATTAGATGTGAATGCTCTATTTTCACTTTTTCCTTCCAATTTTGCCTTAGCTGAAAATTTTACATTCACATTTTCCTCATCTTCAACCAAGTTTCTGACAGAGCTATTAAACTGTAAAAAAATTCTGTTGAAATAGTTGACTCTAGAGAGGGCTTGCAAACTACCTTTTATGGTAAATTAACAAAATGAACACTTTTCTCTCAGCTGGGAATTTTCTCAGCAATTTTAGGGAAATATAAAATGACATTCTACATGTAAATATCTATGCATAACTGGTGTTCAAAGGGATCTGAAAAGGCCAGAGTAGTATTACTAGTAATCTTTAATAATTAGTCATTTTCCTAGTTAACTCTTGGTAAGTCAACAATTAGTCATTTCAAGGAAAAAGTAAAAATTAGCATCAGTTCAGTTCAGTAGCTCAGTCGTGTCTGACTCTTTGCGACCCCATGAATCCCAACACTCCAGGCATCCCTGTCCATCACCAACTCCCGGAGTTCACTCAGAATCACGTCCATTGAGTTGGTGATGCCATCCAGCCATCTCATCCTCTGTCGTCCCCTTCTCCTCCTGCCTCCAATCCCTCTCAGCATCAGAGTCTTCTCCAATGAGTCAACTCTTCGCATGAGGTGGCCAAAGTACTGGAGTTTCAGCTTTAGCATCATTCCTTCCAAAGAACACCCAGGGTTGATCTCCTTTAGAATGGACTGGTTGGATCTCCTTGCAGTCCAAGGGGACTCTCAATAGTTTTCTCCAACACCACCGTTCAAAAGCATCAGTTCTTCGGCATCAGCCTTCTTCACAGTCCAACTCTCACATCCATACATGACCACAGGAAAAACCATAGCCTTGACTAGACGGACCTTAGTCAGCAAAGCACTGTCTCTGCTTTTGAATATGCTTTCTAGGTTGGTCATAACTTTTCTTCCAAGGAGTAAGCGTCTTTTAATTTCATGGCTGCAGTCACCATCTGCAGTGATTTTGGAGCCCCCAAAAATAAAGTCTGACACTGTTTCCACTGTTTCCCCAATTAGCATAGAGGTTTACAAAAAAAAATTTTTTTTTTCTGATCTGGTATTTTATGTTTGTCAAAAATTATGTAAATCTGTACACGTTAAGGTCAATTTTATTAACTCTTTTTCTCCAAGGAAACATTTTTAATCAAACCAAATAAAGCTTACACAACACCTAATTCTTAATTATTTGTATAATCACAGAACTTAGCTCTTTCATGAGGCCTTACATGTCATACAGGTCAACCTTTTTGCCTTTGTCTGCATTGCTAGTTAGTTCATAAAGGCACAGTTCTGGAACCCAGGCCTCCCTTCATGCTCTCTGTTACTTTCTTAAGAACAGAACATGCTGCTCATCAGAACAGAGATGTGAATTCAAATGCTCTTTCCAAACCAGAAAACGTCCCTATTCTTTCAGTTGTTTAGCCTTTTATTCAACCATTGGATTTTCCTGTCATTTTATATAAATCTTTATCTAATATTTCTCTATTCACACATTAAAATTACTTGATGGATTACTTAAAAACAAATGTTATCTCTGTTATACTTTCTGAAATTCTGATTCTTTAGATCTGTAGGAGTTCCTGCATTAGGTACAATCAGGTTTGGTGGTCATTGTTTTAGAATCATCTTGAAGACAGACAGACCTGAGTTTGAAACACTTTTACTATTACGTTGATGAAGACACAATTTCAGTTTTTGCACTGTTGAAATTTGCCATTTGATAGTGCAATACATTCTTAAATAAATGTGGCTATGTTATAATCATTTTAATGCACATTTCTTGTTTCATGCTTTTTTGCTAGTTACTTATTACTTGCTATTTATGGAAATGATGTTAGACAAAAAGCAAATTCAACTGATTTTCTTGATTGAGTTCAAAATGGGTCTAAAGCAAAGAGACAACTCTCATCATCAACCAGGCATTTGTCTCAAGAACTGCTAATGAATTTATAGTACAGTGGTGGTTCAAGAAGTTTTACAACGGAGACAAGAGCCTAGAAGATAAGGAGCATAGTAGCTGCCCATCAGAAGTTGACAACAACCAATTGAGAGCCATCACTGAAGCTGATCCTCTTACAACTCATAAGAAGTTGCTAAAAAACTCAATGTCGACCATTCTATGGTCATTCAGCATTTGAATGAAACTGGAAATTTGAAAAAGCTCAATAAGTGGGTGCCTCATGAGCTGGCCGGAAATTTTTTTTAAAAAATCGTCATTTTGAAATGTCATCTTCTTTTATTCTATGCAAAAACAATGAGCCATTTCTGGATCGGATTGTAACGTATAACAAAAAGTGGATTTTATATAACAACTAGCAATGACCAGTTCAGTGGCTGGTCCAAGAAGAAGCTCCAAAACACTTCCCAAAGCCAAACTTGCACCAAAAAAGGTCACAGTCACTGTTCGGTGATTCGCTGCCCAACTGATCCACTAAAGCTTCCTGAATACAGCAAAACCATCATATCTAAGAAGTATGCTCAGCAAATCAATGAGATGCACCAAAAATTGCAACGCCTGGAGCTGGTATTGGTCAACAGAAAGGGCCCAAAACTTCATGACAATGCCCGATAGCACTTCTCATAATCAATGCTTCAAAAACTGAACGAATTGGGGTACGAAGTTTTGCCTCATCCACCGTAATCACCTGACCTTTCGCCAACGGACTACCACTTCTTCAAGCATCTCGACAACTGTTTTCAGGGGAAACGCTTCCACAGTCAGCAGGAGGCAGAAAATGTTTTCCAAGAGTTCCTGAAGCATGGATTTTTATGCTACAGGAATGAACAAACTTATTTCTCATTAGCAAAAATGTGTTGATTGTAATGATTCCAATTTTGAATAAAGATGTGTTTGAACCTCGTCATAATGGTTTCAAATTCAAGGTCTAAAACTGCAATTACTTTTGCATTAAACTAATAGTTGTATGGCCTTAGGTAATATTCTTACCCTTTCTGTCTCATGTTCCTCATCTATAAAATGAAAAATGAAATAATCTCTCCAAAGGGTGATTATATATATATCGCACATATATTAATTATATATTAATATATATTAATTGTGTGTATATATATTAAGTACAGTACTTGGCACATAAGAAGTTAACAGAAGCTATTATTATGGTCCCATCTCTGGCCATCTACAAACTAAGTCTAGTTACAGAATTTAAATGCTCTTAGGGCAGAGTTTCTTAAAAATCACTCTTTCCAAGACTGTCTTTTCATCCTCAGCTCTGCTTATAGTTGGAGTTATAGGAGATGAGCTTTATTCCACTCAAGTGTATCTAAAGAAATAAAGAGCGTTCCAGGTAACTACTAGGTATGCAATTAATGTATGGTGGATCATGAATGAGTGAGCCTCTGAGATGATCTCATTTAGGAAATAAAGAAAAAAGAATCAAAACCAAAAGTGATTACCCAAGAGATCTATCTAGTTCACAGCTAGGATCAGAACTCAGGACCAGGTCTTTCCATCAAACCATTTTTCCCGGGATACCAACTCTGCCTCCACTTCCCAAACACTTACCACTTTAGGCACAGGGATCTTCTGTATCGAACTGAGTAACACCCAATGTGAAGAAAACGCTAAGGGCCACTATAGCTCTCTGATGGACTGTCATCAAGTCCAACCTTCTTGTTGATCCAACTTATACTAGAAGCCTGTAAATAAGCCAAATTGCTGAAACCATAGGGGCACTCAGTTATAATGCACTTTTGCATTATATAACTCAGTTCAGCTCCTGGATGCATCATCCTGACCAGCGATTGCACACTTTATTGCATATCTCAGTTCCCTATCTGCAGCTTAGCTCTTGCCTTTCTTCTATTGTGATGGCATTACACCTCTTCTAACTACCTCTATGCTATCAGATGAACTCCTTATTATTCCTCAAGTCTCAGCCCAAGGCTCATTTTCTCACGGAGGCCTTCCTAAGGCCAACATCACCAACAGGATCCTCATTTACATCTCCAAAGTTTTCTCCTTTTCCAATATCCTGAAAAATTTGAGGCATCTTTCTCAAAGTTTCCCTTTTGCCTTTCGCTATACCTATTTTGAAACACTTGACCCAATACATTGTAATGGTTTATCTATTAATCACATGCTTATTTTCCTCCACAAAGCTAGAAAGTGGCAGGATAGTAAGTGGAAAAGCTCAAACTGACCCTTATTCTTAGGAACCTCAAAAATATGTCAATGTATGCCAAAACCAATAGAGTACTGTAAAGTAAAATTTAAAAAAAATTATATTAAAAAAAATGCATGGTCAATACTAAAGAAAATTATTTCAAAAAAATATTCCTTGGGGAAAATGTTCCTTTAGCAGTGAAAGCCAAAGAAAGTAGTCATGAGACAAATACCTGAGCAAGAAGAGACAACCTCATAAAGTACTCTATATGATTTCCAAGGCAATGGTAGGCATTTTTATTGCCTTTATAGTAAATAAAAGGGCTCATGGCATAAAATCAGAACAATTTATTTTTGCTGTATCTATAAATGAAAACTGTGGCTCTAATTTAAATGTTTAGTTTATACCAATAATATATTATGATAAGGATATTAATTTAAATATGATGAACATTCCATGTGAGCAAGATTGCACTTATGGACAAAAATATATTTCAAGGAAGAACTACTTCAAACGTGGATTACCTAACTATTTTCATAAGCTTTCACATGGAAACAATAATGAATAATGTGTCATGAGCAACCAGAAAGTAGTTAATAATAATTGGAGTAATTATTTCTCAATAAATCTCAATAAAAGCTTCCAATTCAGGGCTCTTGGGGTATATCCAAAAGCTCATGAATGCCCCTTCATGACATAATAAAAAAAGTTTAATTCATTCCAAATGATCCTAGCTGGTTTCTGTCAACTTACTTCCTGGAGACTTTCAACTATGATGTAATTTTTGACTCAGGTTGACCTTTCTTCTATCTATAAACTGCCTTTTTTTAAAAACACTATCTCTAAAAGAAGTTTGAAAGAAGGATGCTTGGAGAAAATGTTTTCCCATATAACTTAAGGGACCACCAAAAGTATAATGTTGATTCTGATACTTTATCCAGAAATTTTATGTTTAACTTAAATCTTTCCTTTTAAATGTCATCATACTTTATTCTAGAGCTTCCCAGGTGACTCAGTCAGTGATCAGGAATCTGACTTCCAATGCAGGAGAGGTGGGTTGGATTCTTAGCTCAGGAAGATCCCTCTGGAGAAGGAAATGGCAACCCACTCCAGTATTCTTGCCTGGGAAATGCCATGGACNTGTCATCATACTTTATTCTAGAGCTTCCCAGGTGACTCAGTCAGTGATCAGGAATCTGACTTCCAATGCAGGAGAGGTGGGTTGGATTCTTAGCTCAGGAAGATCCCTCTGGAGAAGGAAATGGCAACCCACTCCAGTATTCTTGCCTGGGAAATGCCATGGACAGGGACGCCTGGCCAATTATAGTCAATGGGGTCGCAAAGAGTGGGAGACGGCTTAGCGACTAAAACAACATATTTCATTCTGCACTTTCTAGAAATGAACTTCCTTCCATTTTCGGTGAGAATGTGGTCTTTCCTTAGAAATCTACCGTGAATCAGAAAGAAATTTAGCTACTACAGAGAAAAAAGCAAGACTGACATATGATAGTTCTGTACTGATTTTCTCTACTGTCTTTCCTGTACGAAAGCCTGGACAGCAGAGGAGATTCACTTCTAGACTTTGTGTCTATCTGAAAAAACTTAATTCAATGTAAATGGTAGTCAGAACTGCACACGAACACATTCATGGGTTTTTAAAGGCAATGCTGTCTAGTGAACAGTCACCAATTAAAAGGTATGAAATTTTTACCACACCTAATACCTGTGACCTCTGCCAAGGTCATTTGTCTCTAAAACTGAGCACTGAAGAATTTAATAGAACAACAATAAAAATGCCCTCCACTTTCCTTCATGGAGCTGTTCTAAAAGGCAAACACATATCAAGAGAAAATTATTTGACCTCTTTAGCTGACAAATATTATTAAAATGGAATTTTAAAAATTCATCTATGACATTACTGTGGATACTCACACTTGTCTCTTTGCCTCCACTCCTTTCTAAGGCCCAACAGCAAGGGCCTCAAGAGTTACAGACCATTTGATTGTATGTCATTATTACATTTTCCTCCTCCGACACAAATGATCCACGCACAGGGGAAAGCACTGAGAAATGAAATGTATTTTGCAGAGACTGGTTGGCTAAAAAGCTGAGGAAGACTTGTTGCTCCATTATCAGATTCAGACCATCTGATCACAATTGCTAAATATATAGTTACCTCTAAGCTACTCTTCCTTCTTGTATTGTTCTTCCACATCTTTACACCATTTTCAATTTATCAAAAGTCCTCCTAAAATTTATAAGTCAAAACAGATATACCAATAACCTGAGCATATGGAGTAACTTTTAGAAGAAAACAATACTCACATCAATGGTACCTACTCACTTGGTTAGAATTTTAATCAGACTATGCATAACAATCAGAGAAGGTGATGGCACCCCACTCTAGTACTCTTGTGTATTCTACACAAGGATGTTTTTCACAGCATATTCTAGGTAAGTGAAGTAACAGAAGCCAATTGAATGTCCAAAAATATGAGAATGCTTAAGTTAGGTGGTTTAATTGGATGTCCAAAAATATGAGTGTTAACTGAGATGTGTTTTTATTCCTTCAGTAAAATAATAAAAATAAACAATGCATGTATAACAGTTTGTGATTACAGGGATAAATCTGATGTTATATTTAATGTTATATTTTTAAAAGAGAGTACAAAACTGTATATTTGAAATGATCACATTGTTATTTTAAAAAAATTTAAATTTAAAAAGCACATTAAAATGTTAACCATGAGTATGTATGGATGCTGAGATATAAATTACTTTTTTGCATTTTCCCTTGTATTCTATAATAACTATGAAAAAATGTTTAATTCATATGGAAGTCAAAAGAAAATTATTTTCTGAAGAAAATAAAGGGGGAATGTCTTAAAAGTATAACTTGAGGAGGAGGAATATTTCCTTTAAATGAAAATAAGGGGGAATTTTCATTTTTATTTTTGTGTATTTTCTATTGTTTTCTTTAATTTTATACATTAGCTTCATACTGAAAAATGCATGATAAACTTGTAAAAATTATCCTGCAGATATTTTCATGGCTTAAAGAGGAAGCTTTCAGAAGGACATTAACTTGCTGACCTCTTTTATTCTAACCTTCAGATAAATAGAAAGATGTTCATTTAAAGCACAGGATCAATAGGACAAGACAGGACAGAATAGGAACAGGGAAGAAGGTAAACCATAATGAGTGACACACAGCTACCAAGGGAAAAAAAGTGCTCCAGGTATTGTAAAGAAGAACTACTGAGGGCATGGAGCGCTAAGAGATAAAATTACTGATTCTTTAACACTTAAGTGGCCCAAATATTAAAGATTATTCAAGTACCATATTATATTTCTTACAGTGTGATTAGTTTATGTGCTGTTGAGACACTTAGTTAACAGTTTCTGAAAAAAAAAAGAAAAGTATTTCAACATATATTAAAACACTAATAAATAAAACCCTGATATGCTGCATGTACAAAACAAAACAACAAAAAACAAACCTCCACTTACACTCCATGCTCCGAACCTTTCTAACCTTGGTTAGTCTTCTTTTTGGGGTTGGTTGGTCACTTAACCATATCTGACTCTTTGCAACCCCATGGACCATAGTCACCAGCCACCATAGCCTCCTCTGTCCATGGAATTTCCTAGGCAAGAATACTGGAATGGGTTGCCAGCATGCTCTGTGTTCATCATGATGTCTCTTGAAGTAGCAGGGAATACATGTCTGTTTCTAGGAGGGCAAGCAAGTAAAATGTGGCCGGTGCAAACTATGGAATAGTATACAGCAGCTAGAGGCAAAGAAGCAAAAAATTGCACAGTCACACAGAGAGACTCTGAAACATAATCTGTTGTTGCTGTTTAGTCACTGAGTCATGTCTGAATCTTTACAACCCCACCAGGGGTAAAGATTCCTATTCTGTCCTGTCTTGTCCTATTGATCCTGTGCTTTAAATGAACATCTTTCCATTTATCTGAAGGTTAGAATAAAAGAGGTCAGCAAGTTAATGTCCTTCTGAAAGCTTTCTGTTTAGTTACTGAGTCATGTCTGAATCTTTACAACCCCACCAGGACTGTAGCCTACCAGGTTCCTCTGTCCATGGGATTTTCTAGGCAAGAATATTGGAGTGGATTCCCATTTCTTAATTCCAGGGGATCTGTTCACCCCAGGGATTGAATCCTCATCTCCTGCATTGGCACACGGAGTCTTTACCACTGAGCCACCAAGGAAGCCCTTGAAACACAACACCCGATGAAGAAAAGCGAGAAAGAGAGTAAGTTCTTAGCACAAAGCCATTCTCGTGGATTAAAAAATCAAGCAAAATACACATGCATATAATACACCAATAGAAGGATACATGTCCACACACTATTAGAAAAGTTGCCAATGTTGGGAGGAAAATGGGATTGCAGAACGAGGAGTGATTAAGGGATTAGTAGACAAATAAACAGTGAAGAAAGAAAGCAGGGGCCTGGCACAGACCCATGAAGACTGGGTGCTGCAAGCTAGGGTATACATTTAAATGCTCTCTACCCAACAGCAGGAATATAGGTTTTTTAAATCCTTTGTTTTTCCAGAGAGGATCTACTGCTAGTGTCCTGCGAAACTGGTCTTCTTCCTATGAACCTCAATCTTTGATTTGCTCAATGGAAAGTTTTAAAATGATCAACAAATTTGGAGCTAAAATGTGAAAACTACTGCCAATTGAAAAGCAATTAATTATGATGGTCCCCAGTGTCTCAGAGATAAAGAATCTGCCTATAATGAGGGAGATGCAGGAGACTCGGGTTCAGTCCCTGGGTCGGGAAGATTCTCGGCAGGAGGAATGGCAACCCATTTCAGTATTCTTGCCTGGACAATCCCATGGACAGAGGAACCTGGCAAGCTACAGTCCAAAGGTCATGAAGAGTCGAACATGACTAAGCAATCAAATCATTTTGAAATCATAAAGAAGAAAAAAAATGTATACTATAATTTATAAACTATCATCTTAAATACTGAGTTGACCAAAAAATTTGTTTGGGTTTTTCCATACCATCCTATGAAAAAACTTTAACTTTTTGACCAACCCAATTCTTCAGAATTTATACATTTCCACAAAATTAGACATTAACGTCTCTTGGTTTACCTAGGAAACTTTCAGTTATTAGAAAACATTTACAAATACATTTCAATATAAAAACATTCTGAACTTCAACAGTTTTTCCTGAAAGAAATGAGTCTAGCATTTTCATGAATTTGTCTACTATCAGTTGGCATCAGAAGGAAGGTAAGAAACACAACTCATTTCTTCCTCATCTTACTTTATGCTTATCTCAAACCAGTAATAATAATAATGATAATAATCCTATAAAAGAGAAATAAGGTTAAACTATGCAAAATTGCCATTTTTTAAGTCAAAATGTTTCAATATTGGAATTTTTATTTAGTTCAATTTAATAACATAATTCTCAGTTTAAAACTGAGGAAAGTAAGACTTTCAATTAATTACTTAAAGATACAGTTACTAAGACGTAAAGTCAAGATTTCAACTTACGTCAATTTGTCCCCAAAATTCACATTCTCTTCACTGTATTATGTTGCTGCCATTGATAATCTGAAATTTTCACAGATATTACTATACTTGAAATTTAAGCTAATCGTTTCTCTGTTCTAAGGAAAAGGCAATAGCAGACTCTTGGCTTTAACAAGAATTAGAATAAATGCCATATAAGACAAATTAAATTTCATGTATCTAAAATCTGTGGATTGAACAAAGTATATTTTCTCCTTTACGCATAATACACTCAAGCTTTAAAACCAGTACAAGTCTAAGACTAGTTTTCTTCAGGCAAATCGAAATTAAGGAAACCCTGTAGATGCATTACGATCCAGGAAACTAAACTTTTTGGATTTTCATTTGACTCATTTTTCACTCTCTTATGTCTTAAAAAATGCACAAGATCAAAGCAGTTGAGTATTTCAATGATGGGTTTTACAAAATCCAAGCCAAGGCCCAAATTCCAGAAAAATTTTCTGGTAGGTAATTCTCCAAGCCAGGCTTCAGCAATACGTGAACTTCCTGATGTTTAAGTTGGTTTTAGAAAAAGCAGAGGAACCAGAGATCAAAATGCCAACATCTGCTGGATCATGGAAAAAGCAAGACAGTTCCAGAAAAACATCTATTTCTGCTTTATGGACTATGCCAAATCCTTTGACTGTGTAGATCACAATAAACTGTGGAAGATTCTGAGAGAGATGGGAATACCAGACCACCTGACCTGCCTCTTGAGAAATCTGTATGCAACAGTTAGAACTGGACATGGAAAAACAGACTGGTTCCAAATAGGAAAAGGAGTACATCAAGGCTGTATATTGTCACCCTGCTTATTTAACTTATATGCAGAGTACATCATGAGAAACGCTGGACTGGAAGAAACACGAGCTGGAATCAAGATTGCCGGGAGAAATATCAATAACCTCAGATATGCAGATGACACCACCCTTACGGCAGAAAGTGAAGAGGAACTCAAAAGCCNTTGCCAACACCAGTATCCACATGGTAGAAGGAGCTGCCCCGAATGGCTTCTGCCGGTGTCTGTGTCCCCAGGGCAAACTGTATTTGCCTCTGGTCTCTCCAAGAGACTCTCCACGATCGGCAGGTGGGTCTAATCCAGGCTCCTCTCAAATTACCGTTTCTGCCGTGGGTACTAGAGCATATGAGATTTTGAGTGTACCCTTTAAGAAGGAAGAGGCTTCACCTCTGGTAGCTCAGACAGTAAAAAATCTTCCAGCAATGCAGGAGACTTGTGTTAGATCCCTGGGCCAGGAAGATCCCCTGGAGAAGGAAATGGCAACCCACTCCAGTATTCTTACCTAGAGAATTCCATAGACAGAGGAGCGTAGTGGGCTATACAGCCCATGGGGTCACAAACAATTGGACATGACTGAGTGATTAACACTTTAAGAGGGGAATCTCTATTTCCCCAGCTCTCTGGGACTCCTTAAATGTAAGGACTCCTGGCCTTCAAAGCCAAATGCTCATCTTCCTGCTACAGGCCCCATAGGCTGGGGAGCCAAGACATGGGGCTGAGATCTCTCACTCCTTTGAGAGAACCTCTGCAATGTAACTGCTGTCTCTTATACACATCTAGATGTGTATAAGAGACAGGATGAAAGTGAAAGAGGAGAGTGAAAAAGTTGGCTTAAAGCTCAACATTCAGAAAATGAAGATCATGGCATCCGGTCCCATCACTTCATGGGAAATAGATGGGGAAACAGTGGAAACAGTGTCAGACTTTATTTTGGGGGGCTCCAAAATCACTGCAGATGGTGATTGCAGCCATGAAATTAAAAGACGCTTTCTCCTTGGAAGAAAAGTTATGACCAACCTAGATAGCATATTCAAAAGCAGAGACATTACTTTGTCAACAAAGGTCCGTCTAGTCAAGGCTATGGTTTTTCCAGTGGTCATGTATGGATGTGAGAGTTGAACTGTGAAGAAGAATTGATGCTTTTGAACTGTGGTGTTGGAGAAGACTCTTGAGAGTCCCTTGGACTGCAAGGAGATCAGCCCTGGGATTTCTTTGGAAGGAATGATGCTAAAGCTGAAATTCCAATACTTTGGCCACCTCATGCGAAGAGTTGACTCATTGGAAAAGACTCTGAGGCTGGGAGGGATTGAGGGCAGGAGGAGAAGGGGACGACAGAGGATGAGATCGCTGGATGGCATCACTGACTCGATAGACCTGAGTCTGAGTGAACTCCGGGAGTTGGTGATGGACAGGGAGGCCTGCAGTGCTGCAATTCATGGGGTCGCAAAGAGTCGGACATGACTGAGCGACTGAACTGAAGTAAAGTCCATTAAGTGTAACATGTCAACTTGACAATTTTTTTCCACAGATTAGGGTTTATTAAATATTTAGTTATTTTCTTTCTTCACAGTCTAACCACAGAGACATGTGTTACCATGTTACTCAAGGCGTACTCAAGCCAAGAGACCCGAGTCTGACCCATGGGTCAGGAAGATTCTGTGGAGACAGGAATAGCTACCCACTTCAGTATTATTGCCTGGAGAATTCCATGGACAGAGGATCCTGGTGGGTTACAGTCCATGGGGTCCCAAAGAGTCAGACATGACTGAGCAACTGTGCGCACACACGTGCTTCTTTGAGCAGATTTAGAGACCTGTATTGATCCCTATAAAGGGACTGACCATTCCATTTGAGCTATAACAGTTTCCCTTGATGACACAGCTTGGCCTCTTTCTGTATGACTATGTCAGTTGTTAATAACTTTTCAGGATTCTATAGGATGATTAGCCCTCTAACAGCAAAACATATGTTTTCAAGTTACATCAGGACATAGGGGTTATGAGCCTAAGGGAGTTTCTGCAGATTTTTCTGGCCTGACATCAAGGCCCCTTCCCAGTTTTATGACAGAACAATTTCCAGAGACTGGGTGAGCTACATCATTGGCAGGGATAAATGCAGAATGAAAGTGTCAGAATTCTTGTGTAAGAATTAAAAGAACATGGATGTTGATACACAGCCTTAAACCAAGCATGGAGCCTTCCAAGTGCAGGAGACCCTGACACTGTGCGGGGTGTGTGTCCACGAAGACAGCCCCGGACAAGGCTTCTGTTTTCATAGAGCCAATTTTGTGTAGTGGTGTGTTGAATTGATTTATAACTACAAATATTTGTATCAGTGATGTGTGGACTCTCTTTTTTCTATTGAAAATGTGTTTTTAATTGAGCAGTAGTTTTATGTTCTTGTGTTAGTTATATAAGATTATTTGTATAGGTATATACATTACACATATAAACACAACCATATACATACTCTTTCTCAGATTATTAGGTTTCAGATTAGGATATTACAAATATTGAACAGAGATCCCCATATTATACAGTAGTTATTTATTTTATATATAACAGTGTATATTTGTTAATACCAAATTCCTAATTAATTCTCCACCTTTTTCCCCTTTGGTATCCCTAAGTTTGTTTTGTATGTCTGAAACGGTTTCTGTTTTGTCAAGAAGTTTATTTGCATCAGAGTTTAGACTTCACCGATAACTGATATCATATGATATTTGTCTTTTTGTGTCTTCACTTAATATGCTAATCTCTAGGTCCATCCATTTGCTGAAAAGGGGTTATTTCATTTTTCATGATGAATGATATTCCATTATATACTCTATGCTATGTGGACTCTTGATTCAGGCCTTACAGATGCTAGGGCCTTACATCTGCCAGCATGAAGTTCCTCAGATTAAACCAGGATTCCCCAGAAGAATCTTACCTCATGGTCTGGGCCTCCGGGAAGAATTCATCTTTTGACATGGAGTTCCTTGATCACCTGCACAGCAACATCATCCTGCCCTTCCCACTTGCCCTGATGGACCGCTCCAAACTGGCCACTTTCCAGGCCCTTCAACAGGGTTATCGCTTCACTTTGGAGTTCCCAGATTCTGAATAAGGTAAGAAAGACACACTTTAGGATGATAATAGAAGGTTTGGGGGCTAACACAGCTTCACAAGTGACTTCCTCTCCAGCGAAAATTTAACACTGACAAGATGAAGGAAAACCCTTGGCAGTGCGGTCTTAGGACCTGTTAGACAACATGACATTGTCACTAAAACAATATTGGTCCTGAAATAGCTACAATTAGTGACATGAAAGGTCCAGTTCAGTTGCTCAGTCGTGTCCGACTCTTGGCGACCGCATGGACTGCAGCACACCGGGCTTCCCTGTCCACCACCAACTCCCAGAGCTGGCTCAGACTCACGTCCATCGAATCGTGCCATCCAACCATCTCATCCTCTGTCGTCCCCTTCTCTTCCTGCCTTCAATCTTCCCCAGCATCAGAGTCTTTTCCAATGGGTCGGCTCTTCACATCAGGTGACCAAAGTATTGGAGCTTCAGCTTCAACATCAGTCCTTCCAATGAATATTCAGGACTGATTTCCTTTAGGATGGACTGGTTGGATCTCCTTGAAGTCCAAGGGACTCTCAAAAGTCTTCTCCAACACCACAGTTCAAAAGCATCAATTCTTCGGCACTCAGCTTTCTTTACAGTCCAATTCTCACATCCATACATGACTACTGGAAAAACCATAGCTTTGACCAGATGGACCTTTGTTGGCAAAGTAATGTCTCTGCTTTTTAATATGCTGTTTAGGTTGGTCATAGCTTTTCTACCAAGGAGCAGGCGTTTTTTAATTTCATGGCTGCAGTCACCATCTGCAGTGATTTTGGAGCCCCCCAAAATAAAGTCTCTCACTGTTTCCATTGTTTCCCCATCTGTTTGCCATGGAGAAGACTCTTGAGAGTTCCTTTGACTGCAAGGAGATCAAACCAGTCAATCCTAAAGGAAATCAGCCCTGAATATTCAGTGGAAGGACTGATGCTGAAGCTGAAATTCCAATACTTCGGCCACCTGATGCGAAGAGCTGACTCCTTGGAAATGACCCTGATGTTGGAAAAGATTGAAGGCAGGATAAGAGGGTGACAGCAGAGGATGAGATGGTTGGATGGCATCACTGGCTTGATGGACATGATTTTGAGCAAGCTCTGGGAGTTGGTGATGGACAGGGAAGCCTGGTGTGCTGCAGTCTATGCAGTCACAAAGAGTCGGACACTACTGAGCAACTGAACTGGGAGTACATCATGAGAAATGCCGGGTTACATGAATCACAAGCTGGATTCAAGATTTCTGGGAAAAATATCAACAACCTCAGATATGCAGATGATACCACCCTAATGGAGGAAAGCAAAGAGCAACTAAAGAGCCTGAAAAAGGAGAATGGAAAAACAGACTTAAAACTAAACAGTCAACAAACTAAGACCATGGCATCTGGTCCCATCACTTCATGGCAAATACATGAGGAACAAATGGAAACAGTGGCAGATTTTATTTTCTTGGGCTGTAAAATCACTGCAAAAGGTGACTGTAGCCATGAAATTAAAAAAGACTCTTGCTCCTTGAAAGAAAAGCTATGACCAACTTAGACAGTGTATTACAAAGCAGAGACATCATTTTGCCAGCACATGTCAGTATAGTGAAAGCTGTGGTTCTTCCAGTAGTCATGTATGGGAGTGAGAGATGGACCATAAAGAAGGGTGAGAGCCGAAGAACTGATGCTTTCAAACTGTGGTGCTGGAGAAGACTCTTGAGAGTCCCTTGGACTGCAAGGAGATCAAACCAGTCCATCCTAAAAGAAATTAACCCTGAATATTCATTGGGAGGACTGATGCTGAAGCTGAAGCTCCAATACTTTGGCCACCTGATGCAAAGAATCAACTCACTGGAAAAGATCCTGATGGTGGGGAAGATTGAAGGCAGGAGGAGCAGGGAATGACAGAGGATGAGATGGCTGGATGGCATCACTGACAATGGATGTGAGTTTAAGCAAACTCCGGGAGAGAGTGCAGGACAAGGAAGCCTGACATGCTGCAGTCCACAGGGTCACACTGAGTCAGACATGAAGTGACTAAATAACCACAATAAAGAATTTCAAACTTTCATAAAACCCAAAAGTTTCTTATAATTAAAAACTTCATGAAAATAATAACTTCTTCACCAAATTAAAATCTTCTTCAAAATATTAAAAATTATAGATTTATAAAATTAAAAATTTCTACTCTATGAAACACCTTATTCAGAAAACCAAAAGACAAATCACAGACTGGAAGAAACTATTTCCAAAGGACATATCATAGGAAGTATCTATACTCAAATCATACCAAAGAACCCCTTAAAAATTGGTTAAGATTGAAAACCACACTTCGGCAAGGAGTACAAACTATGTATCTAGATATTTATATCAATCTATAGAGAATTGCTTACATCTCTGTGTAGATAGATATTTACATCTCTATGCAGATAGATATTTATACCTCTTGGTAAATAAATATTTATATTGCTACACAGATATTCTGTAGAATTAGTAGCTTCCATAAAATTGAAATTTTCCGTATGATTAAAACATCCATATAACTTTCATAAATTGAATTCATAAATAACTTTCATGCAATAACATTCATACAACTACTGACTTCCAATTATTTACTTTCATACAATTAAAAACTTCCTCAGAAAACTAGGAAATACCCCTGAAAGTTAAATACTGCCCAAAAAATTATGTATAAATTTTAAAACTTCTACTCAGTGAAACACCTATTCAGAATATGATAAAATGAACCACAAACTGGAGAGACAATTTCTAAAACACACATCAGATAAAGATCAGTACTCAAATTTTACCAAAAAGCCCCATTAAAATTTGGTAAGGATTGAAACACACACCTGGACAAAAAAATAAACAGTAAATAAGGAAGGATGGACAGACTAGGGTGGGGTAGAGCCAGGACTGAGACAGCTAACCCTAGGATCTGACATTCCCACACCTGGGCGGATATCCAGAGAAAACCATCAATCACAAACTCACGTGCACCCAACCCTCACGGCGGCACTGCTTACAACAGCCAAGACACAGAACCAGCGAGATGCCCCCCAGCAGGTTCATACCGACAGTGGGCTATTGCTCACCCAAGAAAAACTGCCACTGAAACTGAAGTTAAGTCAGTGCTAGCCATGGGGATGGGCGGGGACGAGCATACGCTAAGTGAAGTCAGCCGGACAGAGAAAGGCAATACTATATGATGTTCATTCTAGGCAAAATAAAAATGCAGATACAAGGAGCTAATTTACAAGAAAAAAAGATACTCTGAGATTTCAAACACAAAGGAAGCCCCAAAAAATGAAGGGCAAGGTTTTATCTTCTTCCTTCCTTCTTTCCACATGTGCAGAAAATCTGTATCTGTATCAACAGATACTCCACAAGGACCTGATGATTACCACAGTGAAATTTACTTGATTTTCTGCAATATCCCCTATGACAAAGAATTGGAGGGGGAAAAAAAAGGCTTTCGAATATGTCACAAGTGACTTGGGTGGCTGTACACTGCCAACAAGCACAAAACAGAAAATCAACTGTAATCCAGCAACTCATCTCGTGATAGTAAAGAAAAGGAAAGGAAAGGAATTACTAGTTTATGCCCTGCCAATACAGGAGATAGAAGAGACACAGGTTCGATCCCTTGGGTCAGGAAGATCTCCTAGAGGAGGGCATGGCAAACCACTGTAGTATTCTTCCCTGGAGAATCCCATGGACAGAGGAACCTGGTGGGTTACAGTTCATAGGGTCGCAAAGAGTTGGACACACGCATTCCCTGCCACCTCCTTAGTGAAAGTGAAGTCGCTCAGTCGTGTCCGACTCTTTGTGACCCCATGGACTGTAGCCTACCAGGCTCCTCAGTCCATGGAATTTTCCAGGCAAGAGTACTGGAGTGGGGTGTCATTTCCTCTCCAGGGGATCTTCCCAACCCAGGGATCAATCCCGGGTCTCCCACACTGCAGGCAGACGCCTTACCATCTGAGATTATCCTGCTAGCCACCTCCTTAACTTGGGCTAATATCCTATTCCTGGAGACTGAGCAGGCTTCATTCCCAGGGCTGGACTGGTGTGTGGTCGACACAGCACGGCAGGGTGCCCTTCACTGACACCCCTCTTAAACCTGTATTTTCTGGTTTGCCATGCTGGGGACCAGAATCCCTAGTGCACCCAAACAACGGTGGCCTGATCCTCGAGCCTCAAGGACCAGGGTAAAGTCTCCAAGTACCCAGGTCTGCTGATGCTGGGGTCCCTAACTGAAGCTTCCTTCCTGAGAGTACAACCTCTCCAGCAGAGAGTAGTGCCCAGTTACAGATAGATCTGGAAGGGAGGAGTGAAGTTTTAGGGAAAAGAAGTAGTGAGACACAAACCCTTTGGTGTTTGCTCAGACACATTCCATTGTAATTCCAGCCCAGGAAGCTCTTTCCCCAGTTCTCTGCATTTGGGGTCAAAGAAGTACAGCTGCCTTGTGGACATTTCTTTTAACTACAACTTGATCACCAGTGCTACAAGAACCTCCAATTCACAAGCCCGATGGGGCTGTTAATGACAGCTGCCCTCAGGAAAGGTCCAGCGACGGTTTTGCAGAAATAAATTCCAACACAACCGACTGCCAAGAAGCCAACTACAAAGGTAAATTTTCCTCACACCCTTTAAGGAAACAAACAAACCCAAATGGTCACAGGACAAGATGCTCAGATTCCCTAATTATTACAAGAGGAATACCAATCAAATCGACAACGAGAAATCACAGGGCATCTGACAGAAGGGCAATCCTGACTGTCTGCACCCCGTAAACAGGGGAGAGAGCCCGGAGATGATGCAACCCCGTACATGTTCCGTGGGAATAGACATTGGGAACAGCCCCAGGAAAGGACAGCCCCCCAGGCCTGAAGAAAAAAATTTCAAGAGAGCAAAGCCTAGGACTTTAATACCCACATCTGGGCCTATGTTATGAAAAAACATCATTCAGACTGACAGATGCAGCCCAACATTCACTGCAGCGGCACCTGAAATAGCCAAGACACAGACTCAAGAAAAGAGGTCCAACGACAGATTAAATCATGAAAAAATGTGGTACATGTATACAATTTGCTATCACTCACACACCAAAACCGCCACTGAAGTTATGAAATTATGTCACTGGTCACCACCAAGATGGACCTTGGAGGATCCTACACTCAGTGGAGTCAGCAACAGAGGAACATTATAGCAGATGATGTCCCTTCAAGTCAACATTAAGAAAAGAGGTACAGGGGAATAATTTGCAACAGAAAAAGACACTGTGACATTCAAACACAAACAATTCATAAAAAGGGGGGAGGGGAAATAGATATGAAATAGCATGTCGTTACTAACATATCCACAGAAATCTGGATTATCTCCTTCCATCCTTCCTATGTGCACTGAAATTTGTATCTCTAACATACCCACAGAAATCTATATTTGTATTAAGTAATTCACAAGGATTATCTCCAGCCTTCCTTCCTTCCATGCACACATGCACAGAAATATTTCTAACTTATACTTGCAAATCTGTCACTGTAATAGATAATCCACAAGGACTATCTTCTTCCTTCATTCCTTGCATGTATATAAAACTGTGTCTCTATTAGTTAGCCTAACTAATAGAAATATTTCTATTAGTTATTTCTATTAGCATTTAGTTATCTGATGTTCAGTACAGAGAATTTACTCCACCTTGCTTAATACCCTTTGTGGAAAAAGAATATTTTAAAATGTACCAATATGCTGTATGTATCTGTCATAACTAAGTCCACTGTACACTGAGGACAAGGACAAAAATGCAAATTCACTATACTTCAGCATAGCATTGGCATGAGAGTAAGAACAGAAAAGGAACAAAAAGTAAGGCATACTTCATTCCCTCTGAACATCCCTGACTTGGTATGCTATCTGTCCCTGGAACCTGCATAGGCTTGAGTCCCATTGCTGGACTGGGGTGGGGTCAAGACAGCATGGCACTGTGGCCTTCATTAAGACCCCACTTAAATATGCACTGTCTGGTTGGGCCTGCCTGGGACCAGAATTCCTAGTGCCCCCCAATGATGGTGGCACTCTGTCCTCGAGGACGAGGGTAAAGTCACCAAGTATCCAGGTCAGCTATTGCTGGGGTCCCCAGGTGAAGCCTCCGTTCTGAGAGCAGCCTCTCAGGAAGCGAAGTGTGGAACCAATCCGCAGCGTAGGAGGAGTCTCGGGGAGGGGTGAAGCTTTACGGAGAAGTAGTGAAACACAGGGCCTTGGATGTTGTGTTTGCTCAGGCACATTCCACTGTAATTCACAGCCCAGAAAATCAACTTTCCCCAAGACATCCTGGAATGTGAAGTCAAGCGGGCCTTAGAAAGCATCACTATGAACAAAGCTAGTGGAGGTGATGGAATTCCAGTTGAGCTGTTTCAAATCCTGAAAGATGATGCTGTGAAAGTGCTGCACTCAATATGCCAGCAAATTTGGAAAACTCAGCAGTGGCCACAGGACTGGAAAAGGTCACTTTTCATTCCAATCCCAAAGAAAGGCAATACCAAAGAATGCTCAAACTACCGCACAATTGCACTCATCTCACATGCTAGTAAAGTAATGCTCAAAATTCTCCAAGCCAGGCTTCAGCAATACGTGAACTATGAACTTCCCAATGTTCAAGCTGATTTTAGAAAAGGCAGAGGAACCAGAGATCAAATTGCCAACATCTGCTGGATCATGGAAAAAGCAAGAGAGTTCCAGAAAAACATCTATTTCTGCTTTATTGACTATGCCAAAACCTTTGACTGTGTGGATCACAATAAACTGTGGAAAATTCTGAAAGAGATGGGAATACCAGACCACCTGACCTGCCTCTTGAGAAATCTGTATGCAGGCCAGGAAGCAACAGTTAGAACTTGACATGGAAGAAAAACACCAATACAGTATACTGACACATATGTATGGAATTTAGAAAGATGGTAATGAGGACCCTGTATGCAAGACAGTAAAAGAGATACAGATGNCCTCTTGAGAAATCTGTATGCAGGTCAGGAAGCAACAGTTAAAACTGGACATGGAACAACAGACTTGTTCCAAAGTGGAAAAGGAGTCTGTCAAGGCTATATATTGTCACTCTACTTATTTAACTTATATGCAGAGGACATCATGAGAAATGCTGGATTGGAAGAAGCACAAGCTGGAATCAAGATTGCCAGAGAAATATCAATAACCTCAGATATGCAGATGACACCACCCTTATGGCAGAAAGTGAAGAGGAACTAAAGAGCCTCTTGATGAAAGTGAAACAGGACAGCGAAAAAGTTGGCTTAAAGCTCAATATTCAGAAAACAAAGATCATGGCATCTGGTCCCATCACTTCATGGGAAATAGATGGGGAAACAGTGGACACAGTGTCAGACTTTATTTTGGGGGGCTCCAAAATCACTGCAGATGGTGATTGCAGCCATGAAAGTAAATGATGCTTACTCCTTGGAAGGAAAGTAATGACCAACCTAGATAGCATATTGAAAAGCAGAGATATTATTTTGCCAACAAAGGTCCGTCTAGTCAAGGTTATGGTTTTTCCAGTGGTCATGTATGGATGTGAGAGTTGGACTGTGAAGAAAGCTGAACGTCGAAGAATTGATGCTTTTGAACTGTGGTGTTGGAAAAAAATCTTGAGAGTCCCTTGGACTGCAAAAAGATTCAACCATTCCATCCTAAAGAAGATCAGTCCTGGGTGTTCATTGGAAGGACTGATGCTGAAGCTGAAACTCCAACATTTTGGCCACCTCACGTGAAGTGTTGACTCATTGGCAAAGAGTTGACTCCCTGATGCTGGGAGGGATTGGGGGCAGGAGGAGAAGGGGACACCAGAAGATGAGATGGTTGGATGGCATCCCCGACTGATAGATGTGAGTTTGAGTGAACTCCAAGTGTTGCTGATGGACAGGGAAGCCTGACGTGCTGTGATTCTTGGGTCGCAAAGAGTTAGACTTTACTGAGAGACTGAACTGAACTGAACTGAGTAACATGTTGTTTGCTCCAAAAAATTCCAAGAAGGTCACACACATCTCCACTCACTTTCAGTAATATTATTGCTGTCAATTTGGTATTCACTATATTAATTTACGAATTTGTTGTTCAGCATCATATTGTGTATAGTACTGTGTGTGTATGTGTGCTCAGTCACTCAGTCATGTGCAACTCTTTGTGACCCCATGGACTGTAGCCCTCCAGGCTCCTCTGTCCATCCAATTCTCCAGGCAAGAATAATGGAGCAGGTTGTCATTTCCTACTCCAGGGGATCTTCTCGACCCAGGGATTGAACCCACATCTCTTGTGTCTCCTGCATGGATTCTTTAGCCCTACGAATAGCAATGACACACTGGCATAAAAAAAAACTTTGTCTTTTTCACCTTTATTGACACGTTTTTGAGAAAATTTTTATTAGAAGTAACACTAGGAGCAAACATTCCATTGAGTTTGACCCTTTATATATGTATGTTCCCATTCTGCATGAAGTAATTGCAATGGTTTTTTTTGGGCGGAGGGGGTGGTGTTCCAATACAAGACAAGCATGAAGTGACTGAATCCATAGAAGAAAAACTTACTTTAAACCCAAACTATTATGGCAATTGGAAAAGTGGTATTTTCACTAGTTTCACTTGGTTTTGTTATTTCTACAAATTTAAAAACATTATGGGGAATTCCTTGGCTGCACAGTAGTTTGGACTCTCTGCTCTCAATGCCCAGTACCCAGGTTCAGTCTCTGGTCCAGGAACTAAGATCCCACAAGCCACATGGCCCTGTGAATAAAAAATAAATAAAACCATGAATCATTGTATCAAATCCTACCAGATGATCAGTTTATTCCTTGATTATTAGTTGTAATTGCTTTGAAATAAATCAGATCTTGTTTTGATTCAAGGCACTGAATAGTATCTCCAACAGCAAGTTTGGGAAATGTTGGCTTAGATTATCTTCAAAACTCTTCTATATCATGCAGCCATTACTAACCCATTTACAAATGCCTGTATGCTCATATAGCATCATCTCATCTCTCAAATTTCTGTCATTACTCGTTGTGACATCACCCAGGCTTTGAGATACAGCTTTGCATAGGAATTCCCTAGGTATTTCTGTCCATCATGCTAAAATGCCTTACCAAACATCTGACATCTAAGAGTGGTTTACTCCCTCAAGTGAACTGAAAAACATTGTTTCAGATCCCACAGCTCAGCATTAAATAGCCCCCATTGTGTAACAACTGTCTGCTAGATTTGTTTTATATTAGATATTAAATAAAGGTATTATTTACTGTTCTATGTCAGTTGTACTTTCAACATCTTCCTGGAATCATAATTTTCTAAAAATAAGATGACACATTTTAATGAGATATAGAGTTATTAAAATTGTAAAGTCCATTTGTGATTAAGAGCCAGAAGTTAGTGAAAAAATAGGAATGCTTATGTATGTAGGGCCTCCCAGGTGGCACTAATGGTAAAGAATCTGCCTGCCAATGCAGGAGACATGGTTCGATCCCTGGGTCAAAAAGATCCCCTGGAGAAGGAAATGGCATTCCACTACAGCAATCTTGCTTGGAGGATCCCATGGACAGAGGAGCCTGGTCGGCTACAGTCCATGGGGTTGCAAAGAGTTGGACATGACTGAGCACACACATGTATGTAACACACATATGTATGTAACTTTAGACTCGAGACGATTATGTAAAATGTTTTTATTGGTCTTTTTATTGATCTTACTTAGCATGTACAAAGTGGATGTGTTTTATAAACTATTAAATGTGTAAGAGTTTAATTCATATAGAAAAGGTTTATGTACTCAGCAGAGCAACAAAAAATGATACAGGACTTTATTCAGTTAAATTGGTTTTCATCTCAACAAACTCAAAATTAAAAAGAAAAGACTGTAGCAAGAAAATAACTGTTGCAAAAGGAATTATCATTCAAAGAACAAATATTATGATCATATCTAAGTTTAAAATTATTAAAATGATTTATGGAATTATGCTTTTAAAACATAAAAGTGGTCATGGTCTCATGGATTTGGAGATAAAGAAATGGCTAAAACATGGTAGTAATTAAAAATGTTTATCATTTTCCAACAGGTCATTGCTAGTCATGGCTTTTTTCCCAGACATTCCTTCTTTGTATGTGTCTTTAGTTTCTTTTAAGAGGGTAAATGAGGATGATTTTTTAAGTATCTTAAAAAAGATGCCTCAGGCAAATATACAAACTACATTTTATTTCTCTATGGTTTATTTTTTTCAAATATCTTTAAAATATTGTCTGTGATCCTATCAGATGAGCAGCTTATTAGTTTCCTTTGTGTTTTTAACTGCACATAGAAATAAAATCCACAATAAATTTTGAATCATTTATATTTTCCTACAAGTTAGAAGTAAAATGGATGCAAGAAAAAATGGAGTTTAAGTTTAGTCAGTCTTTGACACTAGCTTCCTTTGTGGAGGTCAGTGTTTCTTCAAACATGTTCCCGGAACTAGCAACACTAAAGTTACCCAGGATTTTACCAAACCAAATCAAAGGAAAGAGAATGCAGATTCCTGGCTGGGCCCAGAAATTCTCATTTAAACTGTGGATGTCAGAGATTTGGATGCCTTTTAAAATTTGGGAATAATTGCTTTTAGCAGTTGAGCTTTCAATTATCTGGTCTCGGAGGTCATTTTGCTCATTGCTTTTTTTTTTTTTTTTCCCAGTATTTACACTGAAGTTTCATTACACATGTCAATTAATTGTCTATTGGAGTAAATGTATAGCATCTATAATTAAAGAAAAAAATTGAGAATTATGTTTATAAACATTACATACAATAATAAGGATTGAGCTTAATCTCTAAACATAATCAACTAGAAAACAACTAGAAAATAATTGTTTTCAGACATTAATCAGGCAATTCAGATTGTTAATGAGAAAAAGGAAATAAAATGAATCTTATGGTTACCCTGTGTTTCTGCATTGAGGAAATTTCTGGACCATGGCACAGGGAAGGGGAGCATAAATGGAAACTTATTTGTTTGCTCATTGCTTTTTTTTTTTTTTTTGGAGGGAAATAACGTTTATTAGAATGGNATTAATCAGGCAATTCAGATTGTTAATGAGAAAAAGGAAATAAAATGAATCTTATGGTTACCCTGTGTTTCTGCATTGAGGAAATTTCTGGACCATGGCACAGGGAAGGGGAGCATAAATGGAAACTTATTTGTTTGCTCATTGCTTTTTTTTTTTTTTTTGGAGGGAAATAACGTTTATTAGAATGGGAGCCACTGTTAGCGGGCCAGCTCAATGGAGAACCAAAGTTGAACAGGAGTCCTTAGTCCACTTTTTTTTTAAATTTTTTTTAATTATTTTTATTTTTTTGTATTTGTTTATTTTTTTACATGAACTCCCTGAGCAAACTGCATGGAAGAGAGCCAGCTATGATTTAAATGCTTAAATTCATTTTAGACTCAAGCTTTGGCTGTGATATTCTTATTCCTACTTGCTAGTGAACAGACTAGGGAATTTATCTCAGCTAATGTTGCTTGTGCATCCTCAGAACCTGGAAAAGTACCTGGAACATAGTATGCTGTGCTGTGCTGTGGTTAGTCACTCAGTTGTGTTCGACTCTGTAACTCCATGGACTGTAGCCCACCAAGCTCCTCTGTCCTTGGGAATTCTCCAGGCAAGAATACTGGAGTGGGTTGCCATGCCCTCCTCCAGGGGATCTTCCCAAGATAGGGATTGAATCCAGGTCTCCCATATTGTGGGTGGATTCTTTACTATCTGAGCCACCAGGGAAGCCCAAAACATAGTATATGTTCAATTAATTTTAACTCTAAGAATAAGAAAGCTCAAAATTTAAATAGTACATTTCATTCTTCTAAAATACAACGTAATGTGGCTCCATCACACTGTATATTTGACTTTACTGACAAATGTTATTTGATTTGATGAGTATCCATTTTTTCTCAATAATGTAATCTTAGCATCTCATATAGATTTCTATGTGTCAGGATTGATTTACATAATAAAATGTTCTGCTATACATTTACACTTATGGAGATTTTTAAAGACATTTGCTTTGTTTCCTTTGGATTTAAATTTCTTAAGACAATTATGCTTCATATAAAAGCCATTTTTACATTTTAAGAGCTGTATAAAATTTTTTGCACTTATTTCTATCATCTCATGATACTCATTTTTTTATTTTATATTTTTTTTGCTAGTTCCTAACTAAATTTTATTGAACACTCATTAACAACAAAAGCAACAAGCACAGTGATCACTGATTTACATCCAATAGTTAGAAGAATATTCAAATATTTGAATAAATAATATGAGATTAGAACTAATTAGAATTAATATTCTTTTACATTCAATTTGTATCATTTTATAATTATTAACTATAGTTCAATCCCACCCTGGTTTAAAATAAAAGTGAAATATTTAAATTGTTGATATGTCCACACTTTGATTAGAAATGAAAGCTAACATAGCATAGTGAATAGTGAAGTCACTCAGTTGTGTCCGACTCTTTGAGACCCCATAGACTGTAGCCTATCAGGCTCCTCTGTCCATGGGATTTTCCAGGCAATAGTACTGGAGTGAGTTTAAAATGTGTGTCTTCAGAAAAATAATAGGCCCCTTGCAAATAGAAAAGCATCTGAACTTTGAAGAATGCTTTAGAAAAACTCTCCATCTCCTTTATACCTAGCAGTGGAGTAAGAGTATGTTCCCATAAGTAGTACTTTATGATTGACAAAATTTCTATGCAGTGACCTTTAATTTTCTAATATTCATCATAGTCTATAGCTGGGTTGTATGACAATAGAAGGATTATTTTGAATATAGGGTACCTGTTTTATCCTGTTTAAAAAACTCACAAATTTGTGTTTTTGTTGAGCAATATAAGCTACTTAAAAATGTTTATTGAAATATATCATTTCATGAGAAATAGATGGGGAAACAGTGGAAACAGTGTCAGACTTTATTTTTGGGGGGCTCCAAAATCATAGCCCACCAGGCTCCTCTGTCCACGGGATTCTCCAGGCAAGAGTACTGGAGTGGGCTGCCATTTCCTTCTCCATTATGTCCTTGAGGTCTTGAATTTTGTCATATGTTACTGTCTGTATCTATTTATAAACAATCATATAATTCTTTCCTTTATTCTGTTAATATCAGGTTCAGTCAGTTCAATTCAGTTCAGTTGTGTCCGACTCTGTGACCCTATGGACTGCAGTATGCCAGGCCTCCCTGTCCATCACCAACTTTTGGTGTTTACTCAAACTCATGTCCATTGAGTTGGTGATGCCATCCAACCTTCTCATCCTCTGTCGTCCCCTTCTCCTCCCACCTTCAATCTTTCCCAGCATCGTGTTACAAGCAATTATTTATTTTTTAGTATTAAATCAATTTTCCTTTCCTGAAATAATCTCCTCTTGATCCTTTTGTATTATCTATCCATACGTTACAGGGTTGGATTTATTACTATTTTACATATAATATTTATATTATTAAGAGATAGAAGTCAGTAATATTTCTGTTATTATCAGTTTGGGTATCAAGCCATGTTGGCTTTATAAAATGAGGGAGTGGTTCTTTTTTTCCTATTTTCTGGGAGAGACAGGGTACATTTGCTTAAATACTTATAGACTTCACCAGTACAGCTCTCTAGTACAGTATTTTTGTAGGAAGTTTTACAGATTCATTTATGAAATCTAAATGTTTTAAGATTTTCTAGTTCTTCTTATGTCAATTTTATGTTACTGCAGCTTTCAGGTATAGTTTGTCCATTTCATCTAAATTGAGAAATATATAAAATTAATTATAATAGTCTCATATATCTTAATTTGTATTCAAGGTTTAAGTTATATAAAGTACTCCAAATAGATTAACAGTATATTAACAGTACATACGAAGAGCTGACTCATTGAAAAAGACCCTGATGCTGAGAAAGATTGAGGAAGAGAAAGGGACAACAGAGGATAAGATGATTGTGGTAGCATCACCGACTCAATGGACATGAGTTTGCACAAACTCTGGGAGATAGTGAAGGACAGGGAAGCCTGGTGTTCTGCACTCCATGAGGTCGCAAAGAGTTCATCACTACTTAGCGAATGAACTGAACTAAATCAAACAGTACATACACACAGACATACACACATATGTGTGTGCATACTTATGTGATGTGCATATATACACACATACACATGCACACAATTTATTATAATACAGATTGTTTCCAACTCTCATGCTGCAATGCTCCTTTTCCCTGATATTTGATTTTTATCACCACATGTTAATTTTGCCTATTTTTAAGCTTCATGACTGAGTTATATGGAATGGATTTTTGTGTCTCATTTTTCTTACTCTACATTGTATATGTGAGTTCTATCCATACAGTTACATGTATCACTAGGGTTTTTTTTTAATTTTTGTGGTAATATTTCATTGTAGTAATATAGCACATTATACTTGTGATGGACAGGGAAGCCTGGCATGCTGCAGTCCGTGGGGTCGCAGAGAGTCAGACACAACTGAGGTACTGAACTGAACTGATTTACCCATTTACTGTTGATGGATATTTTTTCTAGTTATTCACTACTTTGTATAAAGTACTATGACATCTTTGTACATATTTTATGGTGGGCATCAACTTTTTTTTATTTTTTGGTTTATAACTACCCTTTTATTTTATTTTATTTATTTATTTTTTCTTGTATTGGTTTTCCCATACATCACCATATATCTGCCAGCTGAATGTATACTCATGAATGGAATTGCTGTATTGTAAAGTAGGCTTATGATTAGCTGCAATAGGTACTAATCTTTTTTTAAATTTTTTTAAGTGGTACTATTTTATAGTTCCATCAGTGGATTCAGAAAAGAGTTCTAGTTGATCCAAATTCTTGCCAAGTGTTGGTAGTCTGGGCCTTCTTTTCTGTTCTGATCTGTGTGCAATGGAATTTCATTGTGGTTTTCATTAGCAGTACTCTGAGCAGTAAGAATGTTTATTACCTCCTCATCTGCTTGTTTCCCATTTTTTTCTCTTTTGTCAACTATCTCTTCGATTCTTAACCTATTTTTTAAAGTAATGTTTCCCTTTTTCTCATTTATAGAAGCACTTTTTTCTAGATATGAGAACTTTGCAAATATGTGTATTCTGAAAAATCTCTTACTTCATAGGTTGCCTTTTCTTTATTTTCTTAGCAAGGTTTTATGATAAACAGAAGTTTTGACTTTCAATGAAGTGAAATTTAGCAACTAAAAAATTCTATAATTAGTGATCTGGTGTGCTGATAAGGAATTCTTTCCTTATTCTGAGTTCAATAAGATATTCTTCTGTTTTCCTCTTTAAGTTTTCTTCTTTTAGCTCTCATATTTAGATATATGATCAAATTCCAATTATGGTATTGAGTTTATTTTCATCTATATAGATATCCAATTAACCAAATATATTTTATTTCTTTTATTAATTGCAGTGGAGTCTATGATAAAAATCATCTGTAGGGATCAGTTTGTGGATTTCATTCCATAATGTATTTGCTGTCTTTGCACTAGTACCAAACTGTCTGAATTACTTTTATTCATAGTAAATCTTGAAATTTGGCAGTGTAAATTCTCCAGGCTTATTCTTTTCTGCAATATAACTTTGGATATTCTTGAAGCTTTTCATATCCGTATTTTGAGAAAAAATTTAAAAATAAATCTGGGTATTAATTCAAGTTGTATTAAATCTATGAAATATTTGGGGAGATTTCACACATTTATAATTGTGAGCTTTTTATTCCAGGAGCATATGTTTCTTTCTTTATTTAAAATCTTAGTAATATTTTATAGTTTTTAGTACAATGGCACAACTTCCCTTAAATTTCTTCCTAGGTAATTTACATTTTAATACTATTATAAAGGACACTTAAAAACTTTAATTTTCCATTTCTTTAATGCTAGTATTTAGAAATACAATTGAAAGTTGTGTACTGGCCTTGTATCCAAAGAAACTGCCAAACTCTCTTCTCATTTCTAATACTTTTTATATAGGGGCTTGTGGATTATCTTTGTACTCAGTGATATCATCTGAGAATAAAGACAAATTTCATTTTTCTTTTCCAGTCTCAATCAATACCTTTTATTTTTTGTTTGGTTAATTGCATTAGGTAGTACCTTCAGTACAATGTAGACTAGCATGGTGATAGTAAATACACACCTCTTGTTCTGAAATTCAGGGGAAAGTTTATAATACTTCATCATTAAGTATGATTCTTACTGTATTTTTGAAGATAATGTTTTTTTAATTAAGAAAGTTCCCTTATATTTCTAGTTTGCTATGATTTTTAAAGACTCTTGGCTGAGTATTGAATTTTGTCAGTATATATTATGCATCTCTCTAGAATCATCATATGATTTTTTGCAGTGAATTGTATTGCTTTTCAAACATTAAAATTTACATTTCATTTCTGAAATAAATCATTGGATTTGATTCGCTAATATTTATTAAGGTTTTTATTTTTCTGATATATACTTCAATTACTTAATTTTGTTGTTCAGATTGTTCATATTCTTACTGGTTTACTGTCTGTTCATACTGTTGATTATTGTGAAAGTTGTGTTCCTATCTTACAGCACGATAGTAGACATATCTGTTTTCCTTTTGAGCATTATCAATTTTTTCTCTTTATAAATATTTTAATTTGTTATCTAAGGAATATACATTGGAATTTTTATATTTTTCTGCTGAATTGACTATTTCACTATTTTCGAAACTTCCTTTTTTTCCAGTTTTACTGAGAAATAATTGACAAAGTTGTCAACATGATGTTTGATTTAAATAAATTATGAAAGGATTATCACAATAGGTTTAGTTAACATCCATCATCTCATATACGTACCATAAAAGTAATAGAAAAAAAATTCTTGTCATGATGAGAACTCTTAAGGATCTACTCTCTTAACATTTTTCCTATATATCATACAGCTATATTAACTATAATCATGTTATACTCTAAGACCCTAGTACTTATTTACCTTATTACTGAGAATTTGTAAGTTTTTACCACTTTTATCCAATTCCCTACAGCCCTCTCCCCATCTCTGGTGATGATAAATCTCATCTTTTTCTATGAGTTTGGTGTTTTTGATGTTTATTGTGTTTTGTCTTGCTTTCAGATTTCACACATAAGTGAGATCACATAGTATTTGTCTTTCTCTGTCTTACTTCACTTAGCATAATATTGCCTTCAAAATCCATTCTTATTGAGACAAATGGTAGGATTTCTTCATTCTTTATGGGTGAGTGATACGTATACACATACACATGCCGTATGTGTGTGTGTGTGTGTGTGTGTGTGTGTGTCACAGCTTATTTATCCATTTAGCTATCAATGGAGGCTTAAACCTAAGTGTCCATATCTTGTTTACTGTTACTAACGCTGCAATGAACATAGAGGTACAGATATCTTTTTGAGTCAGTGTTTTTGTTTCCTTTAGATATATTCCTCAAAGTGGAATTGTTGAATCATATGGCAGTTCAATTTTTAATTTTTTGAGAAACCTCCATACTGTTTCCCATTATGGCTGTATCAGTTTACATTCCCATCAACAGTGTACAAAGGTTCCCTTTTCTCCACATCCAGGCTAGCAATTGTTGTCTCTTGTCTTTTTGATAATAGTCATTCTAACAGGTATGAGGTGAGATGATTAGTGATTTAGAACATTTTTTTTAATGTACCTGTTGGCCTTTGGAATATCTTTGGAAAAATGTCTATTCAGGTGCTTTGTTTATTTTTAAGTGATTATTTATTGCTTTTATGCTTTGTTTGCCATTGAGTTGTATGTTGTTGTTGTTGTTGTTGTTCAGTTGTTAAGACATGTCCAACTCTTTGCAACTCAATGGACTGCAGCACGCTAGGATTCCCTATCTATCACTATTTCCCACAGTTTGCTCAAATTCATGTCCATTGTGTTGATGATGGCATCCAACCAGCTCATCTTCTGTCACCCTCTTCTCCTGCCTTCAATCTCCCAGCATTAGGGTCTTTCCCAGTGAATTGGCTCTTCGCATCAGGTGGCCAAAACTTCAGCTTCAGCATTAGTCCTTACAATGAATATTCAGAACTGATTTCCTTTAGAATTGACTGGTCTGATCTCCTTGCTGTCCAAGGGACTCTCAAGAGTCTTCTCCAGCACCACAGTTCAAAAGCATCAGTCCTTCAGCACTCAGTCTTCTTTATGGTCCAACTCTCACATCCATACATGACTACTGGAAATACCATAGCTTTGACTATTATAGTGACCTTTGTCAGCAAAGTCATGTCTCTGCTTTTTAATATGCTGTCTAGGTTGGTCATAGCTTTCCTTCCAAGAAACAAGTGTCTTTTAATTTAATGGTTGCAGTCACTATCTGCAGTGATTTTGGAGCCCAAGAAAATAAAATCTGTCACTATTTCCTCTTTTTCCCCTTCTGGGAAAAAGGACCAGATGGCATGATCTTATTTTTTTGAATGCTGAGTTTTAAGCCAGCTTTTTCACTCTCCTCTTTCACTTTCATCAAGAGATTCTTTAGTTCCTCTTCACTTTTCACCCATTATAGTAGTATCATGTGCATATCTGAGGCTGTTGATATTTCTCCCAGCAATCTTGATTCCAACTTGTGATTCATCCAGCTAGGCATTTCACAGTATGTACTCTGCTTATAAATTAAATATGCAGGGTGGCAGTATACAGCCCGGATATACTCCTTTCCCAATTCAGAGCCAGTCCATTGTTGCTTCTTGACTTGCATACAGGTTTCTCAGGAAGCAGGTAAGGTGGTCTGGTACTCCCATCCCTTTAAAAGTTTTCCACAGTTTGTTGTAATCCACACAGTCAAAGGCTTTAGCATAGTCAATAAAACAGAAATAGATGTTTTTCTGGAATTCCATTGCTTTCTCTTTGATCCAATGGATGTACATCTGGATTTAGATGTACAAGCTGGATTTAGATTTAGATTTAGATGTAATCCAGATCTACATCCGGATTTAGATGTACATGTACTGCTGAAGTCTACCTTGAAGGATTTTGAGCATTAGTTTGCTAGCATGTGGAATGAGTGCAGTTGTGTGCTAACTTGAACATTCTTTGGCATTGCCTTTCTTTGGGATTGGAATGAAAACTGACCCTTTCCAGTCCTGTGGGCACTGCTGAGTTTTCCAAATTTGCTGTCATATTGAGTGCAGCACTTTCACAGCACCATCTTTTAAGATTTGAAATAGCTCAGGTGGAATTCTGTCACCTCCACTAGCTTTGTTCATGGTAATGCTTCCTAAGGTCCACTCGACTTCACATTCCAGGATATCTGGCTCTAGGTGAGTGACCACACCATCGTGGTTATTCAGATCCTTAAGACCTTTCTTGTATAGTTCTTCTGTGTATTCTTGCCACCTCTTCTTAATCTCTTCTGCTTCTTTTAGGTCCTTGCCATTTCTGTCCTTTATTGTGCCCATCTTTACATGAAATATTCCCTTGTTATCTCCAATTTTCTTGATGCAATTTCTACGCTTTCCCATTTCTATTGTTTTCCTCTATTTCTTTCATTGTTCACTTAAGAAAGCTTTCTTATCTCTCCTTGCTGTTCTCTGGAACTCTGTCCTCAGATGAGTATATCTTTCCCATTCTCCTTTGCCTTTTGCTTTTCTTGTTTTCTCAGCTATTTATAAGGCTTCCTTTGACAACTGCTTTGCCTTCTTGCATTTCTCTTTCTTTGGGATGGTTTTGGTCACTGCCTCCTGCACAGTGTTACAAACCTCTTTCATAGTTTTTTGGCACTCTATCTGCCAGATCTAATCCCTTGAATTTATTCATCACGTCCACTGTATAAGGGATTTTATTTAGGTTATACCTGAATGGCCTAGTGGTTTTTCCTATTTTGTTCAATTTAAGCCAGAATTTTGCTATAAAGTGCTGATGGTCTGAGCTACAGTCAGCTCCAAGTCTTCTTTTTGCTGGCTCTATAGATTTTCTCCATCTTCAGCTGCAAAGAATATAATCAATCTGATTTTGGTTGACCATCTGGTGATGTCCATGTGTAGAGTCATCTCTTGTGTTTTTGGAAAAGAGTGCTTGCTATAACCAGTGCGTTCTCTTGATAAAATTCTGTTAGTCTCTTCCCTGCTTCATTTTCTACTTCAAGGCCAAAGTACTCTGGTGACTCAGCAGTAAAAAATCCGCCTGCAATTCAGGAAATGTGTGAAATGCAGGTTTGATCTCTGCGTCTGGAAGATCCCCTGGAGGAGAAAATAGCAACCCAGTATTCTCCTGGGAAAATATCATGGACAGAAGAACCTGGTGTGCAGTCTGTGGGGTTGCAAAGAGTGGAACACAACTGAACGTGCACATACATCAGAATCAAAGCCTGCTGTTTCAGTAGATATCCAAAGCATATAGTGAGTTGTATGTATTCTTCATATGTCTTGGACATTAACACTTTATCATATAGATGGTTTGCAAATATGTTTCCCATTCTGTAGGTTATCTTTTCCCTTTATTGATGATTCCTTTGGCTGTGCAGAACCTTTTTAATTTGGTATTGTCCTACTTGTCTATATGTTATTTAGCTGCTTTTGCTTTAGGTGTGATTTCCCAAAAATGTGTTACCAATATCCATTTCAAGGAACATTTTTCCTTTGTTTTCTACTAATTGTTTCATGGGTTTCAAGTCTTACATTTAAGTCTTTAATCCATTTTGAGTTAATTTTTGTCAGTGGTGTAAGATTCCTATCTTATACCAACTTGAAACTACTTTCTTTTACATGTGACTATCTGATTTTCCCAGCGTCATTTTGAAATATCCTTTTTTATCTCTAGGAATACGTCTTGTTGTCTTTGTCTAAAATTATTATGGACACACCAGGTATTTTTTCAGTTATCATTTGTTTGGCATATTATCTTCAGTCTTCTCTTTTTCTGTTTTAAAAATAAAGCATAGACTATAAAATATAGAATTGTTTTATATTTAGACACATTTAGGCTTTTTTTTTTTTTTTGGAGAATTTAACCCATTATATATAAAGCATATATTTTTATTGAACCCATTATATATAAAGCATTTATTTTTATTTGCATCTATCATCTTGCTATGGACTTTCCTGGTGGCTCAGACTTTAAAGAATCTGCCTGCAATTCAGGAGACCCAGATCGATCCCTGGGTGAGGAAGATCCCCTGGAGAAGGAAATAGCTACTGACTACAGTATTCTTGCCCAGAGAATCCAATGGACAGAGGAGCCTGGAGGGCTACAATCCATGGTGTCACAAAGAGTTGAACATGACTGAGACCTTAAGCACACATGCACACATCTTACTATTTCTTTTGCATTATATCTTCCTGTTCTATTTTTTCTTCTTTCTTAACTTCTTTCAAATGACTCAATTATATAAGTTTATATCTCCCACTATTCCCCCAATAATACTAGGATCTTCAAATCTATTAATCCACTATACTCCCTACCACACTTTCCATTATTGTTGTCATATATTTTAATTCTATACAAATTTTAAATGCAAGACATTTGTATTATCATTCTATTAACTTTTAAATTTATGCACATATTTACCCTTTCATGTGTTCATTCTCTTCCATATTTCTTTTGTTTCCATGTAGAATAATTTTATTCCTACCTCAATTATATCATTGTGCATTTTGTTTAAGAATAATGTACTGGTGACAGCATCTCTNAGTCTTCTTTTTGCTGGCTCTATAGATTTTCTCCATCTTCAGCTGCAAAGAATATAATCAATCTGATTTTGGTTGACCATCTGGTGATGTCCATGTGTAGAGTCATCTCTTGTGTTTTTGGAAAAGAGTACTTGCTATAACCAGTGCGTTCTCTTGATAAAATTCTGTTAGTCTCTTCCCTGCTTCATTTTCTACTTCAAGGCCAAAGTACTCTGGTGACTCAGCAGTAAAAAATCCGCCTGCAATTCAGGAAATGTGTGAAATGCAGGTTTGATCTCTGAGTCTGGAAGATCCCCTGGAGGAGAAAATAGCAACCCAGTATTCTCCTGGGAAAATATCATGGACAGAAGAACCTGGTGTGCAGTCTGTGGGGTTGCAAAGAGTGGAACACAACTGAACGTGCACATACATCAGAATCAAAGCCTGCTGTTTCAGTAGATATCCAAAGCATATAGTGAGTTGTATGTATTCTTCATATGTCTTGGACATTAACACTTTATCATATAGATGGTTTGCAAATATGTTTCCCATTCTGTAGGTTATCTTTTCCCTTTATTGATGATTCCTTTGGCTGTGCAGAACCTTTTTAATTTGGTATTGTCCTACTTGTCTATATGTTATTTAGCTGCTTTTGCTTTAGGTGTGATTTCCCAAAAATGTGTTACCAATATCCATTTCAAGGAACATTTTTCCTTTGTTTTCTACTAATTGTTTCATGGGTTTCAAGTCTTACATTTAAGTCTTTAATCCATTTTGAGTTAATTTTTGTCAGTGGTGTAAGATTCCTATCTTATACCAACTTGAAACTACTTTCTTTTACATGTGACTATCTGATTTTCCCAGCGTCATTTTGAAATATCCTTTTTTATCTCTAGGAATACGTCTTGTCGTCTTTGTCTAAAATTATTATGGACACACCAGGTATTTTTTCAGTTATCATTTGTTTGGCATATTATCTTCAGTCTTCTCTTTTTCTGTTTTAAAAATAAAGCATAGACTATAAAATATAGAATTGTTTTATATTTAGACACATTTAGGCTTTTTTTTTTTTTTTGGAGAATTTAACCCATTATATATAAAGCATATATTTTTATTGAACCCATTATATATAAAGCATTTATTTTTATTTGCATCTATCATCTTGCTATGGACTTTCCTGGTGGCTCAGACTTTAAAGAATCTGCCTGCAATTCAGGAGACCCAGATCGATCCCTGGGTGAGGAAGATCCCCTGGAGAAGGAAATAGCTACTGACTACAGTATTCTTGCCCAGAGAATCCAATGGACAGAGGAGCCTGGAGGGCTACAATCCATGGTGTCACAAAGAGTTGAACATGACTGAGACCTTAAGCACACATGCACACATCTTACTATTTCTTTTGCATTATATCTTCCTGTTCTATTTTTTCTTCTTTCTTAACTTCTTTCAAATGACTCAATTATATAAGTTTATATCTCCCACTATTCCCCCAATAATACTAGGATCTTCAAATCTATTAATCCACTATACTCCCTACCACACTTTCCATTATTGTTGTCATATATTTTAATTCTATACAAATTTTAAATGCAAGACATTTGTATTATCATTCTATTAACTTTTAAATTTATGCACATATTTACCCTTTCATGTGTTCATTCTCTTCCATATTTCTTTTGTTTCCATGTAGAATAATTTTATTCCTACCTCAATTATATCATTGTGCATTTTGTTTAAGAATAATGTACTGGTGACAGCATCTCTTACTTGCTGTTCATCTGACAATATCTTTATTTCACTTGCATTTTTGAAAAGTGTTTTCACTGTGTATGGAATTCAGGTTGGCCAGTATTTTATTTCAAGTTCAATGTGTCATCCTTTTAGTTTTCATTTCCATTGAGTAGCCAATTGCCAAGTCATATTACTTTCACTTTGATTGTGATGTACTCTTTGCCCCTCAACCTGCTTTTAAGATTTTATATTTTGTCTTGGTTTTTGTCAGTGTAATCTTGATGTGTTTAGGTGTGATTTTTATTAATGAATCTTTATTGTGTTTTTTTTAATTCTTGAATCTGTATGTTTCATCAGTTTTAAAAAATTCCTGGCATCATCTCTTCAGATATTGTTTCTGTATCATTTTCTATTTTTTGCTTATGGATCACAAATTACTGGTATGTTGGAACTTTTTAATATGTCCAATATGTTTCTTATCCCCTTTTCTATATTTTATATCATTTTTATTCTCACTTTACACTGTTTAATTTATTGTTAAAGCCATCTATTTGAGATTTTAAGGCTGTTATTTTATTTTTATATTCTACATTTTCTATATATTTTATTTTTAATGGTAAAATTCTTAAATTATTATTTTACTGAACATATTACAGTCTCCTTCAGGGGAATGGTTCTAAGGTCTACCAAGGATCTCAAAACATATGGTTGCACAAGTTCTGTAGTCAACATTTCACATCCTGTGCTTCTCATCTGTGGATTCAACTAACTGCAAATCATGTTGACTGTATTTATTGAAAAAAAAAAAAAAGGCTTGGTTCAAGCCCCTGTTGTTCAAGTGTCAATAGTAATCATATTCAACAATTTCCTAGTCTAATTGCAAAATTTGTATCACCTATGTGCTCGTTTCTAATATTTAATTCCACACCTCCCCCCCCCCCGTTTTGGGGCATCACATCATCTCGTCCTAATCCTTAGGATGTTTACTAATTATCATCAGATTTTAGAACTTTTGTTTAAAGTTGTAGAGGCTCCAGATGACACTGTCTTCAATCAGGAATGGTTTAAACTTTCCTCTTTTGGACAGCATAATGAGAGATGATGATTACCTTTTTCCACTGAGAGACCAAGATGGCACAAGTCTAGGTTGTGGTTTTGGTAACGTTAAGATTGTACTNTGTATAAGAGACAGGTTGTAGAGGCTCCAGATGACACTGTCTTCAATCAGGAATGGTTTAAACTTTCCTCTTTTGGACAGCATAATGAGAGATGATGATTACCTTTTTCCACTGAGAGACCAAGATGGCACAAGTCTAGGTTGTGGTTTTGGTAACGTTAAGATTGTACTTCTGAGTAATTTCTGTTCCTAGGGCATAACCCTCCAGAGATTTCACCTAACAGCTTGTTGTTTTATCAGGGCCTTATGTCTTGGCAGGTCTTAACCTCTTACCTTTAGCTATTTATTATAGCAAGACCACTGAAAACTCCATTGTTATTAGAAGATTTTAACTTCACACCTTTACCTCCTGATATGTACAGCTGTGCAATTCAGCAAATATTTTAAGGAGAAAACTGGCCACATGTTTGGCTCTTCATGTCTCTAATTTTGTGACTCCAGCCTTGTGAAAGCATCAAAAACTATTCTACATTCTCTCCTTCCCCTCCTGCCTCTTCTTACAGCCATTTGTCCAGGATAAACTCAGACTATTAGCTTCTGGCCTATATTCAGAATTGACAAATTAGAGAAAGCAACTACATAAAATCTGCTCACCTCTGCAAGATTCTACTGTCTAAAATGTTTGCCCTTCTTCACCTTGTAGTTTCTACAGAGCTCTAACTTATTTAAGCTGATGATTTATGTTGTTTCTTCTTTTTAATCCTGCTTTGCTAGGCATCATTGGTAGTACTACTGGCCTATTAAAACATACTCCATCTCACCTGGGAAGTAGGAGTCTGCATCTTACTTTTTTGAGGTATTAGTAACATCTAACATTCTATAATCTTCAGAACAATCTTATGACTTAGGCACCACTACTATTCCTCTTTTTCATATGGAAAAATGGTACAAAGAGAGGTTAAGTAAGTTGCCAAAGTAACAGCTGTTAACATAGCCAAAATTTGAACTCAGGTAGCAAAGTCCAAGGGGCTTCCCAGATGGTGCTAGTGGTAAAGAACCCACCAGCAGTGCAGGAGACATGAGACGTGGGTTTGATCCCTGGGTTGGGAAGATCCACTGGAGGAGGATATGGGAACCCACTCTAGTATTCTTGCCTGGAGAATCCCAGGGACAGAGGGAGCCTGGCAAGCTACAGTCCATAGGGT